>OZ012693.1:22048250-22058250 GCA_963942565.1 Maea johnstoni | reverse complement strand
TGTGTCGGTAGGTAACTTTGAGGCAAACAGGAACACTCTAAACATTTATAAAATACTCATCGTGCATATTCCCTGTGCATGGAGGTAGGACCTTTGATCTTGCCAAACACATGAATGACCAAATGGTACAATCTGGTTTGCGGCTACAGGATGAGGCTTGACATTTTGCCAAAACAAACACATCAGATATGTTATCTACGCGATGACACATCATATAAAGATACTCATTTATTGAAAGGTTTATCATTATTCATGTATTGAGATGTATCCTATACAATGATATTGAGACCTTGTCTGTATATGTAACTCAGTTTTGCATATATTCAACTTTCAAAAATGGACCTGGTTTCGAGTAATTTAATATCCACACATCCAAAGGGTCTGTGTATTTAGTTACCATTACCTCGACACTACCCTGAGGGTTTACAGCAATTAATTGATGACTACTGACAGATCAGGACCTTTCACCCCTATCCTGTTATAACCTCGGAGGAGGAGCAGAGGACAAAAGACAAAGTGCTCATTATTTCAGACAGGAGATGATGACCCAGAGGCATTCTGCTTCTCTCTAGTTGAAAACATGTAGTTAACATGTAGTTATCCCCCTTCCTGCGTGCCACCTTTCATAGCAATCAGGGTAGAGACTACAGAACTAAACACCCAGTTATCTGAGGCCCTGGATGGTGGCTCAGGTTTTCTAGATACACCAGATAGTATTTACTAGTGATGCACACAAAAAGCACAGAAAGAATAGAAACGTTTAAGAAAGTGAAAACTTGCCAATTTGTGTCCATCGTTTGCTTACAACAACTGGGTACAGATACAATTAAGTGCCTGGCAGTGCTGTGAGTTGACACACATATATATATATATATATATATATATATATATATATATATATATATATATATATATATATATATATATATATGTATATATATATATATATATATATATATATATATATATATATATATATATATATATATATATATATATATATATATTTATATATATTTATATATATATATATATATATATATATATATATATATATATATATATATTTATTCATATATATATATATTTTTATATATATATATATATATATATATATATATATATATATATATATATATATATATATATATAAATATATATATATATATATATATATATATATATATATATATATATATATATATATATATATATATATATATATATATATATACATGTATATATATATATATATATTTATACATGTATATATATATATATATATATATATATATATATATATATATATATATATATATATATATATTTATATATATATATTTATATATATATATATATATATATATATATATATATATATATATATATATATATATATATATATATATATATATATATATATATATATATATATACAGGTTTCCTGGATACACCATATAGTAGTTACTATTGATGCAAACAAAAAGCACAGAAAGAATAGAAACTTTTAAGAAGGTGAAATCTCGTCAATTTATGTCCATCTTTTGCTTACAACAAACGGGTACAACTACAATTAAGTGCCTGTCAGTGCTGTGAATGGCGGAAATCAGTATTGTCAATTCAACACGATATTTTTTCAGAATCAACTATTCACCGCCATTTTCTTTAGATACGTATTCGGTACTTAAAGAAGTGTTAATTTTTAAGACTTATTGTATGAATCGTTCATATAAGAACTACTTTATCCAATGTCATTGTTAGTTAGTTATTCAGTATATGTGTTCTGTTGTAGAGAACGAGTATTCATCGGCACGATTGTTCACAACCAATTGCCCATAAGACGTAATCCGCCGGCGTTTAGAGTGAAAATAATTGGCATGACACTTCTGCGGTAAACCATGCGAATATACTGATGTTTATTCATATCACTAGTGTATATCTATATCTATATCTATATCTATATCTATATATATATATATATATATATATATATATATATATATATACATGTATATATATACAGCATAGCAAAAGGACACATATATTTTTGAATACCATCTATACTTTGTCATATTGGTATTCGCTGGATAGCTCTCGATGAGTACTTTAGGATGAGTACCAATGTGACGGGGTTTCAGTCAGTTTTAGGGTTGTTGCATCATTTTGTATTGTCCAGAGGCATAAGCGTTAAACAATTGCCTATTTCCGAGAATGGTCCGCTTATCTTTGCGTCAAATGTCCTGAAGGATTGTGTTGCTCTTATTGCGGCATCGCCTGCTTTATAAAGGTAAAGGTATTCGGTTTATAGTCTTGTATCCACCGAAATGTTCACACGACTTTCCTCCCAGTAGCAGGCCCGTACACATGGCCACCATTTCAATCCCCCGAGGGATATTCCAGAGCAGTTGGCAGCTTATAGTGCACAAGCTCTAAGCACTGCCTCATTAATGCTAGGTACCCATTTTGCAGCTGGGCAGACTGAGGCAATATGGAATAAACTGTCTTGTCCACGAATAGACCAAAGTGACTGGCCGGGAATTGAACCAGCGACCTACTTATTACTAGTCCGACACGTAACTAACTGAGCCACTTTGTCCCCTTAATGTGAGCACACACGGCAAGACAAGAACTGGCTGGGACTCCGTGACACACGGGACCATCCTCCTGAACGGCGCCTTCCCCCAGCCCCAATCAAATCAGAGGCAAGTCCATTACAAGAAGCAGAAGTAGCGCAATTAATTTAACAAGTGACACAAGGAAATTGATAGAATAAAAACTCCAATTTAGACGTCAACATAAAGTGAACTTGTCCCTAGGGGGATAAAGATGGCGGTATGGTGTTTTGATTGGATCTGTCGGATAGGATATAAGCGCCACTGTCTGTGTGTCAAACTCTGTGAGGATCAATGCAGGAGAGGTTTCACATCTTCTTATCGGCGGATATTTAGCAATTTTCGCCCCGGGCCTCCGCGCATGCGCACACAGTGTGGCCATGAGTTGGCAGTATTGATGTACCGGTATTGTAAGTTTATTGACCAAATTCATAAGATTTGAAAGTACAAATACAAAACAGTATCATAATAAACAAGAAAAAAACCTATAGGTAATTAAAGAAGAAATTACTAACATAGCAGGTATTTAGTGACATTCAAACATTATTAGATTTGAGTTGGCAGTATTGCTGTATTGTAAGTACATTGACCACATTCAAAAGATTTGAAAGTACAAATACAAAACAGCATCATAGTAAACAAGAAGAAATAGAAAACATAGGTAATTCAAGAAGAAATTACTAACATAGCAGGTATTTTAGTGACATTCAAACTTATTAGAGTTATTGCCAACTTATTAGGTTTGAGTTGGCAGTATTGCTGTATTGTAAGTTTATTGACCAAATTCATAAGATTTGAAAGTACAAATACAAAACAGTATCATAGTTAATAAGAAAAAATAGAAAACATAGGTAATTCAAGACGAAATTACTAACATAGCAGGTATTTAGTGACATTCAAATACTATTAGATTTGAGTTGGCAATATTGCTGTATTGTAAGTATATTGACCAAATTCATAAGATTTGAAAGTACAAATACAAAACAGTATCATAGTTAATAAGAAAAAATAGAAAACATAGATAATTCAAGAAGAAATTACTAACATAGCAGGTATTTAGTGACATTCAAACATTATTAGATTTGATAAAGGGTTTAGTCACTCGGCACAGGATCTATGAGGTGGCTGTTCTTAACTCTACCCTGGATAATCATGATCTGACATAAGTACTGTCCGGGGGGCTCTTAGGGTTTTCAAACTCATGATAATCAGATTATCATATTCAGAATAAGGGACAGCCTGATCGTATTCAATCCACTTGGGACAAAGTAGCTCATGTATACCTGAAGGGGGGAAAGTTAGACACAATTTAAAAAACTGGCGGCCAATATATTAAACATTACTAAATTCAATTTATATATTTTTTTCTAGTATAATAGCATATAGAATAAAAAAACATATCTACCTAAATTAATTCATTATGATCAAAAAGGGTTCATAAACGGGAGATTTATAGGCAAAAATTCCAGGCTCATGTATGATATAATAAATGCTTGCAACAGTCATAATTCAAAATACTTAATAATATTAATAGACTTTGAGAAGGCATTTGACTCTATTTCGTGGAACTTTATAATCAAAACTTTAAAAATATTCAATTTTGGAAATAATACTATACAATGGATAAAATCTTTACAAAATGGCTCGACGTCTAAGATACTACAGAACTGGCACTTCTCAAAAAAAAAAAATTTTAGAAAGAGGCTGCAGGCAGGGGGATCTGATATCCCCCTACCTCTTTGTACTTGCAGCTGAAGTACTCGCGGAAGCCATCAGGTCAAAAAAGGAAACTGACGGCATTACAATACACAAACAAGAACACAAAACTTCATTATACGCGGATGACACCACTTTATTCTTAAAAGGAAATGATCAAAATATTAGAGGCTGTATGCAGATCCTAAAGAACTCGAACAGATCAGTGGACTAAAAGTAAACAAAGAAAAAGCAAAGGTAGCAAAGCTTGGGGTATGGAGGGACAGCGGGACAACTTTATGCAATGACTTACATTTAGATTGGACTCAGAAATTTACATCCTTAGGGATTAACTACGACGTGAATAACCTGGAAAATATCACAGATTTTAATATTGAATCCAAAAACTGATTACTTTATGTAATGCCAGGAATTTAACGCCGTATGGTAAAATAATAGTCATAAAAAGCTTATTAATATCAAAAATAACTCATGTTCCGCTGTCCCTCCCTTCACCTTCCCCAGACTTAATATCTAGACTGGAAACAATATTCAAAAACTTTTTCTGGAAAAATGGCATACCAAAATTTAGGAAAGACATTCTAGAAACTTTGCCTAGTGTAAGAGGACTTAAAATGACAAATTTGAAAATCTTTGACGCATCTCTAAAGATATCATGGTTTAAAAGATTAACAAATCAGTCACTAGGATGGGCCAAATTTCCCATACAATACGGTATGAATGATATTCTAAAATACGGTGATAACTTTCCCAAGAAAATTCTATGCACTATAAAAAATAAATTTTGGTATGACATGGTACAAAGTATTATAAAACTTAACAAAGCAATGAAATATAAGAACTCTCTACAGTTACAAAATATGCCTTTATGGCGCAATAGCGTTATGAACATTGAATATAGAAGAAAATGGGAGAACAAAGGTATCCTAATAATAAATGATATTTTAAATGAAGAAGGAGAAATATTAACACTAGAAGAATTGAAAATTAAAGATTTATATATGCACTTCCTAGACTACTCAAAATTAAAATTTTCAATTAAAAAAGTACTGCAAATAGATGGAGAATATACTAAATTACATGGTCCATTTTTACTGAGGATACTGTTTGAAGTGGGTGTAGCCGACAAGGGCTGTGGCAGAATTTATAACCGATTAATGACTAATAATGGAAATATTCTTAAAGAAGTCAAGGAAAAATGGGAGGCAGTACTAAATGAGGAAATTAATTACAAGACAGTAGAAAAGGCCTTTACAGAACTGACGAAATGTAAAGGGAGTGCATATCAAAAATAATTTCAATTTAAACTCTTACACTCAAGGACAGCAGTTAAAGATAAGTTGTACACCATGAACTTATCTGAGACAAATATATGTCCTCTATGCGATACAAATATTGAGACAATTAAACACGCGTTTCTTAGAATGCAACTATGTGAATACACATTTCACTGGATACAAGACTATAAACCGAATACCTTTACCTTTAAATACCTGTACTGCCAATACAACAGCCTTTCTATCAGTGATAGTGGTGTAATGCTGCGCCGCATGGAGACCAATTTTTGAATAGCAAGTTGTGGAATTTCGATTGTTGTCACTTTTTCTGCTACACTACGGCTAAGTCATGACTAGCCAAATGGTGGAAGAAACCGGAGTACCTGGCTAAAACCACTGCCTGGCCCCAAGTCATTGGTAACTTTCTCACTTTGGTCATTGGGAATCATTTTATGACCATATTTGGTAAAGATTGCCATATATGGAACACTGAAATACTTTCATTGCTTAGCAGTGTGTGACAGGTATGTCACACACTGCTGTTCGGATTCCGACCCGGGTATTGCGGGGAGTGACATCCAGTAGACAATGAGAACACCTTAGACCACACAGCCACCAGGGCATGCCCCTAGCCACATTGTGTATGTCCTACATGTAGTTGTCTTAGGTCTGGGACACACGTGGTGTACATGGTGTAGTAATATTGTCCTGGACACGTGCCAGGCGTTGATGTATTTACTGGAGACCCGACAAAACTACGCTTTGTCTTCAATCACCGTACAGTACAGACATTTAATTCCTGCATCAGTCAACTGGACGTATGTCAGTGCCTGGTTGTACAAACACCCATATATAACATGTTAAAAAATAGGCCAAACATATCAATGTCCCACGTACCTTGCAAATAAAAGAAACCTTTAGTCGTGGGGTGCGTAAGATACGACTCCATATCATACGGAAAAAAGCCAATTACGGACGATATACTGAACTCGAAGAATGCGTTTTTCTACCTACTATGTGAAAGAGAAAATGAAAAATATTATTTTCACGACCTTTTGGGAGGAGAGTACGATGGACTAAATGTAAAAGAGCAAATAAAAAACTTTTTATTTTCACCACCGTACATTTATTCTTTTGAGATCTTTTGAAAAAAGTGTCTGCTTAGGTAAATGTTGTTGATATAACTAATACTCCTGCTATGCCAAACATACCCATATTAAGATGATGCCACATATATTGGAGCCTCAAAGTATAACAAGAAAAACGCTTATTAGCATTCTACTTGCTGGTTCATACAAGATTAAATACATCATTGATTGACAAATGACCTGTTGTATAAGGCAAATATTAGTTGGCATAGTAACTTATATGCAGGTGGCGCCACCTACCACAAGGGCCATGACTGTCACGCCCCCATACTTAAAAATGTATATTGGTTTGAATGTATTCCTGCTTTAAATGCATGTTATTGATAGAAATAGTACTCTGGGTAGGCCAAGGGTACCCATTGTAATGGTGGCGCTGCATATATCTACCCCTAAAATTCAATGAAACTCTTCTTGCTAATTTATACTGGATTAAATACGTCATTGTTTGGCAGACCAATGACCATTTATATTAGGTGAGGTTAGGTTGACCTAGCAGCTAGCCAATAGATGACGTCACCTGGGGTGACGTCAGGGGGGGTGGGGCATGGCTGCGACGGCTTCATATTAGAAAGTGTTCCCCTTGGTGAGTTGTACCAACATATCAATTTTCATGCTTTTAATACAAAGTGCATTATTTTTCTCAAATCTGCAGGACTGCTAGTAAAGAAGATCCCCTTGTAAATACCCTTAGGTATAGCTAAGAGTATTTTGGAATTAAGAGTACCGCTCTTTTTCCAATTGAGACTTCATTTGAAGGTCACTGAAACCCATAATTGTGGGTATACATAGGAGCTCCGTTTCAAAACATCCATGATGCACGTCTTGAAGTTTTTTTTACTCAAAAAATCCTGTATCCTGTTGTGAGGCCACAATGTATTTATAAGCAGAATACCTTTCACGCAATGGAGACTATGTATGGGATAAATTGTCCAACTGTCATGGGCATTAAAGAAATTTTATTTTTCCTGACCACTTATTTGGGAGGATGGATTAAACTTCATTTACCCTCCTTTTACAGAGGTAGGGTAAAAAAACGTTATTATGACCTTTATATTTTCCCGACCACTCCAAGGATAGGGTGAATACAATTTCATTTTTCCTCCTGACCACTCCAGAGGGAGTATAGATAAAACTTCATTCACCCTCCTTCTACAGAGGTAGGGTAAACAAACGTTATTCACCCTTATATTTTCCCGACCACTCCAGGGATAGGGTAAATACAATTTTTTTTCCCGACCACTCCGGAGGGAGGATATTTTTTTTAAAGATAGATAGATAGAAATACGGACTGACAGGCACATAGTATGATATAGTTTATTGACTGCATCATGACATAGTTTATGAAATGCATCATCTATCTATTTATCTATCTATAGGTATGTATGTATAAATGTATGTATGTATGTATGTGTGTGTGTGTGTGTGTTAGCTCTCACATAGAACGATAGAAAGATAACATTTACAGACAGACAGGATGTTAGATGTTAAATATCTTCCTTCTCTAAAGGGAGGATAAATGTTTATTTTTATTTACCCTGTCCCTTGAGTGGTCAGTAAAAAAGATTTCTTTTCTCTGCCACCAAAACGGTCGTGAAAATAGAGTGTGTTTTTATGTTCGCTATCAGATGGTCCGGAAAATAAAGTTTCATTTACCTTCCCTCTAGAGTGGTCTGAAATATGTATATATTTTCTCTCCCTAAAAACGGTAGTGAAAATAAAGTTTCTATTTGCTCTTTCACACTTGGTCCATCTTACATTATAAATTTTAGTCTCAAAAAAGTTATCTATGGCGCTTAAAATGACGTTGGCCTGAGAAATCCAGAGAAATCGTTTTTTAACGACACCTCTAGAGGTGTCGTTGAAAATCACAGATTTTTGCTGTATATTACGATACGACAGGCTTGAAGAAACGAACCTGTCGTATCAAACGGAACAAACAGGGCCTTCAAGAAACGGAAATATCGTAAAATAGGGATTTCAACAATGTCCGTATTTTACTATCGTACGAGGTGGCAATCAGGTGTGCAGTCGTGAATCATGCATGGGCTGGCCAGGCATTTAGTGCAGGAATTAAATATCGGCACTGTACATTTCCTACACTATGAATATGCCTTTCATGCTTGATTTTGACCACGGCCAAGTTGGGAAAGCATCCCATACCTCCTGCCATGCAACTAACTGAATCATGTTCAAACTAAAATCTAGAAAGGGAATAAAATGTAGAAAACATGATTTTCAACAGTAAACCATAACCATCAAAGAGGCTGCTATCCGTGGAGGGCAAAACATGAAAACATATAAATGTTTCTTTTTCTATTTCTAAGAAACCTTCAAACCCGAAGGCCTTTTTTGTTTATTTTCCTGCGTGCTGAGCAATCACGGCTATGCTATCACTAGTTCATTTAAAATAAACGTTTTAGGGGCTCGACATTTCTGTCCAGATTTGGTATTTCACCCCTTAACGTTTATTGCAGATATGGTCTTTTATCATGAGCACTCGGCTCTGAGGACACTTACGTTGATTTCTCCAACTGATTCGTTTTCCCCGACGTCCTCTGCCAAGTATTTCTTAGTAGCATTTAAATAGATAATGTCCGCCGCACAAAACACGTCTGATTTATTCTTTTGAGAGGTAAAATTCGTTTTAACTTACTGTTACCTCAGTCCAGACGGCAAGATTGTGTTGTGTCAACCATTTTGAATCAATGACGTCACGTAGTCTCTCGCGAGATTATGGTTACAGCGTGTGATTATAAATCTCGGAATTTGTTAAAAACGGAAAGATTTAAAGAAATAAAACAGTGTAGTGAGAAAAAACACTTGAAATATCATTTTCACGTGATTTTTCCTTTAAATGATATCATTTTGTATTGTTGTGGTTCTTTATTTTTGTACGTTGTACTATATATCCCTTTTCATGTTGATTCCGTATTTCTATGTAATTATGGGACTTACATGCAACTGCTCACGTGCGAGTCTTGCAGAAAACAAACATGGCTTCCCTTCGACTTCGTTTCTAGAAGTATTCCTGTTTTAGGCCTCAAAAAGGATTTATAAGCGACGACATTGACAACCAAGCACACGGATTGTTTAAATACATATCAAGGACATTGGAAACGCAAGTAAATATGAACAACTCAAAACAAAAAGTACTTTTAGCGGCCGTTTTCGTTCCGCCTAAGAATCTCGGCGGAATGCTGCTGAACTGTTTTAATACTACTTTCATTAGACTCCGAAAGCTGGACAT
>OZ012693.1:22040750-22043250 GCA_963942565.1 Maea johnstoni | reverse complement strand
ATAAAGTATAGATAAAATAAAATAAAATAAGACAAACTAAAATAAAATAAGATAAAATAAAATGATATATTATAAAGTTGATTTTATGAAATGAATAAAATAAAATGAAATAAACAAAGTTAAATAAGATAAATTAAAATAAATTATTAAAATGAAATTTAGTAAAATGGAAATTTTACAAATTCAATCACAACTGGCCTCCATGTCATCAAAACCATAACTAATTCTATTCGGCAAATGCTTCTCGATTAGTGTACCAATAATAACCAAAATGCTGGAAGTCTTAGCTGCTGACAACCGCTGTCTTCGCGGTAAAGAACAGGAAGTTTTTCTTCTGTGGAATCTCCGCGCAGGTGACACCACTTAGTAGAGCCAACCTAAAATAACACGCCAGCCGGCTAGTAGGCGGAAGCTAGATTGGAACTAATGCGAACAAATTGATAAAGATTGATCCAATTTTGCAGGGAGAAGAAAGGCAATAGAGCGCCATAGACCGTGCAAATGAGAGGCCTGCAGTGCTGTCTACTAGGAGGGATTATCTAGCAGTAGTTTTGTGATGCGCATGAAGATTAATGGACGTGAATAAAGACTTGTTATACGCTTCCCTACCATGCTTGTACATCTCAGGCTTTTTTAGTTAAGGTCTGCAGTCAGCATGGTGTAAACCTGTAAACCTGCAACAAATTGCTAACTGACATCTACTGCACCAATTCCCATGTAAATATATGAATATATATAAATATATATATATATATATATATATATATATATATATATATATATATATATATATATATATATATATATATATATATATATATATATATATATATATATACATATATATATATATATATATATATATATATATATATATATATTATATATATATATATATATATATATATATATATATATATATATATATATATGTGTATATATATATATATATATATATATATATATACAGTATTGGGGGAGGTTCTAGAGACAAACAAAATAATATGGGTATTGTATAATGCTTAAGTAGTCACAAATGCTAATTATGACAGAGGTGACAGAGGTGTGTATATAACAAGACATATTTTCAATTTTAGATAATTTATTGTGTACAACACACTGAGAGACATGTATCTGGTTTTCTCCCTTAGATCACCATAACCACGTGGCGGTTTCCCTTCACCAAAGACAGTTCTATGTATCAAAGAAGAAAACAGATATTGGGCAATAAGATTCACCGAGAAACAAGAGCTCGATTTCGCCTTGGGCGAGTTGGCATTATAAGGAATAATTGGTTGATCTTGGACGAGTCAGAAACAGTGCTATCATGGCACATGGGTCACAAGATGGCCATTCATTGACATCAGTATTGTTCGTAGGCTATATATATCTTATGTATTCTTTATATATATATATATATATATATATATATATATATATATATATATATATATATATATATATATATATATATATATATATATATATATATTTAAATAAATATATATATATATATATATATATATATATATATATATATATATATATATATATATATATATATATATATATATATATATATATACATATATATGTGTATATAGCTGTTTACATACGTTTTATCAGGTTTGACCAAAGTAAGTGTGCAAGAAAGATTAATACGTATCACACTGATACACATCTAATGTCATAAAAGCAGCTCGAGCTATAGGTTAAGTCCCACTCTCCTACGTATTCATGCCGTCACACACACATATCTAGTGCTTTATATATATATATATATATATATATATATATATATATATATATATATATATATATATATATATATATATATATATATATATATATATACACACCCTTTTGGGAGAGTAGATCCTTATCATTGGCATCCAAGATTTTGACGTGGTTTATATCATTGTATCAATGTCAATGTTCATGTTTATCTAAATACACTACCTATTCATTTTGCAATTTTACATTTTAATTCTTAAATTCCATATTTTACTATTATACAATACAAATCTTGTTTCCTTCATATTCTTTTCTCGATAAGACTCGTGTTTCCATTTATCATTGAAAATACTCTCATACAAGGTAACAAGCCAGATTAACAATCGCACACGACGATACCAATGCCGCAGACAACTCTTTTTTTGTCCTTTGTTTTACATAAAATGCTTGACATTAAGTGTAGTTACATATTCAAAATTATACAGAACCAAGTGCAACAATCCTATTCATTGACCTAAAACTCTTGGCATTGAAATGATGAATTTCGCTAGCAATGACAGACAACATGTCAGTTAATGAAGGAGATGATTCGATTGGAAATCACGTCAAGATTTTCCAATGAATAAAAAAAGTTTTGAAAAATAAAAAAAGATTTTCCAACTCGGCAATTATCCTCACCATAGGAATATATTTCCAAAGGCCATTGACCAATCATCTAATTTCACATCTTCAGCAAATTGATATACACTGGGAATATTGTTCAAAG
>OZ012693.1:22015419-22040550 GCA_963942565.1 Maea johnstoni | reverse complement strand
ATATATATATATATATATATATATATATATATATATATATATATATATATATATATATATATATATATATATATATATATATATATATATATATATATATATATATATATATATATATATATATATATATATATATATATATATATATATATATATATATATATATATATATATATATATATATATATATATATATATATATATATATATATATATATATATATATATATATATATATATATATATATATATATATATATATATATATATATATATATATATATATATATATATATATATATATATATATATATATATATATATATATATATATATATATATATATATATATATATATATATATATATATATATATATATATATATATATATATATATATATATATATATATATATATATATATATATATATATATATATATATATATATATATATATATATATATATATATATATATATATATATATATATATATATATATATATATATATATATATATATATATATATATATATATATATATATATATATATACATGTTTGTCATTTGAAAATCGCAGCTTCTGAACGTACTACATAGCCTTGCGTGCGACACACCATCGTGTTCGCTCTCTTGTCCGTGGATCCATAGTCGAGATGGGTATATATGTTGGGTCGCACAAAATTCTTTTCCCACGACTATGTTAATTATCCATGTGAGCAATCATTGGAGAATCTCTGTGTCCATATGTTGATATATGTATCTCAGTACTGTGACATGTTGTACCTGTAAAAGACAAAATGAAATATATAAGAAATACATTCATGCTCAATGCTTTACAGGCTTTCGATGTGAACATGTGATATATTCACACGGTGAAAGGATGTGATGTCAGGTTCCGAGTATTAATTCAAGTTATTACAATAAGGAATGAAACGTGTGTTGAGTATTAAAGATGATCATGAGGAAGACGTACAGACTGGCTAAAGAATGTGAATAACCTTACTTCCTGGAATCAAAAGAATTCCTGGAAGCAATAAGTCTCTATTGTTATCATATGCTGTATAAGATTTGATGGATGGCGATTTTTTTTGGGTGAACATGGCTTAGATTTAGACTATATATATATGTATACATATATATATATATTCACACGGTGAATATATATATATATATATATATATATATATATATATATATATATATATATATATATATATATATATATAATTGTACATGTAACAGACAGACACCTAGTTATTACAACATTGTGATAAATAAAATGTATCGTATGGGATAAAATATCGGTATCATATGAACATATATGTATAAAGGGTTGAACATGTAGTCTGTCCTGCACAAAATGGAATAAAGTATGAAACAATACACCAATCCGACGAGAAAAATCTAAAAATCAATTGAATCCTAACAATATCCTATCGTTTCATTTCAATATCATATTGGAAAGCAATAAAACACGTTGCTAGGTTGTGTGAGTTATGCATGACATTAGGTATCTTACTTACACATATAACTATCAAATAAGCACCCAAGTGATATCTGTAATGCCTACAATTTCTGCAATAAATGAATGTTTAAAGGCACATCGACACACAAGGGTCATTTACTACCATACAATATAATCAAAAACTTGTGCTTTGTCATTGTTGAAGAACAATGACAAAGCATAATTATTCTTGGTTAATTAAGAGAAAGAGGTAGAGTAAGAGCATTACCTTCAGATCCAAAGAGGACCAAGAGATATTCTAGATGCAGGGTGTCCATAGACAGATCCACACATTCCCCCCCTTTTTAACGAGCAGGGTGCCCACCAGCTTAGGGTTCCCCGGGAGGTGCCAACTAATATTGCACACCATAAGGTGTCCCTTGCAGGGTACAATTTCTGCAACACTTTTCTGCAACCTGCCTTTTGTCTTCACCATCTGGAGAATGTACACTATTTCATGCCAACAGGTCAATACTTATGACCATGAGGATAAATTTACTGACATTCAAATCATGGAGAATGGTCAGTAAATTAATACAACACTTCTATTGGATATCTATTAGTTTTTCAGAATGTTGCAATAGGTTTATCGAGGTATGAATAAAGCAACTCATATCAACAACCTCGACAACATAGAAGGAAGCCAACAAAAAAAGAATCTGCAATGGACGAGCCAGGGGATATTTATATCTCTGCCCACCAGCATAAAAGGCTATCAGAGGGGTAGTCCTGACAAAATAAGCACTCATAGATCTTTTTTACGATACACGGTATTAGTAGCTCTGAACGCTCTGATTTGAATGTAGGAGTTTCCAAAGCCAGGTTGTCGACACAGGATCTAGAACATGCCTTCCTAACCGACCCAACGCTATTAAGCTGCCCATGGACAATTTTATGGAAACAAGTTATATCCACTTTTAGCATTTTCCCAGTATACTGAATTTAACTGTCACCATAGATTAGACTTTGACATATGGAAACAAGTTATATCCACTAGTGCAACTTCTCCGGTATAGTGAGCTATACTGAGTTTAACTGGCACCTGAAATTAGCCTTTAATATATAGAAACCAGTGGGAGACCCGAGGCTAGTCATAATGGTTATATAAGGGGGTTGTTTATTACTGTTCTAATTGCGCAGTTCTGTTGTCAAGCTTGGTGCTTGTTCGCTATTCCTATACCAATGCTTGTGTTGATTATACCTCTGGTATCAATATAGAGATAAACAAATGAGGAATTCATTATACTTGCTTTTGTCAAAATATATATTCTGTCTGTACACACACACACACACACATATATATATATATATATATATATATATATATATATATATCTATATATATAATATTATATATATGTGTGTGTGTGTGTGTATGTATGTATGTATGTATGTATGTATGTATGTATGGGGGCAACATGCTGAGCAAATTGCACGATGTATGCATCTATCATCAGCCACAGTCTGAATATCGTAGCTAATTTCGTTTGTTGTGCTGCACTATTATAAGTATCCTAACAATGCTCGTCACAACGTCCATTGTGAGGAGCCCGATATTTACCCGGTATCGTAGTTACCAAGGCAACCACGTTGGCATCTCTTGAAAACCAGCCCACCTGTAGTTATTTTCAGGCGTTTAAGATCTATTTGCCTATTTTCACCTGCCAGCATTGTGTATATATGGAAGAAAAAATGACACAAAAGTTATTAAGATGGATTTGGGTATGTAATTCAGGAGTTTCAATGAGCAGTCCCTCGGGTGAGAATTTTTTTATTTTTGTTATGTGTAAAGCGCTGGTGAAAACCTTCTTTAATTTCAGCCACATTTTCTAATTTTCTCACGATAGGAATAATGAGTGAAAGTCCTCTCCAGCAGTTTGCTGAATTGCTTCCCTGAATGCCTTTAATTCTGGCAATTTCTGCCGTTGAAAACACAAAATTCTTTTGATTTTCAATAAAAAATGTCTGATGATGAATTGTGGATAATTGGGATTATTATAACATCTGGTCCACTATATAGTCATGTGACTTATCAAAATCAACCTTGAATGGAGCACAACATTTAAACAGCCAAAATGCCTAATTCTTGGGCTGTGTTGAGTGTATTCTTTGACCAAATTTGATAATTTTGCATCCATATATATATATATATATATATATATATATATATATATATATATATATATATATGTATACATATATATATATATATATATATATATATATATACATATATATATATGTATAAATGTATATTTATATATATATATATATATATATATATATGTATATATATATATATATATATTTATATATATATATATATATATATATATATATATATATATATATATATATATATATATATATATATATATATATATATATATATATATATATATATATATATATATATATATATATATATATATATATATATATATATGTATATATATATATATATATATATATATATATATATATATATATATATATATATATATATATATATATATATATAGACCATGCAAACTAACAGCATGTATGGAGCCTGACAATCCAATTTATCGTTGTCGTTGATGTCCACCACAAGCGATCATTGTGGTGTACATGTACGTCAGACTATCAAAATTGCTGAGAACTTAGACACCCTAAAATTAGGCTTAGCCCCATAAAACATAATCTGAATAAAATCCTACTAAGGGACAATAATCAACATTTCCCACGCGGACTTAGCCTTAATAGAAGGTTTCCATTGGAAAAGCAATAACGATTTTCTTATTTTAATCGTATTTGAACACAGGTGTTTGGAAGCTGATGATAAATTCGTGAAAATTGTGAAGATATTAAACGGTTCATGTCTGAGTTCTGCAACAGCTGACTTCGTGCCGATATCCGGCCGTATCACATTTTCACAAATATTTTATATCATAGATATAGTCAATAAATACTTATACTTATACAAAGGAGATAACTAATGATGCTCGGCAACCTTGGTAAATTACGTTTCATATGGTTCCTTATCCAAAATCTTTGTATAAGGAATTCGATAAGTAAGGCATGAAAAAGTTGTTTGTTTCCTGTAGCCCTTCCCTAACAAGTTTTTATTCAAAAAAATCCCTTTCCGCCCTCCCAACACCCAATCAACGTAAAATAATAATGATTTTATTTTTTACTGACCTACCTACCCTATTTTTTTCAGACCGTTATAGGAAACAAACAATCTTTTTTTCTATGCCTAAACAATACATTGCAAGTAAAATAAAGCTCTGAAGTAGATTAACGTGTTTCTACTGATATGTCTGCCACGGTCACCTGGCAGCTAGATAACCTTAAATGCTTTAAAGACACAGGAATTGTCCCTTTGCCTTCAAAGCACCCTAGACGCGCATAGATCACACCAGCACACAGCTTTAAGACACCACAGGGAAATTCCCCTTCAGCTGCTACACAAAAAGGCGATCACTACCACAAATCAATTCATTCCTGCCGCATACCAATGCCAAGAATAACCATAGGTACTCCCACAACGAAGTTGACATTGCAGTGTATTAAGTTACTTCTGAAACAGATTTCGCGTTTTCTCGTTTCATTGTTCCATACTGCACTAGTTGCACGCATGATATTTTGTATGAAGAATCTCTCTCTCTACATCTATGCATATATATATATATACACACACACACACATATATATATATATATATATATATATATATATATATATATATATATATATATATATATATATATATATATATACATCGCAGACATCGGCCACATAATGCCAATGTAAATTTACAGTGGCAAGTGAAGGTTCACTTTATACTTTGCAATCAGCTGTATCCCTAAATTATACAACTTTTGCCCTTCACATTACTTTAATTGAATGTAATTCCTGATGAAATATTACTTGTACTTTTAGCACATCACATTCACTACCAAGACATTTAACAGCCATGAAGGAAGGAAGGAAGGCAGGAAGGATTGGAGTTTTACGTCGCTTTAAACAGCTTAAGTATTATCGCGACGAGATAGTAACCCGAAACTGGGAAGAATTTCCATTCTCTTCACGAATAGTTCCAACGGGTCTTTCAGTTGCAGAAGGACCATAGACAGCCCTCCACAACGCCACACGTTTATATGGCGACCAGGCATCGAAACCACTAGGCCATGGCGGATTCCACTTATCAGCCATGAAAGGTGGTGAACAGTGCATTAAAGCTCCCTTTAGAACTTTCCCCTTCAATGGGATATGAAGGCGGAATGGTCTGTCGCTCCCCTGACTGATGGACCACGTGGAGGCCTGAGAATGCTTGGCAGCAGGTCTCTAATGAAAGACACTTGCAAAAGTAGATCCGGTAACAGGCCACCTGGACTCGCGCCACATCGAGTGCTCCGCGGCGAAGCACGTACAAAGGAGCGGAAGACGTCACTCTTTGTAAATTAGTGCAATCCATTTTCTGCCCTTTGTTCACCAGATGAACAGATCAATTAAAGCAAAATAATGGGCCGCGTCAGAAATATCCCAGAGGTTCCAGTAGACATGTAGAATGTTAGTCAATTGGATCGTGTTAGGTTTAACTAAATCTAACACAAGGTTTTGTTGCAAGAAGGATCCTTCCACAGTGAAAATCTGACTTGCGAGCAAATGTATAACAGGCCATAGGCAAAATTTCAGAAAAACAATTTTCATTTGAGAAAATGTCTTTACTGAACGAAATATTCTATCGAACAAAATTCTCTTAGGAATAAATTCTTGTATCATTGAACAAAAAAAATATATGATGAATGAAAAAGACAAAACATTTATATACGTAATTTTTCTCTGATATGAAAAATACTTTCCGGAAGATATTTCACTGAAACGGTTTTCCTCATTTCCATACTGGTCTGTAATACACTTGACTTGAATATACATGTTCTTTAAAAATGCAAAACCGAAAATGCTTTCGACATGACAGGTAGAAGTTCTCACGCAAGTGCGTCATCGCGATTAGCACTTGCGGTATGTCTATATTTACGTGACGATTGTGTAAGAAACATCATTCATGAAGCTATTTTTATCAGAAATAGTATTGGGAACAGATGTTTCTCTGCCCATTACGTATGTAATCTCAATCAGTCAAAAGGCGAGTGAATCCATTTTGGATTTCCTTACATGATATATTACATGAAGTTGTATATGTGTATAGTAGCGCTAAATGAGAAGACCTCTTTGGTCGCATAACATCAGTAGTTATATGTGGGAGATCCATTCACTATAAAACAATTGAACTTATGTCATCATCTGAGATCACATATCAATATAGGGTTGCACAATGTAGACGCGCCCACATCAGAAAGCAAATGAATAGTCATGATGAAGGTAATTCATTTTTAAGAAACCCCTATGTAGAAGTACACCAGCATGGCTAATTCAATATTTCCCTTTTGAGTAAACGGTCTTTCAACTATTCTTTGGGATGATTAATAAGATTGATCATAGTAACATACGGTGAATGTGCTATGATCACACACACACACACACACATATATATATATATATATATATATATATATATATATATATATATATATATATATATATATATATATACATATATATATATATAATATATATATATATATACACACACACATATATATATATATATATATATATATATATATAATATATATACACACACACATATATATATATATATATATATATTTATATATATATATATATATATATATATATATATATATATATATATATATATATATATATATATATATATATAAAGCTAGCAATACAGCTGAAACCGCCTTTGCGTTATTTATAAGACGTTATTTGTTATTTATGTATTTGTTTGATCAAAGGAACGCTCTATCTAACCTTAGCATTCGCCTGCATTGGCATCCGCCTATTCCATCAGATAGAACGTTTATTCCTGAGGATATGAGCGACCGCATGTCTGCCTCCCCAAACTCTATAAGGCTTGCAGAAAGAGAATAGTATATTTTCATTTCGAGGTTCATCATAGACAAATATATTGATCATGCCAGGATGAAGGGCCTTTTGATATGTGAGGTTGAACTTGGGTGTGGCTCACGTGACTGAGAGTGGCAGCAAGGAGAGGTGGGATTGCTGCGGTACAACAAGTGTTTTGTGCATTGCATGAGCACCTAATAGAGACCGTGCTTATCACAGTGCTTCCCGTCTCAAGCCTCGTACCAAAAAATCAATGGTTATCATTTCTTAGAAACCTAATAATTTAAACTGCAAACATTTTAACGTTCGACCCCATGCTGATGCTATTTTCATCCAAAGCACTATGACACAGTCTTTTGAAAACCATCTAAACCCTGCCATGTTGGTATTCATTGGAAAGCTCTCGCTGAGTACTCTCTGATAAGTACCCATTTGCCAGGGTTTCAGTCAATTTTCAGGTTTCTGCCAAATTAGCCACCAGCAGCATAATTTTAAGGGTCAATACCTGATGGGCCAATTGACTCTTTGCTGGAAAGCCTGGAGAGAGTTAGCAACGCACGTGATCGAGTGAGTAGTGAGTGTATCCGGATATCCTCCCCCAAATCCCGCACATCATACCTCCCCACTACCCCTTCAAGTCAAGAAACTAACTACATAGTGGCTTAATATCCATGCATTACACGCCTTAATTGATTGGTCTAATCATCTCAGAAAACACTGGTGTCACGTGGATTTATTTGCATATCCGTTCTGTCCCCTTTTTGGGTTCTTAGTTACTAACAAGATGAAGAGCACGGGACATGTAAATGTACATTTGGGCGTGTAAAATATACGTCACATAAACCAATGTTCAGATGTGTAACTTATCACCCCCATGTGAGGAAATTAATTCCTGAACAAATTGGTAACTTGATGTAGGGGTTGTCAGGAAAATACCAAAACTACTTTAGGCCATTATTTTGTAAATTGTAAATGATTACGCTTGGCTCCTTTACATCTAGTAGGATGTTTTCCTTCTACGTGGTCCCGAATTTAGCATTGCTCTTAACATGATATACTGTCCCATTCAGATTAATGAGCTCTGAAGACAGTAGTTACTTATCCCTAATATAGTCAATATGTGAATTTTATTCCGATAGCTATCCACAGCAGTAATGCGATGATGCAAGTCCCGGCAATCGGATACGGGTTAGGAACTCAGTTTATTAGCTTTTCCTGGATTAATATAAAGCAATGGAGTACACTACTCATCATCCTTGTTTATTTGCGATTATCTATCTGACTACAATATTTGAATCTATGAACAAAGAGGATTCTACGTGTACATAAATGGTATATTCAAAGTAACGCATAAAACATCCAAATTATCATTGCTCTGATCACTGTTTTCAAAAGCAGTAGTTACTAAAAGGCAGGGAATTGCTATGGCATGAAAATAAAGGAAGCTCACTTGAATAATAAAGATGGCGGTATATCACCGTAATGTATTTGTTATACACATTTGGAATCCTATATTCATAGTCCAGTCGGAATACTCTCTTATGAAATATGAGTCATTACCTGTTATTACAAATATAAACACATCTGAAATAACACCGATATGTAATATATTTACATATATATAGAATATTTGAAAATATAAGCATGTATATATATATATATATATATATATATATATATACATATATATATATATACATATATATATAAATATATATATATATATATATATATATAAATATATATATATATATATATATATATATATATATATATATATATATATATATATATATATATATATATATATATATATATATATATATGCATATATAAATACATACCAGATTACTTAGTACGCCATTATTGATAGAGTGTTGGTGATATGGTATAAATAGGTTTTCTCAAACAACAGCTGGCCGTCGGCGTCCTTAACTTGGTTAAGGTAAACACGCCGTAGGTTTTGAGTCACATTCATTTATAGACCAAAAATGGCGAGCCAAGCTTGGCGTACAGTAGAACAACGCTCTTTTATGCGAAGCCGGAGTTGGGAGAGCGAGAATATGATAGAATAAAATCAACCTCTGATACTCGTGTTGCATGTGTCTCTATCTCAGAACTGTTGGGCACATGCAGTACTGTGGCTTTGAAGTTGTGAAAGATTATAGAAGGAACGGGCGATAATGAGGGTAGAATTCGCTGCTCATTTCATGCCGAGTTCTTTCATTATCTGGAGATGGGCTGGATAGAGTGATGCCGGCCTCCGCGGTATCTATCAACCACCATCTTAAGATTGGATTGGACTGCACTACCTGGGGTGAGAGGGAGATGTGCACGCAAGATCTTCGTGACAGAATTGAGCCCTCCTGGTGAACTAAGACACGCAATAAGGTCCATCATATGAGAGAACGTTTCTGTCCACATCCCAATAAAATACTTATTGGGATGGCCACAAGATGGCCGACAAATCTTGACATTGTTTGGTTCCTGTTTGGTTCAATAGATGGCGCTGTAGAACTCGCTTGGTCGCGAAATAAATGTACGCGAAAAGACGGAAAATGTGTGTTTGTTCGCGAAATGTTTGTAGCGCGATATATACCTATTGCACAGTTACTGAGTTCATCTTATACATATGCCTACCTCTTAATTTTGCATTCGCGTTCATAAGCGATTTTAAGTAAGCAAGAATCCCATATGAAAAAGAATGATAAAGCGCTACTCACTTAACCCCATACAAAGTACCTCCTGGTGAGCTAACTGCACATAAATAAGGCCCATTCTATGAAAGAGAGTTTCTGTCCGTATCGATCTTAATAAAATAACTTTTTACCTACTTCATTTTATCTATCATGATGCCTCCCTGTAAAAGCCCACCACGTAAGTTCGTAGTTGCGTTAATAAGCGATTTCAAGTTAGCAAAAACCCTTTACTTTATTCATATGTCTAGCTCTTAATTTTGTATTTGTGTTAAAAATCGATGTCTAGTTACAAGAATCCTTCATTCTATCTTTATATCTACCTCTTAATTTCGTAGTTAAATTAATAAGCGATTTCAAGTTAACAAGAACCCTTCACTTTATTCATATGCCTATCACTAAATTTTGTATTTGTGTTAAAAATCGATTTCTAGTTACAAGAATCCTCCATTTTATTTGTATGCCTACCTCTTAATTCCGTAGTTGTATAAATATGCGATTTCTAGTTAGCAGGGATCCTTCATTTGATTTTATATGCCTACCTCTTAATTTCGTATTCGCGTTCATAAGCGATTTCAAGTTAGCAAGAATCCATGTATAAGAAGGATAATACAGCGCTGGTCAATTTTTTTCTATTTTGAGTTATTTAGTTTTCTACTATATGTATATCAACGAATCCGATACCAACCATTGGAGTTATGTTTAATCATACGTATAATAAAGCTATTTATCTTAATTAAATCTGCTTCCGTTTCTCGCTGTTCCCTGAAGGCCCTGAAGGCGCACTCCTAACCCAGCCTTATTAGCAAGTTATCGAGTTACTGACGTGGGTCTATGACCCCAAACTGACGTGTGTGACCCATAGCTAGACACACCAATGTAGGGAAACAACACATATATCCTCAGGCAAAACCTATCAGGCAAGAAATGACGCTAGAATATAGATAACTATAATTGGTAAGTCGTGGTTGGCATTGACACCAATGTTGGAAAACAACACATAAATCGCCAAAAGCTACCAGGCAAGAAATGACGCTAGAATATAGATAACTATAATTGGTAAGTCGTGGTTGGCATTGACACCAATGTAGGAAAACAACAAATATATCCTCAGGCAAAACCTACATGTATCAGGCAGATTTCTGTACAAGAAATAGTTGGTATATATTATAGCCATATCTTATTAAATATCTTCTTAAATACAATTTAAAATCTACATATATAAACCTTCCCTGATATTTCTAGCATCTATCACGAGGGAAACATATAGGTATAGTGCTATTAATTACTAAATACCTTTCTTCTGTATTATGTAATATGTTATGATCCAAACGGATTTTCACCATGTATTTTTGTGTTTGCTATATATGTCCAATGTTCTGTGATAATCATCATAATACTAATCTTGTTTTGTTTCTGAATGACTATGGAGAATAAAAATCATGTTGCACATGTGTGCAATTTGAAATTTAAAAAAGAATTATCAGGCAAGAAATGATGCTAGAATATAGATAACTATAATTCGTAAGTCGTGGTTGTCTACGGACTGAGTGAAGTAATGAAGTTTTAAAGGTACATCGGCACTCAAAGGCTATTTAGTGCCATAATATATTACCAAAAAGTCGTCCTCATTGTTGAAGAACAATGGCAGAGGATCAAGAGCGAGAGTTAAGAGCAGAGCCTTCAGATCCAAAGAGGTCCAAGGGATCTCTTAGATGCATGGTATCCTCAGACAGATCCACACATCCCCTTCTTTTATAGGGCGAATGGGATGCCACACCAGCCTAGGGTTCCCCAGGAGGTGCCAGCTCCTATTGCATCAACGCCCTCTATTGGTCTGCCCAACAGCCACAGTAAATAACATTCTTGAGACGATCTTCAACCGATGGCCTGTCAGCAACTGGACCATAAATTGAATTTTGTTACTGTTATTCTCTTGGCTCATGGAACTGCGATGCGAAATGGATGGAATGTCGTATAGAGACCAGCCCTTATGATTAGGTCAGTAAGTGGTTACGTAGTGTCATTCCACAGTCTATCTAAGAAACTGGTACCATCAAAATTGTCATAAATCACGAGATGAGATTATGGGCATCAACGCTTGTAGGATATAGGGAGCTAGGCTCGAGAGAAAGGGCCAGTTCAGAGTTGGAGTTAGGAGTAAGGTTATGGGATTCTAGTACACACTATGATGTAGCTGCTGCAATAACAAATAAAGGTTTGTGTAAAACCACAAGTGTATTGATTTTTATTCGCCAGCTCACTACAACACGACAGGAACTGCTGTAAGAGGAAGGGCAGGGAGTTGATGGAAACAACCATTTTGTTTAAGAATTTGGAATTTGGATTTTCGTCACTTTTTTCTACCCTGTGGTTGCTAAGTCGTGACTAGCCACTTGTGACTGGTAGAGGAAGCCGGAGGACATGGCAAAACCCACTGGTACTGGCAACTTTCTCACATGCTCGACCCAGGCAATGGTGAGAGACGGCTAGCAGTCGGTGGCAATGCCTTAGACCACACAGCCATCAGGGCAGGCCCTCAGTGGTGAGAGACAGCCAACAGTCAGTGGCAATGCCTTAGACCACACAGCCATCAGGGCAGGCCCTCAGTGGTGAGAGACACCTAGCAGTCAGTGGCAATGCCTTAGACCACACAGCCATCAGGATAGGCCCTCAGTGGTGAGAGACACCTAGCAGTCAGTGGCAATGCCTTAGAACACACAGCCATCAGGGCAGGCCCTAAGTGATGAGAGACAGCTAGCAGTCAGTAGCAATGCCTTAGACCACACAGCCATCAGGATAGGCCCTCAGTGGTGAGAGACAGCTAGCAGTCTGTGGCAATGCCTTAGACCACACAGCCATCAGGGCAGGCCCTCAGTGGTGAGAGACAGCTAGCAGTCAGTGGCAATGTCTTAGACCACACAGCCATCAGGGCAGGCCCTCAGTGGTGAGAGACAGCTAGAAGTCAGTGGCAATACCTTAGACCACACAGCCATCAGAACAAGTCTCCCATTTCGGTCGAGACAGAATGGCACGCTAATTGACTAAAGCCCCATTTACACTAGCCGAAATTTTGCTGGCAACGTACTGGCGACCATTGGCGACGGGGGGCAATAAGTGAGTTAGTAAGTATTTAATGACTATATCTTCGATATAAAAAATACATTGTACAAACTTGATTCAATAGAAAATTATGGGGGTAAAAATGTGGTGGCAATCCCCCGCAACCATCTTTTGCCACCTAGTTGCGAGCAAGTTGCCAGCATAGTGTAAAAGGGGCTTTAGACGCTCGTAGAGGAGGGAGAACAGAAGAGAACCGGATTTTCTGGAGCCACTACGTGTTCCAAAGATATCGACACAGAGGATACACTCTTGGCCCTTGTGAGTCCAAATTATAATTTCCCCACACAAGTCTGTTGCCAAAGTGTACCTGGGACTATCGGCCATAGTCCAGTATCACACCTGTTTATGTTTGACGATCTTATAAAGATTGGGGTCCACCATAGTCATATGATATACCAAAATAAACCTTAAATCGAGCGCAGCATCCTGACAGCCAATTGCCTAATTGTAGAGCTACAGTACAGACATTCAATTCCTGCACCAGTCAACCGGACGTCTGCTGGTGCCTGGTTGCTTAAACACCCTTGGATAACATGTCAAAAATTAAAGCCAACAGCCTCAATGATCCACGTAGCTTGCGAATTAAAACTACGTTGAGAGGTCATCCATGCCCAGGAAAAGGGTTGGCAATCAGGCGTGCGGTTGTGTATTATGCCCGGGCTGCCCACGCATATAGTGCAAGAATTAAATGTCGGCACTGTATGTAGGGGGTCTGTGAGATTGGCTAGCGATGTTCTTCTTTAGATGGATTTAATTGTCTCACACGCATATTAGCGTGCATAGTTCTCTAGGTATTCAGTGCTGAAAACAGTTTGCTAAGCCTTGGTGGTCAAACGGGCCATATTACTTTGATTTACTGAAATGGTAGCCAACAGCCATTTCATAACTGAACTTTTATGGTTAATTGTGCTAAAGTTATGAATTGTGACAGTTTTGATCTAATGTAGAAGAAATGTGAAACTAGATGTGATGCTTACTAAATTAATGTGATCAGAATTTTTAGCAGACTTTCTGGGCAAGTAAACATAGAATTTTACTAGCCCATTCAATTTTTTGGTAGAAATGGACCAGTGGGCTACTGTCTATTTTCACCACTGCGTAATTTGTCGTCACAGACGTATGTACATGTATGTATAGGTGGCAGTGAAAAAAGGTTAACCTATATATCACAATCAAAGACTCTCGACTCGGACGGAGAACCATCTTCATCTACACACACAATGGGACACAGCGGCAGTATCAATACTAATATCCAATTTGTAGACACGCTATTTCTATCCTTGCTATTGTTTCCAAGTATCCGATGGTCTCACACGTTCATACCGAGAGTATAAGGTCATAAATTAAACCTAATTGGGCGTTTAATTAACAGGTTAGAAGCAAAACTTACAATTGCGTCTTAAGGTTGAGGTTTTATGATGCGCCATACTGAACCGAGGGTGATTTTTCAAGTTAAGTGGCGCCATTTGTCAGAGCGTGCTCAATTAGTGGCCTAGAAGTCTCCCGGGGAACCAGCGGATCGCTTGCAAGCTTGCTAATAGAGTTTGACTTACGACTTCTTGTTTGTGATGTCCCGCAAAAGTAGACATAAGTCTTGCAGCAGTTTCCGTAGTACAAAGAGTTACATAAAACAATCGACTTATCACTTAGGAAGAGTGATCGTTGTGATACATCCTCCAAGAATGAAGTCCATCTTGGTAATGGATTTCTTGTGAGCGAAGTACTGTACATTCGCAAAAGATTGTGTCGAGTAAATTTTGCGAATTTAGAGAAAATCGATTTTTACGTTTTTTAACTTTGCAAATTGGCCGCAATATGGAGTGCCAGCTATAAACTTAAAGTGGCAGCACTAATCATTGCGAATTTTAACTTTGCATCTAAGGCTAAACGCAAAAAAACGCAAAAAAATAACAAACGAAATCTTTTCCGAATTTACAGTATTGGTATTGGTATGAACCACACTAGTACATTAATGTATAACACACGCCATAACGTTTTTCATAGATAGAAAACATAGCAAACTCCAAGGATTCAGGAGTTCCGGTAGCTTTTTTATTTACTTCATACTGCCACATTTACATCCATGTCATTAGTTAATCCTGCTGAAGTGTCCCGGGAAGTAGATAATTAGACTATAACAATCGCACAAAATTATTACCCAACCCCCATCTCTCTCTCTCCATATAATATATATATATATATATATATATATATATATATATATATATATATATATATATATATATATATATATATATATATATATAATTATATATATATATATTTATATATATATATATACTAGTATATGCAAATACCTTTGGCATTGACAATTATTTTACAACAAATTTGAACGAGATTTGTTGGTTATGTCCTAATTAATATTTCCCCATTAGATATATTCTTAACTATGCTCAGACTGCTTTTTGCCGCTGTGAGCATTAATGGTTTAACGAATTACTCTTGCTATAGTGGGGATGATCTCCAATCAACATCGATAGCAGCAGATTCATATAAGATGATCAATACGAATCACCACATCTCCTTTTATATATTTCAATTACATAACTATTACCTAATATTACACCCAGTGTACGCATATCGGTTTTATACATGGAATAGGCCTACACAATGCTTTCTAAATTGTAGTGTGTGTGCTCTTGTAGCAAATACTTTAATACGAACTAGAAAACAAGAAGCTACTTTTTCACAAAACAGATAGTTCTTATTAAGAATTATTTGTTTTGTGAAAAAGTAACTTCTTGTTTTCTAGTGTGTTATAGAGAAATACGTGCTACACTATTCAATAATATCAAACGTTAAAAGTGGTAAAACATCTGTTTAATGTGATTGGGGCCTACATTGGGCCTCATCTGTAAAGCATAGACATTAGTAATCTCCATCCACTGATTAGAGGACCAGGTGCATTTACTTTCATCTAGATGAAAGGGGGGCCACCTTTACGACGTCTTAATTAGAACTTAGGAACTCCAGCGAGAAAGAAACGCATTTCAGACACCATGCTCTGAGAATGTTCTGTCCGGAAATGGCCAGCGTAGCTACGTTTGATGCGTGTAAAAGCACATCGAATCAGGAAAGTAGAGGCCTCGGGGCCTCAAGAATAGGCATTAATGGAATGAACTACAGTATAGCGTTATTACTAACGGAAGGAAAGAGTGGCAAAGCCGACAGAAAGAGAGCACTAGAATTGCGCTCTATAATCATTCCGTAATATTATGATTTAACGTTTCTTTAAAGATCAGACAAATGGAATTGATTAAGAGTTATGCCGTAAAGAAGACAGACAGCCAGCCCAAGTGGCGATTATCCCACCATTATTTGCCTGCAAGCAAATGTAGCTAGCCCATTGCTTATAGCTAAGTGGAATTAGGCAATTAGCGTAGTGCTGGATCTGTCGAAATTCAAAGCGAAGTTCATTGAGCTTAGCAAAGATACAGGAAAAGGGCAGATGTACATGCCTATATATATATATAAATATATATATATATATATATATATATATATATATATATATATATATATATACATATATATATATATATATACATATATATATATATATATATATATATATATATATATATATATATATATATATATATATATATATATGTATATATATATATATATATATATATATGTACATATATACACAACACCAGGGGACTCAGTTGGTTAGGTGTCGGATTAGTTAAATGAGTAGGTCGCTGGTTCAATTCCTGTCCGGGGCAAGACAGTTTATTCCAAGTCTACCCAGCAAAATGGGTACCTAGCATAAATAAGGCAGTGCTTAGAGCCTGTGCGCTATATGCTGCCAGTTGCTCTGGAATATCCCTCGGGGGATTGAAATGGTTTCTGTGCGTACACGTTTAGGGGAGGAAGGTCGTGTGAGCGCTTCGGTCGATACAAGACTATAGACCGAATACCTTTACCTTTTCAGAAGTGTTTTTGTTGACTGACATCATGTCATTCATTACTATGATACCCTGAGCCCAATCAATACGTTTTTGATTTACTTATTTGGTTCGCTCACATCGAACGCTCTTTAAATCACATAGTGTTTTGCAGTGAAGTGAGGGTTCAATATGTACGAGACAGAATATATACTGTCATCATATGCCTAAAATCCATATTGATGAAGATATTTGTAAAAAGGGAGTAGTTTTAACGTGTGTCTCGGAAGCACAGATGTCATATATCCATACGATATATTAGATTGGGTCACATTTCAACACGAATATAGCAGCATTGAGGCCCCACCCCAAGCTATGTCCATGACGCGCGATCAATCCAACTGAGAATGGTGTTATCAACAGAGAAGTTATAACTCCATTTCGTCTCCCTAGAGGGCGCAGTTGCTGTAATTGAATTGTCACAAAGCGGGTCGGAAGTCACGCAAGTGATTTGCAGTCCGCCGCAGTAACGCTGATGGCAGGGGTAGGCAACTGACATCTTTATCTGCACTTCTTGCTCACTTAGGTGAGCACGGGCGAAGATTCTAATTGAAAATCATGCCCTTAACCTGATCGTTGTTCTGGCGACTGATCAAAGGAGATACTTTCACCATAGCCACCAACTGTTGATGAAAACAAATTTCTAGTAGCTAGGCTATGTATATATGTATGTATATATATATATATATATATATATATATATATATATATATATATATATATATATATATATATATATATATATATATATATATATATATATATCACCACCAAACTGAATGTTTGCTTTCTTATGTAATAGAATGAAAGCTTAATTCATAAAGGTTTGTTAGTTTTTGCCCAAAACAAGCATGAACAATTTTAACAATGAATTCTGATATTATGAAGGCTTTTTTCTTTTCGCAAATCGAAGAAAGGACCAAGAAAACCACTTTTTGAAAATAATTCTACAACACATTCTCACACAGGCAGCCCTATTTCAATTAAATAGTCACCAGCATATGCTTTGCATACCTCAACATGCAACGTACCAAAAGTGACATTTGAAAGAAATTTTCTTGTTGAATGATAAACATTGCTGTATGCTGTGAAGCCTGTTTAGACGCAGGGTATTGTGTTGATTTCATTGAATCTAGAAATAGACATTTTAATGTAAATAGCTTAAAAGAACTCTTTGAAAAGGTTCCTCCGGACAGCATTTCATCTTATTTACATGAGATTGGTCTGTTTTACAGATTATAAAATATTTTAAGAATTTAGTTTCTTTTGAAACATCTTTGTATGCACTTCTTATAATCTAATACTGTTCATTGTTTTGTGAATATTTTCACTTATTTATTGCTTTGTTATTGTTTTGTAACAGTAGCAAAGGACCATTGTTTTACACAAATTTTATGGCACTAAATGGCCTTTGTGTGCAGATGTGGCTTTAAGCAATCAATCATTCATTCATAAGACGCACGGTTACGAAAAAAAACTTTTCCCCTTCCACCCTGTATCACAATGAAAGTAAATTTGGCAAAAAATAGTTATAACCATTAAAAGGCCAGACTTGGTTTATGATGAAAGAAGAAAATACAGTCTCGGTTGTCAACAGCAACGGACATTGTGCAAGAACGAGTCGATGAGCAGACACTGTAGAATGGCTAATCTTTCCGTGAGTTTTATTTTCCCGTTTTCTCCCCGAATGCAATCAAACAGGAATAAACAACACAGGAAAAAACAATACAGTGTCCGGACCTAATAAACACGGAGAAATCCTGACCTTAGTTTAATGGATTATACTCTTTGGTATACTAAAACGAAGGATGTACATAAAACGGGAAAATCAGAAACTGAAAAAAAAACGGAAACACCCAAAGATTAGGCAAAATTGTTACACTGAAATATTAACCATTCAGCAGTACTTGGGACTTTGCCCTGATCTTATGGTAAGGAGACTCTTTTATCAAACTAGTGGATGGATTACATGTTCGCTCTGATTTGCACTACCACTAATCAATGATATTCCTGCTGGGTTGACGTCAGTTCAAGTAAACATTATGCGAGGGAGACCACTGAGAGCGGTACCTCGATGACTCCGATACGAACGTCATGTTTTCAAATCAAGATGGCGATGCGTTTTCCGTAATTGACATGCCAATCACTTAATAGCCTTAACAAGTGTGCGACCGAGGGAAGCTTAATTAAAACAGTTGATTGAGTTTATGATTGTGACCCTCAGTGATTGCAACTGTTGCTCTGCGTTTATATCTAAACTGAAACTCTTAATACTTTGGCTGCTGCTACTACTACCACTACTACATCTTTAAGTTCTGCTTCTACTACTACTACAACTGTACTACTACTACTACTACTATTTTTTAACTCTTTCTACTATTACTGCTGCTGCTGCTACTACTATCACTACTGCTGCTGCTACTACTACTACTACTGCTGCTACTACTACTACTACTACTACTACTACTTTGCATGTTTAAAATTGATTAGTTATGCCTAATATTTCATTCTGTTTTATGGCAGCTTACGATGATTTTACTTGCGATATCTACATGTAGGTATTCAATAAGCGTGATTTTTCAAGTGAGTGAACTAATCAGAGTGTGAATTATTGATGGCAACATAGGTAACACACCATTGGTAAGATTGAGTGATCCAAGCAGCTTCTCTCGCTGTTTCTCGCGTGAACTAACACCTGCCTACGAGACTTCACGAAGCCTCTCTGCAGCTGCCTGCTCTTAGACCCAATTAACAGAATTAACAATAAAGCAATTAGCACCTGCCCATCATTTTACCCATATGCACTAAGGTGGCAAACATCCCTGGAAAACAGCTTGTGCCTTTTCTTTTCAAAACCCTATTTTGATACAATATTTATTGACTATAAACTCTCATTAAAAAAAATATATAATGTGACAGAAATACAAATAACATCAGTTGGGTACACAATAAACTAACGTATAGTTAATATAGTTATACCAAAGGCTTATGAGACAAAGGCGTTCAACTTAGCTGAAACGGCTATAATGCCAATATACACAACCAAATTCTTTTAGGGTATAAACATAGCCAATACCCCAGCCCAATACTTTTATTGCCTTTTAACGACTTTTAGCGACAACCGGCTGGTAACATGAAGCATTCTCCTCCTTAATAAAACTTGTTATGTACAATTCAATAACAGTATTTGTATAAGGTGAAGTGCGTCACATAAGAGGTATCAGTGGGTGATAGCACATTACGTCACATCCATTAGCGACTGTCATTTTTGACAGATGATAAACAGCCAAATCCTTCCTTCAACTTCATGTTGCGGTTATAGATAATATAGATGGACTATGCCAAAGACAGCCATAATACTTCCATTTGCGCGTTAAGGTTGTGTGCCTTTGTTCGTACTATAAGTGATAAAACGTCAGGTTCATCGTCAAGGGCTACAGCACCAGATTCATCGGGAATATAATGTCCCATAATTTCGAAAACATTTGATCTCTCCCATTCTGAGTGGCACTGCAAGAGGCATTGGTCACAGAAGAGGCATTGTCTAGCAGATCTGTTTAGTCAAGGGGTAGAGTACAGACATTTAATTCCTGCACCGGTCGACTGGACGTCTGTCAGTGCCCGGTTGTACAAATACCCTTTAATAACATGCCAAAAAAGACCAAGCACATCAACGACCCACGTATATGGCGAATCAAAGCAACGTCTAGCTGTGAGATCAGCGACCTGTGGTCGCATCCATGCCCAGGACACTGTGTGGTAATTGGTCGTTTATCATGCCCGGGCTGCCCACGCATTTAGTACATGAATTCTATACTTGCACTGTGAATCTCATGCTTGTATTTTTTACCATTTGCCTGATTCAACAGAACATGAAGGCTGTCTTTTGTTTTCTACAGAGACACCTTGCTGCCCACACGTCTTACGCTGTTTACGTGTCGATTGCATGATTGCCGATGTCGATTGCATTCTGCAGACATTAAGAATGTATATACCCAATTACATGTGGCATAACATTTACTATACGCCAATGTTTGTTTTATCGATATAGCATACCAAGTGCCCTTGAAAAAAGTTCCCCAAGTCAGCTGTTTTATCTGTGTACATACAGCGGGCCTAGATAAACAGACGATGACGAGTGTTTCCTGGAGCTGGAGAGGTTTAGAAATCAAAATATTACTCATGTGTGCTTAACCCATTAATGCGTAAGAGTTCCTACAGAAATATTCGTCTGGATCTTGAATACTCTTGACAATAATTCTTGAATTGAGAATGATTTTACAAAATATTTGATGGGGAGTAGTTGGAAATCCTTTGATTGATATTTCCCCATCAATTTGTTATCCTAACTATGCTTTTGCCTGCAAGATTTTATCAGAATAGTCAGGCTGTTTTTCGCCGCTGCGCGTATAAAAGGTATAAGGCATTTGGAGTAGAAGTGGTATTGACTCACTAAGATGGAACTCGTACATTTCTAATAATCTCGTACTATTCTGATGAATAGCTTACCGGATACTAGTATTTCATTTCCTTTTAATATCAAAGACCTTTTAAAGAATTACTGTAAGTTAAAGTTGTCCCCTCCACAGAGTTTGTTTCCTTTCAACTAGCAAGCAAAAATGTTGTTGTTTCATAAGGTGTCCAGGCTAGCTACTCTACACCTCCTCATGTGATCTGAATACCAGTATTCATAAGAACCTCAACTCCAACTGCTATCAACCGCTAACCTGTACCTTATTTTTGTATTCTAATGAGTGAACAGGTTTTTTTTATAGCAAAAGCTGTGTTATTTCTAGCCTATTTTGTAAAATGAAATGTAGAATAGCTACTGTTTTGAAAAAGTGCGAGAAAAACTACTTTAAGCATTATCAACCTATACTTTACTTTTGTATTCTAAAGAGTGAACAGGGCTCTTGACCTTTTGTTAATTGTATTTGTATATTTATTGACTGTATCATTGAAAATACAAAATTATACAAAATACAAATTTATAAATCAACACGCATAAATATAGCTATAAAGCGGAGAAACAAAAAGAAAACAAAAGCGACTTTTTAAGAAAAAGTTGCTTAGAGCAACGAACACAGTATAGAGAGTGGGTGCTACACTTCTCTACTCGGTCCGGGGGGGGGGGGGGGGGGGGGGGGTTGTGAAAACAAAAATTACATGGGTAAATCAAATTCTCTGTCCTTTGGCAGGCGGGGGTAAAGTTAAATCGGACTCTTTTTCATTAGATACAGTTTGTACTTTTACTAGCGTTAGTCAATATAATAATCAATATTTTGTTTCTATCTATTTCTGTTTATGTACATATGTTTATTTTTCCAATTTTAGTATAGTATGATTTTGTAATGTACCAGTTACAGGCAATAAACATACATACAAACATTAGGTTTGGCTGAAGTTAAAGCACATCCCATGCATTGAGGGGCCTGACCTGATGGTCGAGTGATCTTAGACAATGCCACTAACTGCACGCTGTTCCTTTGATTCGAATCCCAGCCGAGAGATTTACTAGTGTCCTGGGGCTAGGCAGTGGCTTTCGCCAGCACTTTCATTTCCCAAATCTCTTACAACTGACTGGTGACGACTTAAAATGAAGGAATGAAAATCAAAAAATCAAAATACTAGTACACCACACATCCCCAATGCCCGATCCAAGTAACGTAACGACGTTATTGCGATAATACAGATTTGGTTTAGGTCAAATCGTAGACTCTATACTCGTATGAAATGAGGACAGTATCATTCTTTTTTCCATACTATTTGCAAAATTACAGAATAAAATATGAAAAACTTGTTGCTATTTTGGTAACCACACAGCTATAGATTACATCAAATATTAGCAACTATTAGATATAGACGGATCTGCAAATTGATTTCGTGCACAAATAGATATTCCGCGACACAAGTAAAAGTATTATACACAGTGAGAGAGATACTGCATGAAGATATTACACAAACATCAGGCTTGCATCGGATAACGTTGACTCGGCTATTGCTTTGACATATTTTACGACTACCAAATCATTTTTACGACATGCACGCAAACACCCACTTTACGTACAAACCCTTTCCCCCATCTGATGCTGACGCTTTTCATGTACGCTGTCTATGAATTTTTGACCAGAGAAAACATCTTTAATAACCAGCCCTCAATAAAGCAAACTAATTGTGATTGGTTAAACATCCTTATCAGCACAGCCGTCGCGATGGATGTGGATTCAACATAAATAGTCTAGCCTCCTCAAATATGTTCTGATAGCTGATCTGTATGATTATCATGACATTATGTGACGCAAATGCCTTAAGCACATCACAGCATGTAATGAACGACCAAGGTGTATGCATGTAAGAGAACAAAACCTGTCCCCTTCCACAACAATGAATGATGGTTTAAAGGCACATCTGCACACACACAGACCATTCAATTATTGCCGAAAAAACCTTACCAAAAAATGATTCTTTGTCATTTTTAAACAATTAAAAGAACGATCCCAAAGCATGAATTAATCCAAGGAGAAAGAAGAAAATGAGGAAAAGTAAGGGCCGATTCTTCAAATTCAAAGAGTATCAAGGGATCTTTAATGTAAGATATCCATCGACAGATCCACACATCCCCCTTCTTAAACATATTTAGCATGCAGGATACCACTCAAGCTTAGGGTTCCCCGCGAGGTGTCAACTCCTACAGTGCCGACATTTAATTCCTGCACTAAATGCTTGGGCAGCCCGGTCATAATACACGACTGCACACCCAATTCCCACCCAGTTTCCCGGGCATGGATGCATGAATGACCTCAGAACTGAACGTAGCTACGTGGGTCATTGATGTGCTTGGCCCATTTTTGACATGTTATCCATTGGTGTTTTGTACAAGCAGGCACAGTTAGACGTCCGATCGACTAGTGCAGGAATTAAATGTCTGTACTGTAGTGCACACCATTGAGCAAGCCAAGAGGGCGTGTTCAATACGGAGTGTGCCCTCCACATATTATAACGAGGCCGGGCATTGTTCTCAATATGCGGGGGATGGCCATATCTATATGCTATTCTTAAATGATTGCATTAACTTGAATATGCTCTTGGGTACGCGCACCTGCGTTTCCGTAGGAGGGTGCTTATATGTAAGTCTCTCCTTTGTAGTCTGGGTTGAGTAGACAGCGCATCCCGCCTACTCCCTCCCAGTTTGCCTGTCTTTATAAAACTCTTTTTGTCTACTCTTTCCTGTTTATATAGATAATATAGTTAAACCTCTTAATATTTCTATACTTAAAATAAACTTGTTAAATTGTATTGAGTATGTCATTCTAATAGTTAATTCCAATATAGGGTATTTTTTGATTGACTTTTAACTTTCTTAATATATTTCCCGTAATTTTATACACAATATGAACTTTTGTAAATCAGTTTTACGAGCATATAAGCATTACTTTTACAAGTATCTAAATGTTCCGTATGTTCCAAACTCTGTTGAGTAAGAATAACGCCTATATTTTGACATTTGCCAGATTACGTCGCCCCTCATCCAGGGACCTAGCCAGGAATTTCATAACAGGGTGTCCAAATTGGGATTTCAAGAATTTAGGGTGTCCAAAATCCATGATTGAAAAGGTAAAAACCATTACACTGATCATTTATATTAACAAATATATGCTTAATTCTTCAAGAAATGTCTTTTTTTTAAACTTGGAATTAGTATTTATAAAAAAAAACATACCAAAATCTAGGGTGTCTTTTTACGTAAAATCAGGTATTTTTGATAAACCAGGGAGTCCAAAAGCCCCTGCCCTCACCCCTTGGAGAGAGGATATTTTCACAGCCACTCCCCATCATTGAGATTGATATTTTA
>OZ012693.1:22005709-22012719 GCA_963942565.1 Maea johnstoni | reverse complement strand
TAATAACACTGGTTTTCCTTGAGACATGGCTATAATAAAAGGAATTACAAAGTGTTTAATAAAGGCTATATATATATATATAAATATATATATATATATATATATATATATATATATATATATATATATATATATATATATATATATATATATATATATATGTATATATATATATATATGTATATATATATATATATGTATATGTATATATATATATATATATATATATATATATATATATATATATATATATATATATATATATATATATATGTATATATATATATATATGTATATATATATATATATATGTATATATATATATATATATATGTATATATATATATATATATATATATATATATATATATATATATATATATATATATATATATATATATATATATATATATATATATATATATATATATATATATATATATATATATATATATATATATATATATATATATATATATATATATATATATATATATATATATATATATATATGTGTGTGTGTGTGTGGGTCTACACAGACCTGAAATGCTCAATCTTGTATTTACTCAACTAAAGGGCTGCCAGGATATATGCAGAAAAACAGGTCAGTATGGTATAAAGATACTGCAGGAAATATCTAATATGTTATGAAGAGAAAACCTGACTGTGGATATAGAATGGGATGATATAACAAAAGCAATCACATTTTTTAAAAAGACTGCAAGAAGTATGTATTTGTTTGATGTACAATATGAATTGTGGCATGGAATAATAGCCACTAACAAAAAAAATACACAAGATGAATATCTTTCCATATGATGCATGTGAATATGTGAATCCTTATGCCACTGGTGGCTAATTTGCCCAATCCCAAATGATGCAGAAAAACTAGAAATTGACTGCAACCCTGGCACATGGGTGCTCATCTGAGAGTACTCAGCAAGAACTATCGGATGAATACCAACATGCTAGGGTTAAGATGGTTTTCAAAAATGTTTGCCCCAGCAAAGAAAGTAGCCTCAGCACAGGAAGGGTTAACATTCATTCGTAAACAAGGGAAAGATGAACAGTAAATGTTGTATTACACCAAATACGGACACAATTCTAAAAGACGTTGCTTAACCCTTATGCTGCTGGTGGTTTATTTGTTCAAAACAAAATGGTGGGGAAAAGGCAGAAATTTGACTGAAACCCTGGCGCAATTTGGTACTAATTTGATAGTGCTCATCGGGAGCTTTCAAAAGAATACCAACAGGAGAAGGTTACGATATCACTCAAATATTTTTGCCTTTTCTTGCTTTGGAAAAAAGTAGCCTCAGCATAGAAAGGGTTAAGATGAACTACTTGTATGGTTGTTGCATGGATGTGTGTGAGTGCATAGAACCATTAGTATGATATTGAAGACTGGCATTGACGAATATGAGGAACTGAACTTGTTATTTACATTCAGTAGCAGGATAGTTACCCCCATTTAGTCAACGACTCAATGCTCCGTATGTAAATAGAAAACACGAATACCAAATGAGTGTCACATCATAAATGTCAGAGACCTAGTCCTTGACCTACGTCAGCACAAAGAGAACGGGCAATAAAATAACGATCATGTTAAGAGACTGTGGCGATTCCATGGCGACTTTTGATTAAGGGTTAAGTACCATCTTGCCTTTACGAGGAAAATATGACAACGTTATTGTCATGGTCATAAAATCGTGGGAAGAAGCATGTGTTCCAAAGTGCGCTCAACTCGTAAGCATTAAAGAGGCCACTTACTAAATGAGGCTTTAGAATAATGAAGTCTGGAGGAAAGTATTTTTTATTTTCCTTTTTCAGATGACTGCAATGAGTAAAAGGAGAATTCCTAGCATCTTCATGTATGTAAGTATTTTGAAATATGATGCACTGATATATCTAATTATGCATGAGTATTGTCTAATGTCCCTTTGTAAAAATCAAAGTAGTTCAGTCGTATAAGTCACTTACATTGTACAGTCAAACACAGGTAAGAATCCCATATGAATAATCCATGTATTTTATATAGGGTGCTTGCACAATCAATGCCTTTGGCAACTTAAATAATGTAAAGTTACCCTAAAGAACGTACAAGTTGACACTCTACCTTAAAAAGTACAAGTTAGTATTGTACCCTAAAGAAGTACAAGTTAGCATTATGCCCTAAAGAAAGTACAGGATAGTACTGTACCCCAAGGAAAGGACAGCATAGTATTGTACCCTAAACAGGTACAATTTGTTACTGTACCCTAAATAAAGTACAAGTTAGTATTGTAACCTAAATACGTTCGTATTTTACTTTTAGGAAAGTACAAATTAATATTGAACTCAAAAGAATGTACAAGTTAGTCAAATAATATGGGAAACATATACCGCCCCTTATCTTCCTGTTAAAAAGACGCGAATGAACTATTTCAAGCGTACAAATCACAGCAAATGTTCGTCATTCGGTCTGTCGCACATATTGGTGGAAGTTCCAGTGGCCCATTTTACAGAAAATATTCATGTCTGGAGTAGGTTTCCAGATTGGTGTGTTCTTTTAGGTAGACCCCTGGGGATAATTGAGATTATTATCAAGACCATTGTCAGAGAGATTCCCCACTTCCCCATCAGTTTGGCAGGCCTAGGTGTAACCAATGCAAAGTGAGCACCTGTGCTATGCTCACAAATTGTGAACATAAAACTGGACACGTGGATAATGAAACGAAAACACCCGTACATTTTGAGTGGCAGAACATTCGGTCGAACGACAAGATCGCCTGAAGTTCTATAATTCAAATATGCACGATTTCAATTGCCGTCTCTCACAAATGCCCGGGATTGATTCCTAATAAGGGCATGTGAGAAAGCTGCCAGTAACTTTGGGTTAGGCAGAGGGTTTCGCCATGTTGTCCGGTTTTATCTACCATTTCCAACTGGCTAGTAACGATTTAGCCTACAAATAACAGAAAAAGACGATAATCGAAATTTCGAAATTCTACTACTGTATTGTTGTTGCTGCTACTACTACTACTACTACTACTACTACTACTACTACTACTACTGCTGCTGCTACTACTACTGCTGCTGCTGCTACTACTACTACTACTAATACTACTACTACTACTACTACTACTACTACTACTACTACTACTACTACTACTACTACTACTACTACTACTACTACTACTACTACTACTTCCTAAATTGTACTTTAGTAAACTTGTCTGGCACTTAATGGAATTCTGAGTGCCAATGTGCCTCCAAGCATCCATTCATTGATTAGTAGTATCATTTCTTCTTCTTCTTCTTCTTCTTCTTCTTCTTCTTCTTAGTCTCATTTTCACTGGGCCTGTCTGTCTCTAGGGGGGGGGGGGGGGGGGAGGCCATGGTATTCATTTCGAGTGCTAGGTAAGTGGGAGGATTGTGCGTGTGAACACGCCAGTGCTATCACCCCTTATGTCTGCACTAGCGTTTGTTCTGTAACATATATGTTATATAAGTGGCAGTGGTTTAACCGACTCAATCACTACGATAGAGATCTATAGCTGAGATATAGTCTGGGTCATTATTGATTCTGCTCTCGTGCCATATTCATTAATTAAACACATGATATGGACCATATAGGTATTTATATCACGGACATCGTCAATACCACAACTTTAAATAGGTAGCGTACTGATCTGACCAGAGTTATAGTATGTTTGTATCTTCGATCGTAGGCTCCAGTGTCTTGTGGTAAGGTAGTGGTTTTCGCGCGGCAATACGGTTTCCTCCACCACCATACAACTACCTAGTCACGAATTAGCACCTATATGGCCCAAAAGTGATGACAACCGAAATTCCAAATTCAATGCTTGACCACAATATGTTCATGACAAGTTCGTACTAGTCAGGTTTATCGATATTTAGTAGCTAGACGAGAGTGGTTGATTTCGTCTTTGATTGAACACACATGCCACCTCCATCCTATCATTTTCGTGGTTTTGCACCGGTATTTTGCGTGTTATTGAGATACTTGTGGTTGACTAAAGAGCGGTCAAACATACGCTACCTTAACCTTTCCAATGCTAAGGCCACTTTAGTCCAAAAACTCAAGGAGGCAACGATTTTCTAAAACTCTCTAAACCCTGTCATGTTGGTATTCATTTGATAGCTCCCGCTGAGCACTCTCAGACGAGTAACCATTCGACAGGGTTTCAGGTTTTTGGTATCAATTTGTATTGACAAAATTAGCCACAAGCAGTAATAGAGTTAAACATCGGGGGAAAATAAAACTTTCTGAAGTTTGGAGGCCCTTTGTATTGTATGCCTCCATATTAGGTGATAATGTCTCTATGAAAGCACAAGCAACGTAAAGGGAAGGACATAGCCTTGGAAACGTGCAACGAGCGATCACTCGATGGTGTGTTATCCGGACCCGTGTTTAGTTCTACCAAGATGGAGCCCCAAAGAAGTGAGTTATCTTCACGCTTGGGAGGAACGTTAACGTCGACAACAAACTGCTGACGTCGACGGGATGGGGTTCAGTTTAACCCATTGATGCTCCTCAAAAATTGTCGTCTGGATGTATAATGTATTTTTGACATTTACTCAGTTATGTTCTGATCAACATTTGTATTTCCTAACTATGATTTTGGCTGTAGGATTTCTTTAGATTTGTCAAGCTACCTTTGTCTCCTGTGGTATTGATCGGTTAAGCGGGTGTAAGCATATGATACCATCTCGTAGCATTGACATCTATGATTTTCTATACACAGCTCTTTGCAGTGGCCCGCTCTGATGGCCGAGCGGTCGAAGGCATTGCCAATGACTGCTCGCTGTCTCTTACCACTGAGCTCCTGCTCTGATGGCCGAGCGGTCGAAGGCATTGCCACTGACTGCTCGCTGTCTCTTACCACTGAGCTCCTGCTCTGATGGCCGAGTGGTCTAAGGCATTGCCACTGCCTGCTCGCTGTCTGTTACTGCTGAGTTCCTGCCCTGATGGTCGAGTGGTCTAAGGCATTGTCACTGACTGCTCGCTGTCTCTTACCACTGAGCTCCTGCTCTGATGGCCGAGCGTTCGAAGGCATTGCCACTGACTGCTCGCTGTCTCTTACCACTGAGCTCCTGCTCTGATGGCCGAGCGGTCTAAGGCATTGCCACTGACTGCTCGCTGTCTCTTACCACTGAGTTTCTGCCCTGATGGCCGAGCGGTCTAAGGCATTGCCACTGACTGCTCGCTGTCTCTTACCACTGAGTTCCTGCCCTGATGGCCGAGCGGTCTAAGGCATTGCCACTGACTGCTCGCTGTCTCTTACCACTGAGTTCCTGCCCTGATGGCCGAGTGGTCTAAGGCATTGCCACTGACTGCTCGCTGTCTCTTACCACTGAGTTCCTGCCCTGATGGCCGAGCGGTCTAAGGCATTGCCACTGACTGCTCGCTGTCTCTTACCACTGAGTTCCTGCCCTGATGGCCGATTGGTCTAAGGCATTGCCACTGACTGTTCGCTGTCTCTTACCACTGAGTTCCTGCCCTGATGGCCGAGCAGTCTAAGGCATTGCCACTGACTGCTCGCTGTCTCTTACCACTGAGTTCCTGCCCTGATGGCCGAGTGGTCTAAGGCATTGCCACTGGCTGCTCGCTGTCTCTTACCATTGAGTTCCTGCCCTGATGGCCGAGTGGTCTAAGGCATTGCCACTGACTGATTTTGGCTGTAGGATTTCTTTAGATTTGTCAAGCTACCTTTGTCTCCTGTGGTATTAATCGGTTAAGCGGATGTGAGCAAATGATACCATCTCCTAGCATTGACATCTATGATTTTCTATACACAGCTCTTTGCAGTGGCCCGCTCTGATGGCCGAGTGGTCTTATGCATTGCCACTGACTGCTCGCTGTCTCTTACCACTGAGTTCCTTCCCTTATGGCTGAGTAGACTAAGGCATTGCCACTGACTGCCCGCTATCTCTCACGCGGGATTCGTATTCCTACCGGAGCATGTTACATGTAGATAGTTGCCAGTGACTTTGGCTTTGGCAATCTAGTTCCTTCTGTCAAGTACAACTGACTACTCACTACTTAATCTAAATATGGCAGAAAAGGTGGCGAAAATCTAAAATCCAAATATACCCCTGTTTGCAAAGCCTGTAATAGCAGCTCGCCCTTATCTCTAAAATCATCTGCTTCAAAGATAGTTTTTCATGTCTTAATTCCATCGAAACACCATGTTTCCATACATGTAGTTAGATTTGCTATATGGCTATCATATGAGGTTTGCCATCTTCAACATGATATTGAAACCATATGTTTGTGTAAAGAGGTTTGGGATGAGGCTTTTTCCATAATGATTGCTAATGTGAGAACATTTTTGGGTAAAGGGGTTTGTGGTGCAGTTTGCAAGCAACGCATCTTTGTTTAATACGATTTGCGATGTGGCCACTTTATTGTTGGTACAAACCAAAATGCTATCGCGGCAACACAGTGACATTATGCGGATTAGTATGTGGCTTAACTTACTGAAATTGTAAAGTATTAAAAGCGGATAAAAGATTGTGCCCAAGGTGCCTGGGATTAATACAAGGTGTGCCCCAAGAAGGTGTGAAGGGGTTAGGGATAATACCAGTGCTATGGGACAAAGTAGCTCGGTTGATTAGGTGTCGGACTAGTACGGTAATCAGTAGGTCGCTGGTTCAATTCCCGGCCGGGGCACACTTTGGCCTGTCCTTAGGCAACCCAGCTGCAAAATGTGCACCTAGAATTAATAAGCTTAGAGCTTGTGGGCTATATGCTGCCAGCTGCTCTGGAATATCCCTCGGGGGGTCGGAATGGTTTCCAAGCGTAAAGGACTGGTAGGGGAGGAAGGTCGTGTGAGCGCTTCGGTGGATACAAGACTATACACCGAATACCTTTATTGCACCATTCACGTCCATACCGACCCCGCGCCTAGCAGGTATTTATTTGTCTTGGAAATAAACATATTTTTGATTGCGGGAAGGTTCATGTAGGACTTGAGCAGCTTACTCTATTTCCGTGAAACTATTGT
>OZ012693.1:21988209-22000709 GCA_963942565.1 Maea johnstoni | reverse complement strand
TTTATGCAACTCAGATCAAACAAAAACAGCCTTTTGATGAACAAAGTGCCTCCATAAATATATACGAACTGTATGAGTTACGATTTTGCGTGGATTTGGACCTTCGAAAGTGCATGTCCTGTTTCTGAATAATCCATACAACTTAATCTCTTTTTCTTTCTGGAAATGATTAATTAAAACAATATTAATGCGGAAAATCTTTAGAAAAGTTTAGAAATTAATTTGTAAGGAATGGAAATTCATTCCCGGGCATTGGATGGGGGCGCAGGCAGCCACACGCCTGGCCTATTCCTGGCCACGTGCAGGAAGAGGCGAGCCTATCGGAGGCTTGATGAAGCGTGGAGTGGGAGGGGCGAGAGGGAAACGGACAGGCAGCACGAGCCGTTTGCAGGCTCACTACTCAAGCGCGTGGACCTCGACCAATCAGAAGAGGTCCATGACACGAGGCTGAAACAGACACTCGCCGTGTAAGCAATTAGTCTGCGGTTTACGGCTGAGAGTCGACACTGATTTTGCGTAAGTGCCAATTAAGAGGCACTGTACGACGGGTTAGCGAGCAAATTTACTTGCTAAAAGTGGTTTTCCTAGAGTTTCGCGATGCCGAGGGAGTACAAGTGTAGGAAATGTGGGATAATACACATGCCTCCTACGGGAAAAAAGTGCAATCGACTTCAAGATGAGCCAGAGATCGCAGAGGAGGATGTAATGTCGGAGCAGGGGGAGGCGGAGGAGGAAGATCCCGTGATGGCGATGTGTATGAGAATGGAGCAGCGGATGGAGATGATGGAACAGAATTTCCTGAAGATGCAGGAAAGCAGAACGAGAGAAGAGGGTAGCGAGACACAGCGATCGACAACGGAGGGTAACGGCGAACAACAGAGTGGCGATGGGGATACGGTGAATGCAAGAACATTGAGAGAAGATGTGCGAGCAATGGAGAGAGCCGCGAATAGGATAGCACAGTTCCGCGAAATGGATTTAGAGGATGCGGATGATACGACGAATGGCAGAACAACTTCAAACGGTAAGAAGTCTGGATCGTTGATGGTGGCCGCGGACAATGTTAAGAAACGAATCGATTGGCCTCATATGCACGTCAAAAGGCTGTCCGGAGGCGACAGAGTAGGCGTGCCGTTCAAACAACTCCGGATAGAGGAGTTTGTCTTCGGTTTTCTAGCCATGTTGAAGGCAAAGAAAGCGAACTGGGATAAGGAATTAATGTTAGATATTCTCCAGGCGCTTATGGAGGATACAATGGACTTCTCATGGGAGAATGCGCGTGGATACTATGGGATGCTGGGAGTGGATGTGGAAAACGGGGATAAAAGCTGGGATGATACGGAAGCCGTCAATAAGATGCGGTTAGTGCATTCACGGACGGTATATCCTGAAAAGAAAGAAAACAAGGACAACAAGAAAAACAACAACAACAAGCCAATGGCCGGGAATTTAAGGTGCTGCGCATTGTATCAGAAGAAAGCATGCGAACAAAACAGAGACCATCATCCGTTTTCGCATGCATGCGCATATTGTGCAAAATCGACCGGAATAGCTTATAGACATCCCGAAGATGATTGCTTCCGAAAATCTATCGAGGAAGCAAAAAACGGGAAGAAGAGGGAGTAGAAATGCTCCCTCAACAATTATGTAGACCCACAGGCGGGAGCCAGGTGGGGGAAAGTGGGACGGAGAGGACGAACATGCGAAGATACTTAGTATCTGAGGGGGAGAGGGGACAGCCGAACTCAGTTGACCCAGGGGCACAGAGTCAGCGTACAAAGAATGATACATCCAAGGCTGCCAGTGCTCAGGGAGGTACGGAACAATGTTACAAACCTGAAGGGCCGAGTAAACAGGTCGACTTAGGAGAAATCTATACAACGGTGACTAGTGTCGGGGGTCACAATTATCGGGGGGCGAGGGTACCGGTACCAAGCGGCCTCTGTATACAGGCATGGAGAAAATATTTAGAGGGATACCATGATACCACGTTACCGGACTTTTTGGAGTTTGGGTGGCCGGTGAATTGTGACTTGACAGCGATGATTACACCAACATATCGGAATCATCCGTCGGCGTTGCGGTTCCAGGAGGACATAGACTTCTATATCGCTACAGAGGTCAGTTTCGGGGCGTTGGGGGGACCGTACGATAGGCCACCTTTCACTTATCTTCACACCAGTCCACTGATGACGAGGCCGAAAAAGGACTCAGTGCATCGACGCGTCATCATGGACCTGTCATGGCCGCCAATGACATCAATAAATGATGCGATCAGGGGGGAGAGTTATGTGGACGGCCTTATGAGAATTCGTCTTCCCACAATCGAATACATGGAGGGCAGGATATTAGACTTGGGGAGAGGAGCGTACCTATATAAAACTGACTTAGCTCGGGGCTACCGGCAGCTCCGGGTTGATCCGTCGGATTGGCCGCTACTGGGTTTCATGAACGGCAATGATTTCTACTTCGACCTGTGCCCGCCGTTCGGGCTCAGGACGTCCGCACTCTGCATGCAGAGGACAGCGGAGGCAATTAGCTGGGTACACGGACAGAGGGGATTCGTATCGAGACCTTATCTCGACGACTTTGGAGGCGCCGAAGCGTCGAGGGGCAGGGCAGAAACGGCGCTGCAGACATTGCAGGATGTTATGAGCGAACTAGGGGTGTGCGAGGCAAAGCATAAAATTTGTAGACCATCGCAGAGAATGATATGGCTGGGCCTATGGTATGACACTATAGCAATGACGGTGTCGATTCCAGAGGCGAAACTCAGCGAGATCATGCAGGTGCTTCGCGAATGGGAGAGCAAGAAACGAGCATCGCAGCGGGAAATGCAGCAGCTATTGGGGCTGTTGCAGTTCGTGGCGAGTGTTTCTCCGGCCACGAGAATCTTCACGAATCGAATGCTGGCCAACCTTCGGGAAATGCCAAAACAGGGAACGGAATCCTTATCGCTAGGATTCAAAAGTGATCTACGTTTTTTCCTGGAACTATTGCCAGATTACAATGGCATTCGGATTATGGACAAGTCGCAAGTGGCTTGCCAGGACAAGCTGGAGCTTGACGCGTGCCTTACGGGGTGCGGGGCATACACAGGTAACTTTTATTATGCAGAGGAGTTTCCTGTGAGTGTACAGAAGGAGGGGCACACCATAGCACATCTCGAATTGTTAAACGTGGTCGTCGCGCTCAAGGTGTGGTGCAAACATTGGAAGGGGCAGAGGGTTCATGTAAAATGTGACAATATGAATGCCTGTCTAGCTGTGCAGACAGGACGTTCCAGGGACCCTTTCATACAGCACTGTGTCCGAGAGCTATTTGTGTGGAGTGTGTCGTTCGACATAGAACTACGGTTGGTGCATTGCCCAGGGAAAGAGATGGACAGAGCAGATGCATTATCCCGAATGCATAAGGAGAAGAGGTGCAGAGAGTGGGTACAGAGGGACAAGTGTTTGAGGGCAGCCAGAAGGCTGAGAGTATACGAGAGAGTGTTTGAATTAGTGAGTGTGGTGTAGGGAGAGAGTGGAGAGAGTGTCGCATTGGGCAGGCCCGACAGGGCCAGGTTTGGGTACGTAAATAGTTACTCATGTTGTTTTATTTTTATTGTAGGTGCTGCTCGGCTACTGAGGAAGGCGGCGGACAGGCGACACGAGGCGTTTAGGCCTGGCACGCGCGCGAACGTGCGGTCGCATGCTTTGATTTTCGTAGCGTTTGCGAATCATTTTGGTTTCAGCGATTTTCCGGCTAGCGCGCGGGTGTTACTAGCTTTTGGCGAATTTTTGTTACAAACTTACACGGCACCGAAGTCCGTGCTTAACGCGCTGGCGTCGCTAAGGCATTTCCATTTAGACTTTGGGTTGGATGTGTCAGGTTTTCAGGCGAGATCGGTCATGTTGTGGAGGCGCGCGTTGCCTTTTACATGCCGACATTTACCTATGCAGGCACCACCGGTGTCTTTGGAGCTGCTGGAGCAGTTGTGCGCGTTGGGGAGACGTCTGGGGGAGTCGGGAGCGGTCATGACTGCCCTTCTGGCATTGCTTTTTGCAACCATGGCCAGGCTTTCTTCCTTTCTCACGAATGTAGCGGGTAGATTCGATTCTACGCGACTGCCAACCTTCGGGGATGTGCAGTGGAGGAACGGCAATTGGTCTTTGAGGATTAAATGGGCCAAGGCACACCAAGATGCCGGAAGCGGTTATTGGGTGCCACTTTTACCCCGACCTGGTTCACCTGCATGTCCAGTGGATGCCTGGGGTGAACTTCGGAGGTTGGGAGGGGGGGAGGCAGCGAGAGGGCCCCTCTTTTGGAGCGGGGGAGAGGGGGGAGGACGACGGCGCAGCGCGAGGGTTCCTTTGACTATGACACTGGCGAGGAGCTGGCTGGGCATTTTACTTACCCGAATAGGAAGGGATGGGGAGGGTTTCTCCTTTCATTCTCTGAGAAGGGGCGCATGCACTTTTGCTTTTTTGCAGGGAGCGACGGAACAAGAAATTTGCAGCCTTGGGGGATGGCGAAGCGAAGCAGTGCGGGAATATCTGCCAGCAGAGGCCAGCAGGCATAGGGCGGCCCAAGCGTTGGCGGCCACATGTCGTTGATGGCCAATCTCTCCCCCTCTCTCTCTTTAACTGTAACGGTTTGGCGTGTATAACAGTTTGCCGTTGTGAATATTAAAGAACTTGCTTTATCATGTGTGGGAGTGGTAGAGTTAACAGGATGTGGATGGAGAGAGATGTGGATGAAGGACAGCAAGGTGACGTGGTCAAAGGTAGAGCGTTTGAGAGTTAAGGTTTTGACGAGAATGATTTGGTTACTTTGTTGCAAATGGTTGGATACTTTGTTGCAGTGGTTTGTCGAGTTACAGGAACTGGAGTGTTGATTTTAAGGATGTTACTTTGTTGCAATTTTGAGAGCTAATTTAGGTTATTCGGTACGGTGTACTGACGTATGTAAGAAACGGACTCAGACACAGGAATGGTGTGGAATTATTTGTGGATGTTGGTTGCAGTTGCTGGAGAGGCGAGATTTGTAATGATACAATGTTGCGCTTTATTGATACTTTGTAACGATAAAATTCTGGTGTTGTTTGTAATAAATTTATTTTCCTGCATTTGATTGTGTTGGTTGTCTGTGCCCCTTACTAATGTGTAAGGAATGGAAATTCATTCCCGGGCATTGGATGGGGGCGCAGGCAGCCACACGCCTGGCCTATTCCTGGCCACGTGCAGGAAGAGGCGAGCCTATCGGAGGCTTGATGAAGCGTGGAGTGGGAGGGGCGAGAGGGAAACGGACAGGCAGCACGAGCCGTTTGCAGGCTCACTACTCAAGCGCGTGGACCTCGACCAATCAGAAGAGGTCCATGACACGAGGCTGAAACAGACACTCGCCGTGTAAGCAATTAGTCTGCGGTTTACGGCTGAGAGTTGACACTGATTTTGCGTAAGTGCCAATTAAGAGGCACTGTACGACGGGTTAGCGAGCAAATTTACTTGCTAAAAGTGGTTTTCCTAGAGTTTCCCGCCCGCCCGCCCCTAATAGTGAGGTTCGAGTTTGGTTCGGAGAGATGGCTAGCGTAGTGTCGTTGTGAATATTAAAGAACTTGCTTTATCATGTGTGGGAGTGGTAGAGTTAACAGGATGTGGATGGAGAGAGATGTGGATGAAGGACAGCAAGGTGACGTGGTCAAAGGTAGAGCGTTTGAGAGTTAAGGTTTTGACGAGAATGATTTGGTTACTTTGTTGCAAATGGTTGGATACTTTGTTGCAGTGGTTTGTCGAGTTACAGGAACTGGAGTGTTGATTTTAAGGATGTTACTTTGTTGCAATTTTGAGAGCTAATTTAGGTTATTCGGTACGGTGTACTGACGTATGTAAGAAACGGACTCAGACACAGGAATGGTGTGGAATTATTTGTGGATGTTGGTTGCAGTTGCTGGAGAGGCGAGATTTGTAATGATACAATGTTGCGCTTTATTGATACTTTGTAACGATAAAATTCTGGTGTTGTTTGTAATAAATTTATTTTCCTGCATTTGATTGTGTTGGTTGTCTGTGCCCCTTACTAATGTGTTATTATAGCATAGGATACGAACTTATTAATTATTCTTCCATTATGTTTACTTTACATGCAACTGTATGGTATTTTGATTATCTTTTCTTTTCCTGTGTAACACAACTGACCAGGTTCGAATCCCGGCCGGGACATGTGTGAATGCTGCTACTGAGTTGAGGTTAGGTGGTGGTTTTCGTAGGATACTCCGCTTTCCTCCAACCCTTACAGCTCAATAGTCACGAGTTATCCGCAATATATGACAGAAAAGGTGTACAATAAACGAAATTCCAAGTACCAAAAGCCACCAACGAAAGTCATGACCGCAGCACAGTCTGAATTTGCTACAAGAGGCACAATTAGTGGTGGTAATCTAAAGAGAATCCAGCTCAAATGAGCAGTGAATAAGCAATTGTACCGTACGAATGCTCCCTCTCTACGTTGATCACGTTAGAAAGTGCACTGATGAATTGTTGAGCGTCTGCCCAAATAGATACATTATGAAACCAACGTTTGCCATCTTGCCATCTTGCCATCTCTCTCTCTCTCTCTCTCTCTCTCTCTCTCTCTCTCTCTCTCTCTCTCTCTTTATGTTAACCAACAGCGATGTCTATACCCTGATATCTATACTTTTTGATATTAACTATATGGAATAAAAATAGATACACCTTGACAATGCAAAGGACATTCTTCCCCTCATATCTCTCTCTCTCTCTCTCTCTCTCTCTCTCTCTCTCTCTCTCTCTCTCTCTTATCAAGCACATATATCACATTTTGCTGTACCCCTTATGAAATGATACTTTCCGGCGTGATGATTTCTTGGTTTCTCTCTGTGCATAAGATTAAGTATTTACGTAACTTTCACTGCAAGATATCAGGATGATAGGCACATTTTCCAGTGCATATTGTTCTGCGTAAAACGGTAAAATAGTAAAGCTAGACATTGATTTCAGTAAGGTAGCGTGTATTGGTGCAGTACCTATTACACCCATATCTTTCTCTTTGTGCTTTCTTCTTAACCAATAAATGTTCATAGGAGCCAAAATAGCATAACAATCTTGGTGAAGTCTTTCAAGTAAAGCAAAGTTATGAAAATATCTAAAAGAGAAATGTTGATTAGAATTTTACAAAAAAATGTATCCTTGAAATATTTTGTAAAATCATTTTCAATAACAAAGATGTGGTTGAAGGGTCTAATATAAAGATCCACACGACAATTCTCGAATAATCGTTAAGCATATACGGAAGTGGAAAGCGGACATTGTGTTGTTTCTTGGTACGTTCTAGTGTCAATATTCAGGCATTTACGTAACGAAAGGCCTGGATACACCGAGGACTCCATTGTCTGAGCAAATACTCGAGTAATTAACGTGACGCTGAAATGAATCCATGGTGGGAGTTATTCGAAGGATTTCTTTATTGAACAGTTAGCTCAAGACGTAGGTAATTAGAAATGAATCGCCTCTTCTCCGCAACTACTTGAGGGGCACCGTGGTGTTGTCCTAAGAAAACTCTCTTTAGAGCAGATAAGGAAACAATCTTGCCCATAGCATACCCAGACTATGGTCAATTAGTAGTAGTAGTAGTAGTAGTAGTAATAGTAGTAGTAGTAGTAGTAGTAGTAGTAGTAGTAGTAGTAGTACAGTAGTAGTAGTACAGTAGTAGAAGTAGTAGTAGTAGTAGTAGTAGTAGTAGTAGTAATAATAGTAATAGTAGTATTCCGTTATTTGCTGTAAACTATTTTACGAAAGTTGCACATTTGAAAAACACATATAAATCAATAAATTAAATATAAGATGCATACAGGAGTTTTACACTCAGTCAATACTATTGTAGGAGTTATTCGAAGGATTTCTTTATTGAACAGCAGGCTCGAGACTTAGGTGATTAACAGTGAATCACCTCTTCTCTGCAGCTACTCGAGGAGCACCATAGTGTTCTCTTTAGAGCAGTCAAAGATACAATCTTGCCCTTAGCATACCCAGTCTCTGGCCAGCGTCAGACAAGGGTACCGTGGGCTCCTGCGTAATGATTTTAACTGCCCACATACAGTGAGCAGGACAACAGGAACTATTTTCCCATTATTATCACTATAACTATTATTATTATTATTATTATTATTATTATTATTATTATTATTATTATTATTATTGTTGTTGTTATTGTTAGTAGTAGTAGTAGTAGTAGTAGTAGTAGTAGTAGTAGTAGTAGTAGTAGTAGTAGTAGTAGTAGTAGTAGTAGTTGTAGTAGTAGTAGTAGTAGTAGTAGTAGTAGTAGTAGTAGTAGTAGTATCAATAGTATTATAACTATTATTTTCATTATAACATTACTATTATCATTATTGTTAGTAGTAGTAGTAGTAGTAGTAGTAGTAGTAGTAGTAGTAGTATAAGTAGTAGTAGTAGTTGTAGTAGTAGTAGTAGTAGTAGTAGTAGTACTATTATTTTCATTATAACATTACTATTATCATTATTGTTAGTAGTAGTAGTAGTAGTAGTAGTAGTAGTAGTAGTAGTAGTAGTAGTAGTAGTGATAGTAGTAGTAGTAGTAGTAGTAGTAGTAGTAGTAGTAGTAGTAGTAGTAGTAGTAGATTTATTTGTTGTAATCATACGTATCACAATTTCACATCCACTAATAAGAATATAGAACGGAAATTAAAAAAAATAAAAAAATACAACAAACGAAAAACAGTGTATCTGTGCGTGTTGAACTGTTGGGAGGAACCTTGGTTTGAGCACGTAGTTGTCACGTGAACCATTTGAATAGGGAAATGATGAGTAACGTCAAAATAGATATACATGTACGCGTAAAACATTTATTCTATGGCGATTGAATATGATTTTTCTATTCTTTTTCTTTGTTTAATAATGTTTACATCTTGTGCACGTGTGTAGGACGTGTCGTATCTGATCGATATCCCATGAAAGAACTGGATGAAGATATACATTTATGACGTTATACTTAAATCTTTAAATGTTTATTTATAATTTCAACTTATTTGTTATCTTATTATATTGTATGATTTTGTAATGCAAAAGTTACAGTCAATAAACCTATATATATAATCTCGTCACAGAACCCCCTTTAGTAAATATATTTCACTTGAATTTGCGACATCATACACTTGATTTACCGCATAGATTTCTTGCCTTTGTGTGTGTGGCGGGGGTGTATATACCTGTATGCTTACCTTGGTGCAATAATACACGCACTCATTTTTTATAATGAATTGACAATACCGGACCAAAAACGGTTTCGCAATCTCTTCATTTGGCCAATATGCAAAGAACGTATTGAATAGTTATTGTGCATGTACTAGGAGGGCATTTTATCATGTACATCCGTTCAGTGAAACCTGGTGTCTTCGAATTGCTGCTTGTCTTTTGCACTGACTAGGGGGCTTCGCCAGATTGGTACGCCCATATGGTTTCAGGCAGACGTTTTCCTACTATTGATGCACAGACAAATATCCAAAGTGGAAGTTTAATGGCATCTTTATTGTCCGCTCACCAGTCTATAAAACGCGCCCTATTCTTCATTCTTCTGCATATCATACTTATTGTCAGATCGATGGTAGTCGTTCAAAAGGGACGTACATGTACTGGGTTGAAAAAATTCTTTTTGATGATGCGAATCAGTCATTTAGCGTTTTTTTTATTATGCAATTTTCTTGCTTGCATCGTTACTTCACTAAGGTTCGTTGTATCTTTGTTACAAAACAAACTAAGAGATCCCCCTGTATATTTACAAATGAAAATAAAGACCTAATTGACCTTTTGCTTGTTTTCAAATGACAACAATCAATTTATTTCGAGGAGATTATCACAATGTATTTTATAAAGAGAAAGCCATTGTTTTATGGCAGACTCAAAGATGGGCCACTGCTGCAGAACGAGGCCTGGATGTTGGTACATCTTTAAAGTGATGTAGGTCCCGAGTCTTTTATTTGCTTTATCGCCCATTTAACAAAACGATGCCAGGTCAACTCTACTAAAGATAGCGAGTTAATGTTCTCATCAGGTTCTCTAAAGCTGGTTACAGGATCACTAATCTACCTATTTGCAGAAATGAGCTGAATAGGCCATTTTAGTGTTTTATCATCTTTGATGAGGCAAATAAAATGTGGACTTGACCTTGCCTCTCCGAGGATAACTGAGTACAGTCAGGTGATTGCATCAAACTGATATAGAACACTTCTCACTACTTACAATACTACACATTCTTAACCCTTATGGGGACAAAGTAGCTCAGTTGGTTAGGTGTCGGACTAGTAATCAGAGGGTCGCTGGTTCAATTCCCGGCCCGGGCACTTTGGTCTGTCCTTGGGCAAGACAGTTTATTCCATATTGCTTCAGTCTACCCGGCTGCGAAATGGGTACCTAGCATAAATAAGGCAGTACTTAGAGCGTGTGCGCTACATGCTGCCAGTTGCTCTGGAATATTCCTCGGGGGACTGAAATGGTTTCCGTGTGTACAGTGCCTGCTAGGGGAGAATGGTCATGTGAGCGCTTCGGTGGATACAAGACTATACACCGAATACCTTTATGCTGCTGGTGGCTAATTTGGCCAATGCGAAGTGAGTCAGGAAAAACCTGATAAAAAAATAAATACCAACCTGGCCGGGATAAATAGACGATAATCAGAAATCTTTGCGTTCTTGTGCTTTAAACGAAAGTTGTCTCAGCATTGGTTGGGTTAATCTAGAGTCTAAAACATAGGCACACATGACACGTCGTGCAAAAGAGGTACACCTTATATACATATAATCTTAACAACAACACCGGAAGAAATTTGATCCTAGTTCCAGACCCCTGTCTTATCATTTTACTTATATACGTATAATGTTTTGGAGGTATTCGAATACATTTAGTGTGTATGAAATAAACAGTCAGGACTACTAGAAGCCCGTTCTAGTACATCTAGATCTTATTCTAGTTGCCCGAATTGTCTGTGTCAATCAAATTCCCCGGTCATACAGTAAAGGTAGTTAATTCCTGTACTAAATGTGCAGACTAGCCGGGCATTGCAATAGACCACGCGCCCGATTGCATAAGGGTTTCCTGGATATTTATGAGGCCACACATTTGTGACTACACAGCTAAAGATGATATCATTAGATTATGCTAAGTAACGCTAATCTTTCGCTTTAGAGAAAAAGCAGCAGACTATAATATCTAATTTATATCTTTCTGTTCAAATCTTACGTTATTGTCATTTTTCTTTTGTTTTTTGTTGTTTTATGATGATGTTTATGGAAAAAAGTATCGAATGTGTCTTTTCGTATTCCTATACAGTCAATAAATATACATACATTGACAGTTAGGTGGGTCATGAATATGTGTGACTAATTATCTTGACTACAAAGCTGAGTATGCCCGGTAAACTGCCCTATCGGTGGCTTTCAGACGACCGGTCGATTTCTAGAGGAATAAACATCATTACATTACGGCTTTATGTAACCTTAAGTGACGTATTACATGGCTTCTAATTGGTTGATTATTGACGTTAAAGTGTTGGGAAAAATATTTCGGTTTGATATGCCGTTTATTTTTTGTGTTGGGTGTGCAAAATAGCTTCAATGGGGATGATATATATATAACACATATAGATTGACGCAATAGCTTCTACATTTATATATCTGGTCATTTATATACAAACCGATTTATGATTGATTGATCTTTGCCTTGATAGAATGGCAGTATGCTTTCTGATTGGTTGAACCTTGTCTTGATGCGATGGCAAAATGATTTCCGATTGGTTGATCTTCGGCTTGACAGGAAAGCAAGATGATGTCTGATTGGTTGATCTTCGCCTTGATAAGATAGCAAGATGATTTCTGATTGGTTGATCTTCGCCTCGAAGGGATGGCAAAATCATTTCTGATTAGTTGATCTTCGCCTTGATAAGATGACAAAATGATTTCTGATTGGTTGATCTTCGCCTCGATGGGATGGCAGAATGATTTCTGATTGGATGATCTCTGACACGATAGATTGCAATAATGATTTCGAATTAGTTGGTAATTGTTGTGACGGCTGGGGGAACAAATTCTAATCAGCCGTTGGCCATTCATGATAAGTAGATACGGTTGACAATAGGAAAGCGTTTTTTGCGTTTAAAATCGGGTTTGTCATTTTTAGGACCATGCATATAGGCAATGGAGAAAGCTTATGAATATATTTTCATGATATATAGTCATGGATTCAAATTAGCTTTGTGCGCAAATAAACATTTTTAATCAAAGTAGATATTGGTGTATCACATTTCTCTTGCAGCAAACCCTTAGAGCTACAGTGCCGACATTTAATTCCTGCACTAAATGCACGGGCTGCCCAGGCATAAATCACGACCTCACACCGGATTGTCAACCAATTGCCTAATAAAGGATGTATGGATGACCTCACAACTGAACGTAGCTTTGTTTCGCAAGGTACGTTTGTCATTGATGTGCT
>OZ012693.1:21958765-21988009 GCA_963942565.1 Maea johnstoni | reverse complement strand
ATATATATATATATATTATATATATATACACACACACATATATATATATATATATATATATATATATATATATATATATATATATATATATATATATATATATATATATATATATATATATATATATATATATATATATATATATATATATATATATATATATATATATATATATATATATATATATATATATATATATATATATATATATATATATATGTGTGTGTGTATATATATATATATATATATATATATATATATATATATATATATATATATATATATATATATATATATATATATATATATATATATATATATATATATATATATATATATATATAAATATACATTTATGAATATATCTATAAACGGATGCATCTGATGATACACACGTGCATTGACGTGTACATGTAGTAACGTCGCCACAAGACAATCGATTCAGACCTGTCAATAAACTTAATCCAGTAGACAGGGGCGTTCGCGGTTTCTGATTATTATTTGGGCCACAGGTGGTAGAAGGACGTACTTGGAAAAATAAGCAAAATTAATTCCACCCACTGGAGGGCACACTGGATTATTTGTATGTTTTCACCGGAATTGTGTTAATTATAGAATTTTGAATACTGCTCCTTTAATGTGCTCTTTTATAGAGTATTGTATTGTATGTTTATTGATTGCACACATATATTGTACAAAATCATACGAAATTCAAATAAATTTTCAGACAACTACATAAAGAAACAATGAACGTACACATAAATAAAATAGAAGATCATTAGGTTTAACAAATAAACATACAACTACATCACATACCTATTGAAATATTATAAACTTCCCAAGACCACTTAAGGTGGTCCCTATTAATCTCTGTTAATAAAAGATACTCTTAAAGTGGAACTCAACCCATTTCAAGTATTCTTAGTATATAAAGGCACAGGTTGCGTAACCCTCAAATCAGATCACCCTAAGTCAGATTGCATTTGCCCTCTCTTCTGTAGACTTCTTTATGGTTTGCTTATAACATAGTAATATAGCGGCCTATTAAGGCACCTCTATACATCTTGCTTACGTACTCACATGCCACTAACCATATGTCAACCATCAATTGAAACAATATAGCTTCAGCCGAAGGGTGTTATCCCATGATAGTATAAAACAGGTATTTGCTGTCATTCATTACATGGTCTGTGGTCTCACTTTTTAAATTTACCAATAGATCATGCATCATATTCCTCTCATCATTGTAGAATGGGCACTGTATTACTACATGTTTACAATACTGTACTTACAGTACAGACATTTAATTCCTGCACCAGTCGACCGGACGTCTTCCATTGCCTGGTTGTAAAAACACCCATGGCTAACACGTCAAAATATACAAGCCAAGCACATCAATGACCCACGTAGCTTACGAGCCAAAGCTACGTTCAATTGTGAGGTCAACCATGCATCCATGCCAAGGAAAATCGTGTCTGGTAGTGTATTATGCCCGGACTACCCACGCGTCTAGTGCAGGAATTAAATGTCGGCACTGTAAGTCGCATCTATTACACATTTTATGACTGTAAGTCTTTCTTTCATTTGATAGTCGGTGGATTTCAGCAGGCTTGTATCACAAACAAGTGTATCCATTACTTTACACATCCTTTTCAGGATGCATGTCCACCAAAAGCCACCACACGAGATGACATGGCTTTTCAGTAACATTAAACAATATATAGCTCTGATGTGGTTGTTTATATAAGATTACACAGTCATCATCCTCTTTTGACCAGACCTTTTCCCACACAAGTTTCTTCCATTCTCCGATAGAAAAGTAGCAAACTGTCGGTATTATACTCATACATATGACATAATGGATGCTCACATTCAAAATATCGTATATTGGGCTGCAAAATTCATTACGTCTTCCGACCTCAGGGTTCTCTACAAAGTCATGTGATCTCTCAACAAAAATTCTTTTGCATATATCGTCATCCTCCATTGCAAAGATCTTTCTGAGGAACATCAACTTTTTAACTTGTACTACTCGATCTAGGCTCATCCATCCAAGTGGGGTATATGCCCTATGGTTCGGTGACTTTTTGGGAAAACGCTGGTATCTCCTCAAAACGTACCTCTGGCATTTTCTGAGTGCTTCGACCTCATCACTTCTTAAGTCCCATACTTCGCACCCATATGTTACAAAAGGGACTATGATACACTATGATTTGATGACTCTTTGGGAAAACGCTGGCATCTACTCCCACCGTACCTCTGGAATTTTCTGAGTGCTTCAACCTCATCACTTCTTTTTTTTTAATTTCGCAACTGCTGGTTTTTATTCAAAAACATAGTATTTTCATAGTCATGATGTAATCACACATTTATTTCGTACATAGTATATTTATAGTTATGATATATTCACACAATATTCATTTAACATTCTTTTCAACACATAATATATTCACACAATATTCCCTTAACATTCTTTTCAAACACACTTATCACACTTCCAGTGTCATCAGGTTTTTAATTTATTATCTACAGTATTTCAAAAATATAAAAATAATATATATACTATGGCACTTCTATATTAAATTTTCATAAATTGATTCCCATATTTTCAAAAAATTAAGCTCAGTTCCTTCTATGTAGGCTTCATATTCTTCTATCCGCATTTGATTTCTCAAAAGTGCTTTGACTTCTGTTACTGTATATGGTACACCCTTTTGCCTGTTTCTATATATTACCTTCTTTGTCGCAAGAATTGTTTTATCTACAATACATTCAAGTGTACATGTACCCATGACTTTTTCTAAATTGGTAATATTAATACTACTATCTATTTCTACTCTAAGCCATCGTTCTATTTCCTTCCAAAAAAGGATTACCTTTTCACAGTGTATAAAAGCATGATCGATCGTTTCTTCTAAATTTTCGCAATATGGACATTTATTTGTGTCTGATAAACCCATGATATATAATTTTTTTTTATTCGTAACTATTCTTCTGTGTAATAATCTGAATTGTATGTACTTCGTAAAGGAACCTTCCTTCATATTTTGTATCTGAACAAAGGAATTTTCTACCATTTGATATGTGATTTCTTCATTTAGTGCATCCTCCCATTTTTTTGTGTCTCTTTCACAATATTGTTGTTGAAATTCATTAATAAGTTATAAATTTTTGCGCAGTCCTTTATATTGTATCCTATTTTAAAAAGAATATAAGGCAAGTATGGACCAAACATTTCGCAACCTTTGTTATTGCTGAACACTTTTCGAGTATCATATCTCAGTTTCTCATATTCCAAAAAAATTATATGAAGTCCTCTATTTTCCATCTCTCTGAAAGTAAACAGGTTGCCATTTTTATCAAAAATATCCCTTAAGCATGTATATCCTCTAGCAAATCAATCCTTTTTATAATTCATATTGATATCACCATTAAACCATAAGGGGAAATTATATGCATTATTATTCTCCTTTTTGACTATGTTGAATAGCGAGATACATGATTTCACTACATCCTTCCAAAAGGGATTATCTATTTTCTGTAAAATTAGATTAAGGTACCTATCCCCGAATATAATCATTCTATGTATTTTATAATGTCTGGGAAATAGTTCCCATCCGTCATCTTGATTTTTTAATCTTTTCAGCCATGATATTTTTAGTGCATTATTAAAAACAGTAATGTTTGTTAGTTTCAATCCTCCAAGCTTATTTGTATTCTCTAGTATTTCTTTTCTAAACTTCGACGGTTTACTATTCCATATGAATTTATTAAAAGTGCCTTCTAATAGTTTGATAGTTTTTTCTTGTGGTGTGGGAAGGGACAACAGGATGTGTGTAATTTTTGAGATTAACAAACTCTTTATTAATGTAATTTTACCTAGTGGGGTGATATTTCTACCACTCCAGACTGTTATGAGTTTATTTATCTCTTTGATTTTAATCTCAATAGTTTGGTCTGCTATTTCATTTTTTTTGTACATCGTAGGTTATACCTAAAGCGGTGAATTGTTGAGTCCATATTAGTTTTAAATCAGTGCACAGTTCTATCCTGTTGTCCCTTCTCCCCCCAAGTTGAACCACTTTTGTCTTTTCTTTATTAACTTTTAAACCTGACAATTTTTCAAACTCTAAGAGAGTTCTCATGCAACCTCTTATGCTCTGTTCTTCATATTTTAAAAATAAAGTTTTATCATCTGCGTATAGAGGCAGCTCATCACTTCTTAAGACGTCTTACTTGCACCCATATGTTACAATAGGGACTATGACTGACCAATAGAGTATGGAGCATGCTGCCATATCAACACCCTTTTTCTGAGAGCCACACCCGCAATGTTATTGAAGGCTCCACGCCCTTTCCTGATTCGTTCCTCTGTTCTGGGCATCGTATAATTAAACAGGTATTTCTCAATTCCAACATGATCATATTCCACTATTTCTGGCACTTTATCAACTTCCTGGAGGACGTTGACCCGTGCCCGTACGTTGAGATGTACTTCGTTAGATCTTTGCATTCGAATTTAAAATAGGTTAAATACCCTCCAGCAGGGCTGTACAGCGAAATCTTTAAAGTAGTATACAGTATCCTAAAGATTACATAACACAAGAAGACACAGCTGATGTAATACTATAGTTAGCAAAACAGTTGTTGATGCGTTGATCACAAAAGTGCTTGTTTGGTTTAAAATTGAAAACACCTTGCATGTTTTTTTCGAACGGAGGTCCTATCCACAATTGTGGAGCATGGCCTATCAATTTTTAGACATGTGCAGGAAAGACCAATACGGGGACAAGTACATTACTTTTTTTCTAATTTTCTACTTTTCAGCCAGTCTAGATTTTATTACCATCTCCTTTGAAGTTTCTTGTTAAAAATACGAGTAAATTGCATGTTCAACTTTCAGATAAAAAAAATATATTATCGGCTAACTGCATCAATTGTTTTGGAAGGAAACATGGTAAAGAAAGAGATATCAGGTTGCTGACTGTTTCGGTCACCCTAAGAATAGATATGCCTTTCGTATGATCAGCATGGTAGTGGTGTGTTCTAGTGGGCTGAATTGCGGCATCTTTGAAGCAGTTTTTGTTTCTCCATAACCAATTAGCTGTGCTCACCACTGGACTCCGATAACCCCCTATCAGTTCCTGGGGCAAGAGATTAATTTTTGATGCGAGGAGCAAAAAGCTGTCTAGTTTGTGGCTATGTTGAACGGCTGCGGAGAGAGATAAGACATGTAGTGACCTGGGAGATGCCCAGCAAGCTCTGACATGGGCAACTCACGCGCCTGTATTACACTCTCTGACAGAGCAGTGCACCTCTGATCTCGCCATAGTCAATTCAATTATGAGCAGCAGGGAGAAAGGGACCACGGCGCATGCAAGCAATTCACTTCGCTCTGCTAGAACGCTCGTTACAGACCTCTGAGTGATCACAAACAGTGCAAAGGTTCATGTTTATGATGAGCCAAAGCCATAAAACATGTAACATGTTTGATGTCATACCAGCAAGATAGCCGCGATAACTTATAAATATCACGATGTAATTTCGATTGCACTCAATAAATATACATTTAAGTTTTATTTTCGATTTTTTTCTACTGTCAACGTATTCTCTGATAATATGCCCCAATTGGGTTTCGAACCAGGACAGCTGATTATATGTTATGGTCAATGGTTTCTTTGATTTCGTACATTATGTTCTAGATTTTTCTTGAATGTATCTCATACATTTTAGTTTTCTGATATAAAGAAAATAAAAGTACATATTTTGGATTGAAGATTTAAAATAAGTACAAAAATCCTCAAAATAGGCAGTGAAAAGGAATATACGTCGGTCAAATCACACCTAAAGTCACATTGTTATTATTATTTTCTTATTTTATTGGTTCTGTTGAGTTCGCTTATCTATTTCTGAGATAAAATTTCAGTCCAACTAACTATTTGGTACGCGATAATTGGGAGACAGTGTATTAGGACCCCGCTGGATAATACACACAATATGGCATTTTATCGAAATATAAAGATAGGAAAATCCTGTAACATCGGTTAGGTTTGGTTATCCCAATAGCCTATCATGTTAAAGCATAATCATAATCTCTCCCACTATGAAACTAATGTAACATAACGACTCCATTAAAAGGTTTCTTAACATACAGTTTATTATGTAATGTTTGCCTAAATATCACCCCTCTCTCTCTCTCTCTCTCTCTCTCTCTCTCTCTCTCTCTCTCTCTCTCTCTCTCTCTCTCTCTCTCTCTCTCTCTCATTGTTTTGCCCTATTCCTGATGGAGCTGTAGTGTTCATTGACCCATAAGCAGGCCAGAGGATATGCACCTTGATACTCTGATCTATGAGAGACAATGATTTGTCTTGATATGGTTTCTTATAACAGGGGTAGTCCATATCACGCAATCTAAGGAGCTTTTAAGCCACTAATGATCTCTTCTCTCTACTGCACTTTGCTCTCTGTGCAGAGGCCATGTAAAACTCTACTACAAAACATCCTCAACAACTGTATAGTGTGTACAGATATCGTTCCAAAAATAAAGGCGTTTATTTTCAAGGTTTCACGACAACACAGTGAAATTGATTGAAATGACGTAATACAAGGCAAAGGCAAACACCCCTTTTCTACTAGAAGTTTGCTCTCTCGTTTATATGATGAATACTCTATCGTGTGTGGCCCTCTCATAAATGGTTAGCAATTTGGTAACTATTTTAACAGATTCTCAATACGGTTAATTGAGGGTATAAGATGAGAAAATAATCGAGATAATACCCCAGTACAATAATGTTAGATGAAAGTAAGATAAATACATATAAAATGTATTTCGGAATCATTGCAATTGCAATTGTAAATCAATTGCTTCAGTATAGTTGCCAGTCATTACTCACAGTGGCGTATAAAAAGGATAAGTATGAACATCTAAAGCCCATTTGACATTGCCAATTATCAACCTGACTTAAGTAACACTCAAAAGTGCTAAAGTTCCATTTTGTGGACACCGTTTGACGTCATTTATGGCGCAGTATGAATAATGAACATCATGTGACGCCATTAAGATGAGGCTATTATGATTTACCTCAATTGTCTAGATCAATCCTTCAAGCGACGGCTGAGCAAATAAACCGCTTTGTCAAATAAAAGCCTTTATTTGAACGATAAATTCCTGATACTAACTAAACGTCTAGATCTATGGGCTATGTTTGGGTAATTTTGCAATGTGCTTGCAGCGGCTCAGATGTGCAAATAGGCTTCCTGCTATTTCAAGGCTAATCGGTGGGAGGGCTAAGAAAGGAAGGCGACTCGAAGTTAGCTCCTGATTGTTTCTTAGAGCTCTACGCGTTGTCACAGTATCGACGTAACAGGCAGTGGTGGCGACATCTGCCGTTAGAGGTCGCCACCTTTGTTTTTTTTGCATGGTGACCAAAAAAAAAATTTCAAGACTTTTATTCTATTACCATTATAGTATGGAATATATTGCTAAACTGCACGAAGGAACTCTAATTCACTTGCCAAATTCATATGGTAGATAATGTACATATTACACATGACTGGTGGACAGTGTGTGGTATTACTATGTGGTTTCTGTCAATGACTAGTTGTCACGTTGCTAGTCGCGCCATATACCGGGCGGATATCATTAATACGTTCTCCACAAAGGATAGATACTTAGAATCGTGTATGAATTAAAGAAATGCATTAGGTGTCGAAATAGCACTGTTTACCATGTTCTTATATAATACGGCAACAATTCATGTACAGTAACTAGTGTCCGAATTTCATTATTTTCAAAATATAGAGAACGGGTGGAAATGCAGGTAATGGTACTATCACACTGTCATTAAAGCCAATAAACCAGGTTTATATTGCAGATTGTTCACATTTAGTATTACTTTCCAAATGCCACATTGCCTGTGCTTGAGAAGAAAAAAGTAATATTACCACTTATGGTGCGGTTCTTCATCTTGAAAAAAGCCCATTTCTTTATTGCAGCAAAGAAAATGAAAGAAATGGCAAAGAAATTTGGACGAAATAAAAATTGGTGAAAATGTCATGCGTGTTCCTCCCTATCTATCTTCTCGCAACATTCGTGAGGTTTGCAGGTCCCCAGTCTCTTAATTCTTCAAAAGAGCCTTCAGACAAAACAAACTAATGTAGTTAGGCTGAATTGTCATAGAACAGCATGGGAGAGGAGAAACTGACACATAAATCAAGTGACAAGCTACTTTAAAATAGCTTATGGAATTAATTTGAGTCAGTTTTTACTCCTCCCCGCATTCATTTGATAATTCAGCCTTTATAAAGTATATATCGCATGAAAGGTAAATAGTACCCTCCCTGCAGGGTGTAAGCTTTTGGGGGTAAAATAACTGAACAATTAAAACACACTGCGTTTTCAAACGGAATACTTTATGCACGATAATTAGTATGACTCATTATATTGCAACTTCAAAGAACTTTATTTGGAGTTTTAGTCAAAAATAAGGAACATTTTCATGGACTTCCATAAAGTAATGTGCATGACATGGCATGAAAACAAATAGTCTTTCAGAACTTATATAACTTATACTCGTACAGGTAATAATCACGTCAAGGTTAGCATCCTATTATACGTGGTTCATAGTGAACTTATAAATCAATTAAGGAGAAAGATTGATTTAATTGATAAAAGAGACCAATCATTACCATACCATAAAATTGAATTTACATTCAATACAAATGCCATTCGTAACACAATCTATCAAAAACGTCTTAATCCGTCAGGGTGGCGCCTATAGTTAGAATTTAAAAGGATAATAATTAAACAAATGCAGCCAAGGTCTTGAAAATGATAAAAGCGACAGTTTCTGCGTCAGTGGAAGGTATAGAGAGAGATTGATCTACCGGTGAACACACATCATATATAATTAAATATATACGTGTAAAGCAATCGTGTAGGAGCTCAAGTTTATTTATATACCGATAGGAATCAACTTACTAGACCAATGCATAGCTATAATGCTAAGACGTCCACCAATACAATCATATATACTTATATATATATATATATATATATATATATATATATATATATATATATATATATATATATATATATATATATATATATATATATATATATATATATATATATATATATATATATATATAAAAACATATATGTATATGTGTGTGTGTATAAAATGTAGAGTTAATATCGTTTAAAGAATACTTTTAATCCTAGCGAAACGAATGCTTTACCCGAATTGACTCTCATTCAAGTTTTTTATAGTTCCTTATATCTTCCTCTTAATGATGTTGTGCAAGTTACTCTTTGAACACGCGACAGCAACATGGTTTTAGCTAGAGATGCTCATGAGTTAAGCTGGGGAAACTGTCACATACCTCACGACTGTGTCCATATCATCAGTTCGCTGCAGACCCTGGCGGCTAAACCAGGAGTTATTTCTACATAAATCAATTGACAACACGGTACAGTCACTCATAGGTAAACCATCATGAAAAACGCAACTATTTTATCAGAACACTCGTGCATACATAAAAATAGAATTTTTGCACGTGGCAGATGGTATACCTTTGAAACATTGACCTCAATATATATTCTTTATTGACTGTAGATGTACTACAAAATTCATATATAATAACAATATAAAGTAAAGAATTAAAAAGAATACAAACAATGCCTGGATTTAAAAGATCGATGAAACCTACAGATTTCTGTAGGTTTCTATCAAATGGTATTACTAAGAGTGTGAACTCAGTCGTCCAAATCATTTTTTCACTCCAGCTGTCTCCCTATACCCCAGTTTTGATTTTTTTTAGATAATTTTCAACCCTGAAATAGTGATGGAATTCCTCCAGGGAATATAGTGCCAATCTCAGATTCTGTTCTTTATCTGCTAAATAGTATTGTATCATTTGCATATAAGGATAATGTCTGTTCTTTATTCCTATACGTTCATGTAATGTCTTTATGACAGAATATAATCAATTTCATTGATAACCATATTTAGAAATACCAAAAAAAAAAAAAATCAAACAAGAAATGACGAGCCGTATATAGCTTCTATTTGTATATCGTGGAAGAACAGTATCTTTACACAATGTATGGTTAGACGGTCACCGTATTAACTCATCTTTTAATATCTCCGCAATTACTTTATCTTTTGTCTGAAATTTATTTTGTAATTACTTTATTTTGTAATTACAAAATTACTTTATTTTGTCATTGATATGAGCAGTTTCGATCGATCAAAATATTGTTTCCAATCAATCGAAAAAATATACATGTTATATCAATTGTTTTGTCAATTCATCGATAAAAGAATCACCATTGCCTTTTGAGCTTTGTTATACTTTGCCATTTTTAGCCAACACTGATAAGAATTTTGAATAAAGTAACTCTAGTTTCACTTAAGATATGATGGTTTTTAATTGTGTCGTTGTATTTTAGGAATATTAGGATCATAGCAACAATAATATAGTGTGGTAATATGAAAATGATAAATATTTCATGCTTTTTGCAGTTCTCCAAAAATCCAATCGACTTTATTCGAATAGAAAGAAATAGTATCAATACTCGAATCGAAGAAGAATGGATGCCAACGACAGACCTAGCCTGCAGCAGAGTTTACCCCGAGTTTCGTCACACTTCCTACAATTCACGTTATGTAGTTTTTGCATTACGTCCAATTGAAAAAGACAAGCGCTTGCTTCACCTTTATGTCATTCTATTGCATTTCATTTTGTTTCATTTTATACACACATGTACTCTATTTAGTTTTCATCTTTAGTATAGGCTTCGAGTAAACACCACTCTCGCACTCATTGTATGTCCAGGAGTACGTTACAATAAGCTGAAGCTAAAATTCAATATACTAGATCTAGTATATCTTTAGAAAACAGGTCATCAATCTGACTGAAATCATTTCTGTTACATAACAATGCCCATACCCACAGTAAAAAGAAACCTCTTTGTGTGTTATTAATTAACGCGGTACTTGTATGCAGTTTCCATAGCAGGAATCAGGTCGGCTAATGACCAGTTGACCAGTGAAACATTCACGCCCTGCAAGACAATAGCTGCATGATCTATTACATAGTTATCGATTTGTAGTGCTTAATCTCGAATTTCACATCACACTGTGGAATAATATGGGCACTTCTTCTATGAATTGTTCATATTCTTATGGGTATCATATTGACCATAATTAATTGTCTAAATATATCTTTCAATCATTGTGACAATACGCAGTGTATGGGAAGTGATTATATGGCAGATGTCCAGTTGTCGCTTCACAGTGACACGTGTCCGATGATATAACTTACTCCTAGCTCTCACTTTTCTTTAATGTGAAATTGATCCATCTTTTGGATAGAAAATCGGACAAGTACAGGTACTCAATCGTAAAACATCATATATCAGAATGACAAACTCTTACGTTTTTGGCGTTTGGATTTTTTAAAAATAGTCTCCCCTATCATGCCGATAAAACTACTACCCGATACTACTACTAGTACTACTACTGCTACTACTACTACTACTACTACTACTACTACTACTACTACTACTACTGCTGCTACTACTACTACTACTACTACTACTACTACTACTACTACTACTACTACTACTACTTCAACAGCTGCTGCTGCTACTACTTCTTAATCTCCAATTCTGTAATCTATTCTATTCTATAATCTATAATAATTATATATGCCAGTTGCTCTGGAATATCCCCCGGGGTATTGAAATGGTTTCCGTGTGTACAGGCTTGCTAGGGGAGGAAGGTCGTGTGAGCACTTCGGTGGATACACGACTCTAAACCGAATACCTTTACTTCTGCTACTACAACAACAACAACTACTACTACTGCTATTGCCGCTGCTTCTGCTTTTTTACATTCTAATGCTGCTACCTCATTGACAGTTTAGTCGTCGATAGAACTTTTGTTACCTTTTTCAAGCTGAGTAACAACTAGCCAGTTGTGAGTGGTGAGGGAAGGCAGGACATAAGCTAAAATCATTGCTTAACCCTTGGTCACTGGTGTACACTTAACGTGATTTATATTTTGACATGCCATAAACTCGGTTCATCAATTGTTAGATTCATTATCATGCACATACAGTGAGATTAATAAACCTCCCAGATGTGAACAAATGGGGACCTAGGCAGAAACGTTCACAGTATGGGGCATCAGAGGTCTTTTCATTATGTAAAAGATACAAATGGGACCTAAAAATAGTGTTCAATAGGAAGGGTTCACGTCTCCATTGTCACAGTGAGGTTTCCCTGTATGTCTGTGAGCATTTTTATTTATTCGTTTCTTTCTTGTTGTTTTCCACAATAACAAGCGACCATTGTTTTACACAGATTTTATGGCACTAAATATCCTATGTGTGCCAATGTGCCTTTAAGCTATCATTCATTCATTCATTCCTTCCCTGTATGTCATCGGATTATAATTCTATATTATAATTTCTCAGGTTGCCACTCACTGCTAGCTGTCCCTCACCACTGTCCAGATTTGAATCCTATCCGGGGCATGTGAGAAAGTTTGGACTTTGGACTAGGCGGTGGTTTTTGCTGGTACTTCAGTTTCCTCCACAAGTTACAACTAGCTAGTCATGACAGCCGCAATATGGCAGAAAAGTGACAAAAAACGAAATACCAAAAGCCATTCCTCAGGATGGTATTTGCACTATGTGCTGACGTCTGGATGGGTCAACATCCAGTGAGAGATGGAATGTAAGTGAAGTAGTGTTCATTAGAGAGGGTTCACATCTCCATCGTTCACAATTAGGGATATCCTTGTACATGACTTGTATGTCTGTGAGCATTTTTTATTCATTATTTGCTTGTTGGGATTTTGGGATTTGGAATTTCGTTTTTTGTCACATTTATGCCAATTGTGGCTAATTCGTGACTAGCTTTGTTGATTTCCACAGTAATAAAGGACCATTATTTTACACAGATTTTATCGCACTAAATTGTCTTTTGTGCTGATGTGCTTTAAGCAACCATTCATTCATTCATTCATTCCCTGTATGTCATCGGATTATAATTCTATATTATAATTTCTCAGGTTGCCACTGGCTGTTGATTTCCACAATAACAAAGGACCATTATTGTACACAGATTTTATCGCACTAAATGGTATTTTGTGCTGATGTGCCTTTAAGCAACCATTCATTCATCCATTCCCTGTATCTTATTGGCTTATGATCCATATCACCTATTTCTCAGGATGGTATTTGCACTATTTGATGAAGTCAGGATGGGTCAACACCCAGTGAGAGGTGGAATGGAAGTGATGTTGATGATGGCCACCTCCATGTCGCCGCTGAGGAGTGTGTTCTCTCTGTCCCGCCATCAAGCAGCCGCTTGGCCTCTACTAAACCAACTCCAGCAATGTGTTTAGGGCCAATAATGCTCAGACTAACGTGATTGTGAGTGACATGTAGGGTTCAAATTAGCGCTACGTGATCACTGAACAACCACGAGAACTTTGGGCAAGCTTATAATTGATGAGTGCAAACCTCGAGTTAGGCAAAGAAAGCAGGAAGATGAGTGTTGGCATGGTTCATGATGACAACAATCGTATTGGGCAAGTACCAACATTCATAGCCTAGCTACAAGGCTCTGTTCTGATTTGATTTTATTATATATAATTGCCTGCACCTACAGTGCCGACATTTAATTCCTGCACTAACTGCTTTGGCAGCCTGTGCAGAATACACGACCGCACCCCCAATTGCCACCCAGTTTCTTGGGCATGGATGCATGGATGACTTAAGAGCTCAACGTAGATTTGATTCGGAAGCCACGTGGGTCACTGGTGCGCTTGGCTTATTTCTTGGCATGTTATCCATGGTTGTATACGCAGGCACTGGCAGACGTCCGGTTGACTGGTGCAGGAATTAAATAGCTGTACTGTATACTAGATAGGGTCTTGTTGGCCATATAGTTCACACAATTTCCACACGAGGGAGATTAGTGTTAATAGATTTCCAACTGACCTCCTAGTATACCGCAGAGCCATCGATCCATAAGGGAGGACATTTAAATATGGCCTGGGAGGCAGGCCACAATATTCGCAGCGCCATCTATCCACAAGGGAGGACATTTAAATATGGTCTGGGAGGCAGGCTACAATATTCGCAGCGCCATCTATCCACAAGGGAGGACATTTAAATATGGCCTGGGAGGCAGGCTACAATATTCGCAGCGCCATCTATCCACAAGGGAGGACATTTACATATGGCCTGGGAGGCAGGCTACAACATTCGCTGCTCGCTGCCCCAAGTGGGAATCGTGCAGTGACACGTGATCCATCGTCGTCGTCATCACAGTCACCAGTATTAACAGCAATAGCAGCAGCAATTAAAAATGTCATTTTAATTATGATCGTCTCCCTGACCGTTATGGTGACAACAATGACTATCATCAGACAACAACAACATTATTATTAAGGCCATCACAATTTGTATAATTATTTCATTTTGGTATGTGTTAAGCAATAGAGGTAGTAGATAAAGTTTAGATAAACCTCGTCTTTATTGAACGGTTTCGCAATTCATTGCAAATACTACCAGTGCTGCTGCTACTGCTGCTGCTACTACTACTACTACTACTACTACTACTACTACTACTACTACTACTACTACTACTACTACTACTACTACTACTACTACTATACGTGTAATAATAATAATAATAATAATAATAGAAATAATAATAATAATAATAAGATAATAATAATAATAATAATAATAATAATAATAATAATAATAATAATAATAATAATGAATATAATAATAATAATAATAATAACGACAATGGTAATAATGATTGACATTTGATATTGCGCTCTCATCACCTATTATACACATTATGAAAGTCACTAGACAAATGTTAATGGTCAAGAAGGTCATGCTAACCCTTTTCGAAAGAGCAATGATTTCATTTGTGTCTTTACGTTTCGCACACTACAATCAGCATCCTTGATGCTGTCTGGGTGGTCATTCCAGTTCCATGTTGCATAGGCTTTTAGTGCATGTTCAGGTGTTCAATGTTCTAGACAATCTGTTGTTCAGCCCATCAAGATTCAGTCCCTATATTCTTATATTTGGGGCAGCTGTTTAAGTTGACAGGATGTCAGAGAAATAAGGAATCGTCCCCATTTCACAAATATGAATACCCTAAACCCTGGCACACTGTTGTACAATGTTACTCCGCAGTTTGTCAAGGGAAACATATTTTGAAGTGAAATAGTGCATACAGTGTTAATTATGCACATATAAAAAGATGCACTGAGCAGGCAGCTGCCTATGATGCGCAATTTGATTAGTGTGTTCTATCTTTGAACAGCAACTCATCATATCAACATTTTGTACGATACGAGCATAGGGATCGGATCTCCAAATGATTGTGCACAGTTTGATAAATGCAGGGCCTTATATCATAAATGACATGTAAATGTTTAGCATGGTTTATCCAGCAATCAGGTTGGTTTATCCACTGCTTGTGGGTAAAGGAAAATGTGTTGCATAAAAGGAAGTAGAACAGTTCAACGAATAACTACTCCAAGACTGGTACAGCAGGGTAAATGAGGTAGCAAATAATTTTCATTCCACTGTTTCCGAAGAGGGGGACCTACATGGTGTTTGGTGGAAAATTTACGCATTTGGATTTCGAAAGTATTAGTTTGAACAGGATAGGCTCTGCTTTTATCATGTCAAAAGCTACATCTTACAAACCTGATTCAGTTTTTGCATATTTCGAGTTGTGCATTTCACGTGTTATATATTTCTGGTTATATGCTTTTTTGTTGTTTTATTCTCTTTACTGTTTTGCCTTATATGCTTTTGTAATTCATAATTCCTGGTCAATAACTATTTGATAAAGTGCCATATGCTACGATTAAAGATTGATGTTACCAGGAATTGGCCTAGTGAGGCATATAGACCTCAAATGGATATGTGGGGATGTGATGCAACGACGATGTTACGAGGCAGAGCCGAGTAACCTCAAGGGTAGCACAAACATCAAAGCTTCTGGGGGTCCGTGTAGCTTGTATCACAATTGACTTTCTTCCACCAATCAAAGGGCAAACATAATTGACTGAGCTCTCTTGCTCAATACCCTTGAGTAGCATCTATGTGATGTGGTCAGCTTAGAGTGCAATGGCTCAAAAAATATACATGTAGTTTATGTCAAATACCACACACAGAGTCGAGGCATGTCACTGGTGGAGAGGAGCCAACTGTGGTACAAGCCAATGAAGGCCACAGAGGCCCTAAGTATAAAGCTTTACGTAGTTCAGAGATATGCGTGTAGTTAGAAAGTCAATCGCTCTCCGTTTAAATTCCTAACCACAGGGACGCCGCAAAGCTTTATACTTTGTGCACCAGATGCGTGGTGGTAAGAGGACTGCAGTTCCCTCATAGGTTGTAATAGACGACGTTCCTGGTTGCTGAGTACGATGCCCGGCTCCTAGTTTGAGGTCGCAGAATCTAATCTCCGTCGAACGCTATTAGCGGGTTGGCCTGGTCGCTTTATATAAATGTGCAGCGTTGTGGAGGGCTATCTATGGCGCTTCTGCAACTGAAAGACCCCTTGTAACTACATTTACTGTAGAACACATAATTTACGCGTCTGTCTATATATAGCGTACGTAGCTGTACTTTTTTTCTGTACTTTGACGCTGTCAGCGGCGGCTAATCCGTCGCTAACATAAAGATACGCTATAATGCAAAAAATCCCCAATTCGCTATATTTGGGACACGTGTCATATGTGTGTTCTACAGTATTCACAAAGAGATGGGAATTTCTTCCTCTTCCCATGTTCCTATCTCGTCGCGCTATGACCTGAGCTGTTGAGAGTGACAAAAACACCAATTCCTTCCTTCCTCCCTTATTGCAGGCCAATATACAGTGCCGCCATTTATTTCCTGCACTAAATGCGTGGCCAGTCTAAGCATGATACACGACTGTACGCCCGATTGCCACACAGTTTCATAGGCATGGGTGCAAGGATGTCCTCCCACCTGAATGTAGCTTTGTTTCGCAAGCTACGAGGGTCATTGATGCTCTTGGCTTATAAATGTCGACATGTTATTCACAAATAGTTTACAACCAGGCACTAGCAGACCACCGGTCAACTGGTGCAGGAATTAGATGTCTGTACTGTACCGTTATAGCACGCCACCAGAGAGGAGCAGAAGGGGCTGCAGCATACGTAGTGATAAATTGCTAAGATTGTAATCATCTCTATCAGCGGCATTTAAAGCGGCCAACACTGATCTTGTTAGCCACGCGTAATACCTTTCATTGATGCCGGGATTTTCTTCGCTGGAGTTAATCACTTGTGGATTGCGAAAGGTAATAAATCTTATGGAGAAATCATCTGTGTGTTGTTATTATTACCCTTGTATCACGGCAGCGTGAGATAAGGATCAACCGTCACGTTATTATCAGGACTCATCCTATTGTTCTGGAGGGAAAACCGCAATATAGGCATTTTGCACAAATATATTTTTTTTTCAGTTTTTCCAATTTTTAAAAATCTGAACATTCAGTACAGACATTTAATTCTTGCAACATTCTACCGAAAATCCGTAATTACACTACGATTTTTGTTAAAGTCACCATCGATTCGTGACTTTGTATATTAGTTTTGGCTGAATAATCTGTTATTTCATGATAAAGTTGGTCATGTAAAATTATTCTAAATGTTCAAGTCAGAAAGTTATTTTTGTCACACCCAAATGTATTACATCTAAAACCTTTTTTTTTAAATCGCAACATTAGCTACGAAAAGCTGATAATCACTTCGAACAACCACGATAAAGTAAGAAAACCTAAGACAAGGTCACATTGTCTTATTCTGAAGTGGGTTATGTATATTGTGGCACTTTGTCCCACATTTAATGATGCATGTACTTGAATGAACGACTACATGCGACAATGTACAACATCTTACAACGCGATGTTCAACAATGTACGACAATGCACAACAATGTTCGACAAAAATGTTATACATGGAAAACATTTTTTTTAAATTCGCAGCATTGCCTGCGAAAACCAAAGACTCACTGCAAACAACCGCGATAACCCACGGCAACCCACGAAAAACTGTGATTATTTATTAGTAAGTTGGACAGCACCTTAAAGAACAAGCAAATGAAAAGCGAACATTTTCTTTAGCTGGCTTATCTAAAATTTCTTAAAGTACACTGGTGATTCGTTTTATTGTATTCTCTGTGAGAATATACATTTACAGGTAGAGTATTAATAATGTCGTTTTGGACATAAAGAATCACATCTTGATATCTTGAACCTTATGTGTTTTTGTAACAGATTGTTGTAATTCAAGCCACATTTTGGTTTTGAATTGGCATATGCTAGAGAGAGTTAAGGTTATTCATGATTTGGATCGAATAACATGGCATTACTCTGACAGGTAAGTCAATATGTTCTCAAACCTATCTATCTTTAATTAGTGATTGACAGTTCCACATTTAATTATCCCGGTGTAATTGATAGGATGACTTTCGTAATGTTAATAATTACAATGGCACATATCAGATTATTTCCGCGAAATAGTTCAGATTGATTAGTTTAATGATATGAAAATAAGGTGATCTCCTCAATATCATTACAACGTTTATTTACAATTCAGATGTCCTGGAAAGAGGATTTTTGTATTAGGATGGTACACATGAGTGTTGTCTTTGCCTGGCATTCCTTATTCGACAACCGAATAAAACCATATATCTTGATGCGGAGCTTAATAACATTTCACAATTCACGGATGACTCGTTTCTGTATGTACAACCCGAAGAGGAATCCGTCAGAGAATGTATGAAATGTTTGACCAGTTTTGAATACGTATCCGCACTTAAAATAAATAGTGAACGCAGTAAAAGAAAATTAATTAATAGTCATTTTAAATTGGCAGATTTATACAAAATATGAAATACCATCCCCATGGAAATTACGATAAAAACTTTGATTTTTAGGCCGCTCAGAAAATATTGATAGAAAGAGGGAAATAGGTCGCACATGCCATTCGTTGCTGTCTGTTGGTACCCTCTAAATTAAAAACACATTTTCAGGAGAAGTGTGAGGTTCCCTGCAGAATCTTCTACAGTCATTTCAGTTTCGGCCTTGAAATGAGATGAAGCACCAGCCCTAACATTTTCCATTAAAAGTAGTACTTGAGAACAATTATCAACTACTTAATGGAGAGATGAGAATATTATACGACTACCCTCGTGCAAATGGATTTTTATAGCATGGTATAGACAAAGTAAATAATAATCGAAAATGTGGCCCAATCGCTGTTGACGAATGACAAGTGCGGAACTTTGGTCAATAAGGTAAAATTTGAAATAAAAAGGAGGGGGGGGGGGTCAACAGTCATCCCGACCATATACATGTAGGTGGCGTCAAAGTGGCAGTAAAAAATGCTTATTTCACATCTAGAATTGAAGTCCATTTAAAAAAAAAACATATTCAATATTTCATCAAACCTTGCATATATGCATACCTAGGCATGCATTGTCGGGTTCCTTTAGAATACTAGTATCTAAAATAAAAAGGTCGCCAGTCATGCCGTCAATATAAGTGGCGCCAGAGTGGCACTTCCGTTTGTGAATTACGTTGTTTGCCACTTTGGCGCCACCTATAGGGACGGCAAGACTGGTGATTCCCTTTTTATTTTAGATATTTAAAACGGATTTTAAGTCTTAGATGCCACTGTCACCTTGTCGAATACCGTACAATGCCTTTAAATTAACAAAAACCTCATTCTTAACCGATTTCAAATAGAAAATCTAAAATGTGTGCTATTGAAAAGTATGCGATTCATCAAGATTGCAATTGTTTAATATATATATATATATATATATATATATATATATATATATATATATATATATATATATATATATATATATATATATATGTATATATATATATACATATATATATATATATATATATATATATATATATATATATATATATATATATATATATATATATATATATATATATATATATATATATATATATATGTATATATATATATATATATATATATATATATATATATATATATATATATGTATATTGTGCCCCTCACGTTGAGTACTATATAGTTGGCTGCAGTCAATATTACTGTCCCTGCATTAGGCTGTGATCTACATGTAATGCCGTAAGCTATTTTTCTATCTGCATGCCAGATTTCATATAGTTACATGTAGATTCGTAACCAGTTTCATCTTGCTGTCATTATGTTATAGGCCTTTTGTTTAGACCCTGAGGAGGAATGCATCACACATAATTACGTCGTTTTCTATAATATTTTCTAGATTACTAGTGTCAACGAACCAAACAAAGCATTTGAGTTATCAACAATAGTGTAGTAGATAAGATAGTTGCCTAGTTCTATTACACCATCTGTGTACATGTATATCAAAAGGTTTTGTATTGTTTTCTCTGTAATCTCACTAGTTTAATGGTTTTGCACATTATCAGTGTAGATTAACGGTAGAAACATTTGAAATGTATAGCAATAACAAATGTCAATATGAACGTGGAGGAAAAATAAAGAGAAAAGGAGCAAGAGGTTTAAAAACAGGACCGTTATGAGTATTGGTAAATTGATATTGAAGACTTTCCATTTTCTATTATGTACCTGTATATTATATATATATATATATATATATAATATATATATATATATATATATATATATATATATATATATATATATATATATATATATATATATATATATATATATATATATATATTTATATATATATATATATATATATATATATATATATATATATATATATATATATATATATATATATATATATATATATATATTTATATATATAATATATATATATATATATATATATATATATATATATATATATATATATATATATATATATATATATATATATTTATATATATATATATATATGTTTTACAATCAACTCCAATCAGCTGCGAACTTGCACATACACCCTATTTCATAGAGAAGAGCTACCCATTTTCAAAACAGTGCAGCGGCGTTGGTAGCATTTAGAGTATCTCCATGTGATATCGCAAACTACAGCTTCCTCACTTACATATGTGGAGCACTCGAGGACACGTGTAGAGATTCGAGCAAACACTTACCTGCTATCATAAAACGACGGCACCTTTATCATGTCATAGTTCCCTTTTCAGAATGGGTAGACATTGAGTAATATTAATACATACATATATATATATATATATATATATATATATATATATATACACACATATATATATACATATATATATATATATATATATATATATATATATATATATATATATATATATATATATATATATATATATATATATATATATATATATATATATATTTAGACTTGCATAGCAGACTAAGCGAGGTATAGTTTCGCAAAAGACCATGACTGTGGGGTATTTTTCAGACAATGCCCACCATGTTAAATACCTTGGGCTTACATTGACAGAGCTAATTACATCTAGACATCGATGTATTTTGCGTTCTATTTTCCAAGGTGTCCTCAATGGACTATGCGCCTCCAAACTGATTTCTTCCATAGACTTTTCTCACAGATGTGACTTCTTTCTGAATTCCGATATTTGTTTCATTTCTAAAAAATGATACAAATCTAGTCATTATAAATCATTTTCCTCTATAATGTTAATGTTCTTTATACATCCGGTTCCCTCACAAGTTCTTAAATAACTTGGCCCCGCCTTTTGAATATTGATGCTTTGCATCTACAACCGTACTTGTCTACCTTGGTATCAAAGTTAAAAAGGGAGATGATGGCTAGTAGGTCTGATAGGATACTTCTTACACAAGATTCAGTTAATGTGATGTCATGATGCCTTTTATTAAAGACCAGACCTAATGAGGAGAAGTTTTTGAATTGCACATATTTGTCAAGCCTGATCCACCCGAGACTATGCAGACTATTTGCATTGGGTATTCGAGGGTGGAGCCTCTGAGTTTTCTTACTTGCGTAAAAATGGCTGTATTACATTAACAGGACGCTTTCCTCATTCAATCGCCATATATTGCATCCATAGAGGGCAACAGGAATAACCACGGACCAAAGTAATATATTGCATGTCACCATAGTCAGGCCACACTTGTGTATCCCTAATCCAGTCAGTACATTAATAATTATTTTATCTTTGGATATCCTTTTGCTAATCACACGTACATCATTTAAAAAAATTGAGATGTTTATTCCCACGTGGTCATAATCATTTTTTTTATATCTTTTATTACTCCATAGACAAACAAATAACAGTAATAGACATTGTGTATATAGGACTATAAATAGTAAATAATATAATGATAATAACATATATATAAAGTGATGATAAGTTTTGTTGCTGTATTAAGGCTGCTTTACAGTAATAAATTTGGTGCAAAATGGTAGACTATTCACATTGCAATTAGTGCATTGTGTATGGGAGACCATTTGCCAAGAACCCTTGGCAGATTGTTGTTACTGGTACCGATGTATATATCCACCTTCATTTGCCTAAGGAAAGTTCTTTTTAGGTATTCTAAGCTGACAATGTTCTCTTTCCATTTGCGTTTGTATATTTCATTTTTTGTTAATAAAAAGAGTGTTTGTCAATAAGTCATTGTCACTTCTACCTAAAATGATGGATTTTCGATCAAAGTGATATTTTGTATTTGTAGTAGCTGTTAGCCAGGTTTGCAAAGCTTCCCAAATTGCAAATGAGAGTGGAGAGTCAAATAGAAGGTGTGCTATATCTTCTGTAATCTGACAGTTATCACATAAATCATTATCTCTAAGATTGAACTGACACAATTTCTTGTTGGTCATGATTGTGCGATGGAGGGTTTGGAAATGAAAGAAAACTATATCCGCATTTAGCCTGCATTTTTTAGGAAACCCCAGTTTTCTAGAGATTCGAGGTTTAACTCAGTGTTCCATTTGTTTTGGCCTTTAGGGGCATTTTCCCCTCTTTTATCATTCCAAATGTTTCTGATTAATGAAGTCCCCTTTTTGCTTTTTTTCAGCAGATGTAATATGGGGGGTTCGATCATGTCTGTATCTCTAGGTGTATCTCTGAAAAAATTCCAAATTTTAGGGATTCCTTTACACAATGCAAAATAGGTGGTAAACATAATTGGCCTACCGATTCTAGTATTAATTATTTGATCTTTAGTTAAGAGGAGTCCGTTCTTGTTAAAGAGATCCTCAGCAAATACAAAATTGTTCTCATACAATTCTTTGTTGAAAGGAATTTTGGTTTCGGTGTTGCCCCATAGTGGTTCAAAAGATGGAGAAATGAGCATTTGGCAGTACGTCCAGATGGGTGTGCCTCACTTTTGATTGAATTTGAATGGTGGATAAATGTGGTTGACATTCGCACACATATGTGCCTAGTACTTAACCTTGGTCATGAATCAATAAAGGCAGGTTGAATCTATCTTATGCAATGGGATTGAAGTGCCAAATTTATACTATCTCAGAATCGTATTTTATCATCGTGTAGTCGTCGTACATGCAATGTTGATCAAGCAGCCTCACAAAACCATGATTCAGGCCACCACAGTATTGCAGCTGGCATTAATAAATCGTTGTGGGTCGAATTGACGTACCTAATAACTCAATTTATGGCAAACCATCTGCAATCAATATCAATAACCGTTAACTATTTCCTAAGCAAACACGAGCCGGGTATCCATACAGGCGGTGTGGTTTATTGCTAGCTGCGATGCCATTTGCCCAGGCAGAGCACCAACACTGCACGCTGCCCATTCTTATTTATGGTCAACGATAAATACCTTGGGCCATCTCACACACACTGGAACGAATGCCTCCCTGATTCATAGAAATACAATTAACTCCAGAGCTGATGATAGATACCTATTGCTTTATGTGAACAGTACATGAGCAAAAGCTGGATCCTGCATTAATTCATTATCTTTATCTAGTTGGGCCGTGTACTGCGATGCGCCATGAAATGGAAGAATTTTCTATATCGCTGAGCACTGTAGCGTGTTGCCGGTCCAGTCCATAGTAACACAATAACCGTTTCTTGCCAGACCCGCAGTAATGTTATATATATATATATATATATATATATATATATATATATATATATATATATATATATATATATATATATATATATATATATATATATATATATATATATATATATATATATATATATATATATATATATATATATATATATATATATATATAAATCATTGCACATTTTTAAACATTAACTTCGGCAAGGGATTTACTCGCAAAAAAGTATGAATAAATGATCTAGCTTCTAGTGGCATTTTTCCATGGTGAAATGGAATATCTCTTCATTATAAGATTGATTTTTTCATAATTGTAGTTTTATTAGGAATGCCGTTATAATGCTTTATAGGATTGTGTTCTTAATGGAGTGATCTAAGAAAAGTCAAGGGCATGTGTCTATAGCAATTGTTTGACAAACTTTTCTTTCCATTCATCTTATTTCTACTAATGAAAGATTGGATATCTCAAAAGATTTGATGGTAAGATCATAGCACAATTACCTATCTGTTAATATACCTTGTTATTTTAAATTCATTTGATCATAATTTAAACTTGTTTCGCACTGGCCAAACATTCAACAATTTGTAACCACATTATTACTAATCCATCGTTTCATTGATGAATAGATTGATCAATATGTACATTGCAACGGTTTTGAAAGTTATAAGTATCGACCCAGTTATTGTAAATTGAGGTTACAGGGAGACGAACGTGAAAAATATAATACAGGAAAGGGATATACGTCACATCGCGAGGAAATAGAAGCCCGAATCTGAGAAAAAAATCCCTTATAGTTATAAGGGGTCTTTCAGTTGCAGAAGAGCAATAGGCAGCCCTACACATGGCCAACTCGCTTGTGGATATCTAGCGGAGATTCGAACCTACGAGCTCATACTTGGGAGCCAGGCATCGTGACAACTAGGCCACGGCGTATCCCCCTGAAACGTACAATTAACTACACCTGGCCTAGCATGAATTCGAACTCAATCTATGATCTTTTTTCAGGATTATAAGCAGCTGCTGAGTAAGTTTTGAAGCCAGTAACCAGAAGCAAACAAACGGAAGGACTAAAATACCTACATGTCTAGTAGCATTTGATCTATTGCCAATATACAAGATCTTTACTTTTGGATTTTACGATAAGTCAAGCCACCTCCAAATCAGGTAAAACACAATAACAGTAAGCATTATACCAAACTTATGAATAGGATGTGAATATCTTCAAATTTTTATTTATCATGCCAATTGTAACCGAAGAGAAACCCTTCATATTGACGCTGTACACTTTTTATCATTCGAACGAACTGATCATGCAAATGCCCACAGAACCATTTAGAATGGGAAAGCACCATTGCTTACTATTTCAAGTATTCATGCACTTGTTCAAATATGCACTAGGTGATCAAGAATGATGAAAAGGAAATATTAAAGATTTATTGTTCACAACTTGAATTCGATTCTAACCTGCGCTGTAAATTCCTTTAAGTGCATGTATTTGAAAAATATAAAAATACTACTTGCCCAATGACGTTTTTGTGAAATGTATAAACATCAATTTTATAGAAGCCACGAGGTTGTTTGCAAAAACATGTTACAAAAGTCCACATATCTGTACTTCAGCTCCTACCCCAGGAAATTGGGAATACATATATATCACAAGCTAGTTGTATGATATTTGCCTTCTCTAGCTTCTCGGCCTTCAGAGAATGTACAGTTTGTTTTGCTTTTCTTGCACACAGACCAAGTAATTGATCATTCTTGACATGTAAGTCCTATTGTATGGACGATGGTCCCGAGCCCCTTAACTTGCTAGTAAACTACCAATGTACCCAATGAGGCATGGTGCAGTTGCAAGGTCTGAAAAAGCCCTTTAATTAAGGAGATGCCCCTAAAGGCGATAGAACAAAGCGAAACTGGTCTTAAATGAATGGTATGGATCTATATTAATAGAATATTGGGCGAGTACAAATTAAAAACATGTACCAATGTGCCCAGCGGGGATGCAAATGCCAGCACAACAAATTTGTCTACAGTGCAGACTTGAACCTGCCCATCTTACATGTATGTGGTAAGGATCTGTGGCATACACTAAGTTCATGTTAGTTGTAAATGCAGGTCCATCAAGCAACTATGGCCAGGATTCTAGGAAGCATTAAAGACTACCAGCAACAGTTCAATCCGAGAACATTTATAAATGAGTTTATTTATGATCAGCAATTAGAGGAACCTGATTGCAAGTCTCAACTTTGCTTTGAGAAATCGCATGACATATTGCAAGATTTCATTTTGACGAGTGAGTAATATTCTTTTTTACATGATACCATTTTAAGTGTAGTAAATTATGTATCAACATAATGCTTTAATTGATATACAGCGATCAGATATGACCACTACATTAGCAAATACAATTAAGTAAAAACCTTTGTACGCAAAATTTTGAATGAAGTATCAAAGTTAATTCTTCAATCGTAGATCATCAATATTATAGACTCAAACAACAAATGCAATATGGCTATTATAGTGATTGTCATCAATGTGTGCTTTAATAGTATACTATCCGACCTAAACAAGTCAATACATTTCAAAATATTGTACATAGATGCTAATGACTTAGCCACATAACAAACCCTAACATGAGGTGTGTCTCATTAGGATAATACTGTAAAGATAGCATTAAAAATATACACCCAAAAAGTTCATTTGACTTCCAGATGAACTTGAAGGAGAGAGACTCTTGGTGGTGGGGGCTGGACCTACAGTAAAGGAACTTGCCTACCTAGTTCCCCATTACCATAAAGTTGTCTTAAGTGACGTATGTGAGCAGAACCTTGCTGAGCTGAGAAAATGGGTCATGAGGGATCCTGACGCCATCAAATGGAACCGGATCTTCAAACACTACAGTCAAAGAGCAGGAAAGGGGTACACTTATTTGTAATTGTTTGCACTTTGTTCCTTTTGCTTATATGCGTTGTAACATTTTAACTGATACCTATGGTTATATAAACTCGCTAAGGCATACATTGACTTTTCACTTTTTTCGACCGCTATGTCATGCTAATCATGCCCTATTAAATGAGTGGTATAAGGTAGTGCATCTTTTTCTCACCAATGCTCAGCTCAGCATGAGAGAATAGGTAAAGGTAACCGCTCATGTGTATCTGGTGTCATGAAAATGTAAGCTATAGGATTTTCTAATTTTCTTTGCACAAAGATAATACAAATCATGACTTCCCTTTTATTTCAGGGATAAAGGAGAAGAGATAGAAGCTTTGGCACAAAAAAGCGTTATTGGAATAGAATTTTGCAACCTGCTGGAAGAAGATCCTTTTGTTAACCTTCAGCTAGAGCCCTTTGATGCAATCCTTGCGCCACGCTGCCTTGGTACTCTGGGCTCCCATGACCAGCAAGTAAAAACCGTGCAGAATCTTTGCACTAGGTATCTCAAACCAGGGGGATATTTCATGATACTTGATTTCGCTGATTCATCAGAGTACAAGATCAGAGACAAAGTTTTCCAATGGGTAAACATCCCTGATGATAAGTTCAAAGCGATGTGTGGGGATGCAAGCCTAGAGGTCAAGACCTTTTATACAGGTATGGATAGTTCAAATGGAGTCCTAGATCCCCTTAATTCTGATTTTGAGTATAGTAGCAATGTGGTTGTGGTAGGTCGTTATTTGGGTTGACCACAGAAGGATGACTCTATTCTTTAAGGCAAAAGATCTAACAATAAGCTACGCTTTGTTTCAGTCTTTTAAAAATTCTTTGTTAGTTATTCGCAAAATAATTTGGTATTACTTAGCTCAAGTGTCACTGTTTCTCCCCTTTTAATTTTTAGAGTTATCATGCAAAAGACATGCCAACAGCCACACACTCAAATATATGATGTTATTTTACACGATAATCCGTATATTAAATTTACATAGTCTTGTTTAAAAGCTTAACGAAATGCTGAACATCAGACTTTGGGCTTGTTCAAGCACTTAACTCACCACCATGAAAACATGATGCATTGTGCGTGGCTTAGCAAATATCTTAGTACTGTATAAGTTTTGGATCACAGGAATTTGCTTTGGAACAACATTGAAAAAGAATTATCTCCCTTCTCAGTTGTTTTCAACCCATAAAGGGGTAGGGGAAAAGTAGCTCAGTTGGTTAGGTTTCGGACTAGTAATCAGTAGGTCACTAGTTAAATTCCCGGCCGGGGCACTTTGGTCTGTCCTTGGGCGAGACAGTTTATTTCATATTGTCTCAGTCTACCCAGCTGCAAAATGGGTACCTATTATTAATAAGGCAGTGCTTAGAGCTTGTGTGCTATATGCTGCCAGCTGCTCTGGAATATCTCTCGGGAGATCGATATGGTTTCCGTGTGTACAGGCCTGCTAGTGAAGGAAGTTCGTGTGAACATTCCTGTGGAAACAAGACTATAAACCCAATACCTTTACCTTTATAAAGCCACACATAGATTTACTGTCACATCATTTCAGACTCTCTTGTTTTCTAAATTTTGCGATTTTCAGCTGTACACTTCCTCTCAGCCATTTAATAAACAAAGCTGATCAATACCATTGTTCCTAGTAGTGAATCGTTTGTTAGAGAACATTCACATCTTTATTCTATCTATCCCCTAATGAAAGCTCTGTTAGTGTTCCACTCTTCAGGAATACCTAGAACTTTCTTGCTCTTTAGTTGTTATATGATAATTGCATATATATATATATATATATATATATATATATATATATATATATATATATATATATATATATATATATATATATATATATATATATATATATATATATATATATATATATATATATATATATATATATATATATATATATATATATATATATATATATATATATATATATATATATATATATATATATATATATATATATATATATATATATATATATATATATATATATATATATATATATATATATATATATATATATATATATATATATATATATATATATATATATATATATATATATATATATATATATATATATATATATATATATATATATATATATATATATATATATATATATATATATATATATATATATATATATATATATATATATA
>OZ012693.1:21930565-21958565 GCA_963942565.1 Maea johnstoni | reverse complement strand
TAATTACAGTTATTACAGTTATCATAGCATTTGATGTGACACGCTTCCAAACCCCTTAATTGTGGGCTACAACTTCAATTGATCTCAGACTGATCTTTCTTGTATAATACGACATTAACAAGGTTTTGCTCGTTGAATACAGGCTAAAGTGTTGATCCTGACACCTATATTCGGAAATGTTAACTATTTATCTCTGTCTTGGTGTAAACTAGATTTTTGGTAGTTAGTTCATCACTGTACACGTTAAAGTGTCTTGCATAAACGTTCATGTATTCCTAATTAAACCCATTAATGCTAATAGCGGCCAAAAAAGCTAACAATTTTGGTGAAATGAGTCTTTAACTATATGATGAAAGTGATGTAATGACATAATATATTTTGCAACGAAATTGATCATGTTTATCTATTTACCTTTGGATTTGTTTCTATCTCACCCGACCTCCATACATTCTACACGTGTGTAAATTTTCCTGTGAGTGTTGAATGTAGACTGGTTCCCCTGTAGCTAGCTGCTTTCCTTTAGAAGATTGATCTATTTATCTATCTATCTATCTATCTATCTATCTATCAATCGATCAATCTATATATCTATCTATCTATCTATTTGTTCAACCACCCATCCATCCATACATACATCCATCCATCCATCTATCTATCAATCGATCTATGTACACACACACACACACACACACACATACACACACATACATACATACATATATATATATATATATATAAATATATATATATATACATAATTATATATATATATATATATATATATTAACATATATGTATATATATATATATATATATATATATATATATATATATATATATATATATATATATATATATATATATATATATATACATATATATATATATATATATATATATATATATATATATATATATATATGAATATGTATAAATATATCTATATATCTATATATATATCTATCTATCTATATATATATATATATATATATATATATATATATATATATATATATATATATATATATATATATATAAATATATATATATATATATATATATATATATATATATATATATATATATATATATATATATATATATATATATATATACATATATATACATATATATATATATATATATATATATATATATATATATATATATATATATATATATATATATATATATATATATATATATGATATCACAACCTTAGTTCATATCTAGGATATATATGATTAATTTGGAATAATTATATCCCACAACAAGTGTTGTTTGTAAGCATGAAATGTGGTTGGGTGAAAGAGACTCACAAAAATCAAAGCCACACAATTTCATGGCAAAAAGTCATTTCATTTTAGAACTGGAAAATTTTAATCACTATTTATTGAAATACAACTAGATTCTCATAATTCTAAGTAAATGGTATATAAATTGGACTGTTTTATTATGAAAAATCACATTTTAACTTTTGTTAGGAACACATTATTAGATGACCCATTATAAGATGCCTGCCATTTTTTCGATGTACAAGAAGCACAAGACGCATCGTTATGGGCAGGTACCAACCCATATACATGTAGTCCATCAGATATTTGATTGAATCGTGCACTTTTTGTTAAAGCCCCAAACTTAGTACAGGTAAGTAACTTGGTGTGGTGATACATTCTAGAAGGGTACCCCATTAATCCGATTCCTCTAAGACCCTGTGCTGCCACCTAGTGACCGCCAGACAGGTATCACATGAATGGATGGTAGAATATGGCATCGTCATTTTTTGTTGACTTTTTACAGACACCAGCAGTGACCTTTCAAGTAGATATATTTATATAACACTTCTATGGTTATTTAAACAATTCAAGTTTCAAAGATGGCAGCCAACAGTGTGTCACTGCTTGTCCTCCTGCAGAAAAGCCCGTTTCATAAACAGACTGGTTCCAAATACATTCTTTGCCAGAGTGGCTATATCACTCTATCCTAGAACTTTCTTTTGCATACATAGCATTTACTACTGTACTTGTTTTGGTATGTAGGTGCAATCTTATGTAGGTAGGCAATGGAGCCTCCCTATCATTCAGGTGGTATGTACTGATAAAACCCACAAAGCCCCTGGAATGACTGTTGCAGAGCAAAAGCTGAGATAGGTGCACCAATATTCCTAAAGTGCGCTTTTATCTTAGAATGGACGTTTTAAACTACGACTGTACCCAGTGAGGAAGGAGCTGCCAGCACAATAGCCCATCTTACATGTATGTAATAAATATTGTGCCATATGCTTATATTGTAAATGTTGTATATGCAGGTCCACCAAGCAACTATGTCCAGGATTCTAGGAAGCATTAAAGACTACCAACAACAGTTCAACCCCAGAACGTTTGTAAATGAGTATATTTATGATCAGCAGTTAGAGGAACCTGATTGCCAGTCTCAACTTTGTTCGGAAGAAACGCATGAAATATTGCAAGATTTCGTTTTGACAAGTGAGTAATATTCTCATTTACATGATCACATTCTAAATGGAGTAAATCATGTATCAAAATAATACTATCACTAAAATACAGCCATCAAATTTGACCAATATATACTAATGAAATTAATTATGAACCATTGTAGGCAAAAAAACAAGTATCAAATTAAATTCCTCTAATCATAGATTATTATGTTCATGTATTCAAACAACTGTAAGGACACAGATTGGCTACTTTGTTGAATGTCAAATAAATTCATATTGAAATAATGTATGCAGTCGCTAATGATCTACATAACACACCTTAAAATGGGATATGTCTCATTAGGAAATTGCTGTAACAATAACATTAAAGATACACATTCAATATGTTTATTTGGCTTCCAGACAAACTTGAAGGAGAGAGACTCTTGGTGGTGGGGGCTGGACCTACAGTTAAGGAACTTGCCTACCTAGTTCCCCACTATCGTGAAGTTGTCCTAAGTGACCCATGTGAGCAGAACCTTGCTGAGCTGAGAAAATGGGTCGCGAGGGATCCTGATGCCATCAAATGGAGCCAGATCTTCAAACACTACAGTCAAAGAGCAGGGAAGGGGTACGCTTCTTTATATTTGTCTGCACAGTATTTACTTTGCTTATATGAGTTGTAACATTTCAACTCATTAAAACGTTTTGATTAAAACTTGCTAAGGTAATCATAAACTTTTCACCTGTTTCATCTGTTGCATCATGCAAAGCCTGCCCCAATAGTTGAGTGGTCTAAGGTAGTGCAACTGAGAGCTTGCAGTTTCTCACCACTGTCACCTCAACACGATAGAGGATGTAAACAAAACTTCTCATGTGGATCTTATATCATAAAAGCGTAAACTAAAGCTTTTTTCAACAATAAGACAAAAAACGACTTTCCTTTTTATTTTTTAGATATAAAGGAGAAGAGATAGAATCTTTGGCACGAGAAAGCGTGATTGGGATAGAATTTGGCAACCTGCTGGAAGAAGATCCATTTAGAAACCTTCAGCTAGAGCCCTTTGATGCAATCCTTGCGCCACACTGCCTTGGTACGCTAGGCTCCTATGACCAGCAAATACGATCCATCAGGAACCTTTGCGTTAGGTATCTCAAACCAGGGGGATATTTCATGATACTAGGTATCACTGATGAGTCGGAGTACAAGGTCGGAAACAAGTCTTTCCAATGGGTAAGCATCCCTGCTGATAAGTTCAAGACGATGTGTGTGGATGCAAGCCTTGAGGTCAAGGCCTTTCATACATGTATGGATAGTTCAAATGGAGTCCTAGATCCCCTTAATTCTGATCTTGGTATTGGTAGCAATGTGGTGGTGGTAGGTTGTTATTTGGGTCAACCCCTAACAGATGACACTACTCAATTGAGGCAATAGGGCATAACAAAAAGCTAAGCTTTATTCCAATTTTCTAAATAGAATTTGGTATTCCTTAGCACAAGTATCACTTTCTCTCCCCTTAGATTTCTGTGGTTATCATGCAGCTGACATGTCAAAAGCCATTTAGTCAAAAATATGTAATTTTACTGCCACATTTTATGATAAATGAGAACAGATGAGTAACTATATATTAGGTTTATACAGTCTTGTTTCATGCTCCAGCAGGGGTTTTACCAGTGTATCTTTATAAACCCAAGGCCAGAAGAGGTTGCATGTTTCTGTTTGACTCTGGCGTGTAAACACATCATGCCTCCAGAGTCTTAGGGTTTCCAACGTATTTGCTTGGTGAGTCTTGATTGCACTTCAGAGTCCAAGGGTTTCCAACATATCTGTTTGGTAAGTCAAAGAAATGCACTTTGTTGCTTATGTTTTGGAACAAGGCCTTTCTTCATTGAAAAAATGACACGTTGACTCAATGTTTGCCACTTACAGCAAGGCATTATGTACAGAAAGGTTGACTTGATGTTTTATCTTGGCATCATGCGATGCCTTCGTCTAAATTGCCTTAGTCTAGTTTCCCACTATCAAGAAATCAGACAAGAAGTCAGCTTGGGGGGGGGATTTGACTGGATGTCGTGGCCAAGATGTACCTCGGAAATAGACAAGTTAATAAAAATTAAGAATGTCTACGGAGTAGTCTTGAGAATATCTTGAGAATTAATTAAGGCTAAAGGCCAATAAAACAAAAAAAGCACTTGAACAATATCCAAATGAGTTTATTTCTCAACATATTAAAATATCTTTATTTGTTGACACTCACATGATTCATTTTGATTGCTGTTACTACAATGTAATAAAAGATGTGATCAACAATTTTTGTGTAGTCCCGCCCAAACATATCTTAATGTCATAAGTAATTTCTATGTATTGGAAAAGTTAAAAAGTAGGTCAGCCAACATACGTTTTATGTGACTTGCTGAAAGTATACCTGAATATTGTTCAAGTACTATTTTTGTTTTACTATCTTAATCATGTTATAAATAATTCTTAGTATAGTTATGATACAGTCCTAGGAAGTTAGTGAGAGCTTCTTAGGCATTTCGTATGGTAAGTTTCGAAATGTCTTATAACAGTCTTATACATTCTTAAGTTATTCTCAAGATAGACTCAAGACTATTCCTTAGACATTCCTAAGACAGGTCTTAACAACTTCTTATCAAGGTCTTAACATCTTCTTGCCCATTTTCGAGTTGCACTTTGGCCACAACTTCCAGACAAATCATGCAGTATGTGCAGCTTCGTGTAATATCAACAACTGCTTATTTTGATCATTTATTCATGAAATAGACGTGCACAACCTGATACTAGGATACATATAATGCAAGTGAGATCATGCACATAGTATCATAAGTGTTGGTTTTACATACAAATAAGTTTTTATCTGGTGGTATATATACATGGTGTAAAGATAGGGATGTAGAAACAATAAACATACATGCAGTTGATCAGCAGAGATTGGTAAGGAATATTGTTTTTGAAACCAGATTTAGATCTTCTGAATTTCATGCCAAACTGGAGCCCAGAATTCGCTGAAAGATCTATTTTTCCCATTTTTACTTGCTGTGTATTTATTGATATTGAATTGATATTTTAACTGGTGAAGTATCTGGCCAGGTTTTGCTTGTATTTTTCTTAGTTTGTTAAATATTGTAACATTATTTGTAATAATAATTTCACTGACCATCTAGTTTTGTTCACCCAGATTCATCTGTGAATCATTTAGGTGCTCAATGGAATAACCCTGTTTTTTGAGCCCGTCAACTACTTCTTGCCAGATACATGTTGAAATATTACATTCACAAAATATACGTTTAAGGGATTCTGGTTCCAGTAAACAGTAGTCACATGTATCGTACTATATTGTTTCATATTAGATTGTTTCAATTTAACATTTGTGGCTCGTATTCTATGTAGGACCATGTATTGAAACATCCAGGTTCTTTTGTCTTGATTACATCTGGCCGCAAGAGTGTAAATTTTGTTCCCAAAAACATCATCCTCTGTCGCCAAGCGTTTATCAGACCATTTTCTGTAGCAGTTGGTAGTATTTTGTTGTTTTTAACAGTTCTTTCTTTAATGAATCATTTGATTTATTGTTAGGTAACACTTATAGGATATATCGTTGACACCAGTTGGTCTCTCTGGGATACTCTGCATTTTCTTCAATTTGTAATATGAGTTACAGCAGAATTGCTTTTATCAACCTCGTATAGTCAATAAAGGATAATCCAAAATTTTCTGTGATTTTGTTTGCTGTTTTCAAGTTGCCTTATTCATCAAACAAGTCGCCCAATGCAATTTAATAGGCTTCTTAAACCATAGTGGACATTTAAACAGGTCCTCCTGTGAACTGCCTTCGTGGAAAACGTCTTACATCCTGTCTCTAGCCTATTTTACTCATCTACCGAAAGGATTGTCAATTTTTGGTATTTAAGTCTTTGCTAAACTCCTTAGTAAATCTTTATTTTTATTTCAAAGTCATAGATGTTTACCATTTTTTGTCCACCTTGGCCAATGTTTGCCTCCATCATAGGGTGGGGGGTTCTCTTCCATAAGAATCTATAGATTCTTTTGTTAAGATCCCTGAGGAAATATTTGGATGTGATGGGGTGGAGATGAAAAAGTGCACAGGTTTCTACAGTGTACGATTGTTTATAACCAGTACCTTTCCTGTTAAATTGGTATCCCCTCTACTCCAGCTCATCCTATCAATCAGCATTATTCATCTGTTTTATTTAGCGATAGGCGCGACGAAAAGGCATAGTTCTGAAAGATAGCAACTAAAGATATACAAAGTTAGAGCTACTAATACAATCAATAACATAAGCAACTTTCACATGTCGAAGTACATAAAAGAGTAGATGTAACTTACTTAAAATGTGTCTTGCTAACTAGCGAACTGCGAGATAGCATGTGAAGGCAATCACAACGTGTGGCTCAACCATGTATTAAAAAAATGAATAACAGAGTAACATTTTCTTGAAAGTGATGTATCATACCACAAAAATTCAGAGAGGATGACGGCCGAGTGGCCTTTCCATCTCTTCTGGGAATAGTCATTATTGCTAACAAACGTTTACTAAGAGTTGCAGGAAAAGTTATGCAAATTGTTCCAGTTATTAACACATTCATTTGCCACGCTTTCAATTCCCCCTGATTTTGGTATACAACTGCAAGCATTTACTCGAGGAATACGAGCCAAAGTGTTACTCCTGACACCTATATTCAGAAAAGTTTATTATTTATCTCTGTCTTGGTGTAAACTGAATTTTGGGTAGTTAGTTCATCTATGCATATATAAAAGTTTCTTGCATAGTAGTCCTTGCATGTATTTAACATATTAATGCTAGTAGCAGCCAAAACATTTGAACATTTAGTGAAATTTTTAAGGCTAAAGCATATTTGGGAAAACATTTGAAGGAAAAGGTTAATCAGAACATAACAAGCAGTTCTCCTTCGAATTATTCTTAGTTTCTAAGTAATTGTCAAAATCTTATTGATCTAGAGGATAAATTCTTCAGGACCTCCTAAGCATTATTGGGTTAATCAGGCAAGACACTGTAACTCAAGTAATTTGTTGAGTGTCCCATGTGATTCACTGTGCTATACGCATAACATGAAAATTACACAATATATTAACTAAATGAGGAGCTTTCTGCTTTAGGTTTATGATTCGTGCAAATATGTTAGTATTGTAAAAAAAGGTTTCGCCTTTTTTACCTAATTGGAGCGGATGAATTCGATAAATCCATTTGGCAATGACTTTCTGACTTATATATATATATATATATATATATATATATATATATATATATATATATATATATATATATATATATATATATATATATATATATATATATGTATATATATATATATATGTATATATATATATATACATATATATATATATACATATATATATATATATATATATATATATATATATATATATATATATATATATATATATATATATATATATATACATATATATATATATATATATATATATATATATATATATATATATATATATATATATATATATATATATATATATATATATATATATATATATATATTTCGAACCTGTATTCTCATGCACCGTACCCAGGCATCGTGAACACTTGGCCACGCCAGATCCCCTCGAAACCTACGGTTATTTACGTCTGACCTGAGATAAACATTCTAAGGATTTTTTCTTAATGGATGCTGAGTGGGTTTTGTAACACGGCACCAGAAGGAAATAAGTGGAATGTCAGACTAAAACCACTCCATGCTTTGCGGCATTAGATCCAGCCTGAGCGTACACAAGCTTCACGTTCGGATTTTGATTTGAAGATCAGTCAAGCCACCAAACTTTCAGGTAAATACAATAACTGTAAGCCTTATACTGGACTTGTAAACAGCTTGTTACCATCTCTCAATTTATATATGTCCTACCATTTGTAATTTTGACATTGTACACTTTCTATCCTACAAACTGACGGGTAAGCTACTTTCCCACTATGAAGAACTCAGACATAACCTTGCCAAGAACACCCAAATTTGGTGTTCTTGGAAGATTCTGTATGTCATTCTTGTTTATTCGTGTTTGTTCCTAGGAACATCTCAGAACATCTTGGCTGAGTCCTTGCAGAGTCTCGAAGTTTTGAACATGTTCAAAACTTTCTTGGAAGTTCTTGAGTTATGGATCAATGATTTATGGTCCTAACTCATTCCTAGGAGTGTTCCTAACACATTTCTAGGATATTTCATTAAAAAATTCTCACCGTATTCTCAGGAATGTCCTAGGAATGTCCTAAGAACATTCCTAAGAATGACTGCAAATATGATAGGACTACCAGAACTAAGTAGATTGCATCACGTGACTTGCCTGAAAGTAGGGCACTTTATGTAAACATGGCATCATGGGGCAGAGGCGCGTGAATCACTAGTTCAAGAAAAGCTCTAGAAAATATGCAAAACTGATTAGCGAAAGAAGAAAATAAACTATTGTTCAAGTGCTTTTTTTGGTTTATTGGCCTTTAGTATTGAATCATTCTTAGCATAGTTGTGCTACTGTCCTAGGAATATATTAAGAGCTACTTAGGAATGTCTTATGTTGGTCTTGGTAAGTTTGCAAATGTCGTACAAAAATCTTATATATTCTTAACTTACTCTCAAGATATTATCCAGACTATTCCTAAGACATTCCTAAGACAGTTCACAACAACTTCTTATCAATATATATATATATATATATATATATATATATATTATTGACTGTATTTTACTACAAAAGACATATATATTTTTACAAAACAATAAGATAATATAGGTTAATAATAAAGAACATAGGACATAAACATATCTAGTACGAAAGTTAAATAGGAAAATAAACATTACTGCAGCGCTGACCGATGGCTGCGCTGGCAGATTAGGCTAAAGTCATTGTACTAAGAAAAAACTCCAGAGCATAGTCTATTGCCAAGCTTAAGTCTTAGTCGCCCGTTAAGGGTGGGGTTAATCCCTTAAAGCAAATTATCCAATTCCCTCATTCCGTTGGATTACCAGCTTATACATATTGTGGATGTTTAGGCCGGCAATTCTCCAAATCAGTACCATTTTGTCACTCGGAATGCTTTTAGGGGCTTTACCTAACAACACATTAATGATCAATTCATCATTACTCGCGACCACATTATTAAAGTTGTCTACTACCCGTTCTATTTCTCTAAACATATTTGCTCGTTCTTTCTCTAGTTTTGGACATTGCATGACCAAATGACTGACGTTTTCCACTGCTGCGAGGTCGCACATAGAGCACATTTTCGCAGCCATAGACTGGCTTTTCAGTCTTAAGTCAACATTTTTCAGTAGTCTGGCGTGGCATGTTAGGCGAGCCATAGTCTCACAAATATAGGTGCAGGAGTGATTGTTATCTGATAAAGTCCACCATATGGAGTACCTGGGACTATGATTAACTTCGCTTAGTATATCTAACTCCCTTTTCAGATGTGTTTCAATACGCCAGTAGGTATCCTCCAACGACCATGCTCTGTCCCATATAATTTTCTTCCACACACTTTTCTCATAAACATGATCCCTTTCTACCATGTTCTTGAACTCGGACCCTATATTAAAGAGCGAAGCCACGCTCAGGAGATCTCGCACTATACTCAATGTCTTAACTTGTTCTTGCCCATTTTTGAGGTACATTTTGGCAACGACTTTCAGACAAGTCCAACCCCTGCTGAGTGAATTTTGAGTTCTTCTCTGAGTTCTTGATAGTGGGAAACTAGACTTACACACTGTATCCACAAGATCAACCATGAGACTAGGATTAGATATATTGAAAAGAGAGCTGATATATAAATTAGTAGAGCTCTTCACTGAGTCTTGTATGAAAGCTTCTACCTTCATATTGAAAATCTTCAATGAAATATTACTCTCATCCATCCATAAAATGGCTAATGTAAAGAATAATTATTTGACTAGGAAAAAGGTAATTAGTATTAGCCAGCCCAAACAAAAACTATTTATTGAACTATTATTAAAACATTTTATGTTTTATAAAGCTGAGGAAATCTCTAAACATGTCTTCCGGTAAATCTTTGCCATTGTCTGTCATTAGCAAATTCGTTTAGGTAGGATATCCAACCAGAAAAGAAGGTTACATAGGAGCATATTTAGGCCTTATCCTTATTCCCAGGCCAGCAGGCGCATTCAAAGATCACCTACATGTGTTTCTGTATCCATGAACAATGTCACTAACTATCAGACCGGTGTTTAGATATGGAAGCAGCTGGAAGTTTGTATATATATATATATATATATATATATATATATATATATATATATATATATATATATATATATATATATATATATATATATATATATATATTCATGATACTCTTTTTCTAACTGACAACTTTGACACCGCTCTTTTTATAAGTTTAATATCATGGTTTTCAGGCAGGTTATGTGTTTACGTGTCTGCACCTATGTTAATTATCATGTTAAAATGTACAAAGTACTTTAGCTGTTTTGGAATAAGTGATCAAAAATGACGGAAAGGTGAAATTTAATTGAAGAAATATTGATCACAACTTGAAATTGATCATAACTTGAATTATAAATTGCTTATGTAACAAACATTTGATAAAATCAAAGATGGTACTTGCCCAAGGACGTTTCCTAAGAAAAAAAGATACCTAGGCCCCTTCACTTGTTACTATACTATCAATGTACCCAGCGAGGAAGCAGTTGCAGCACAACGACTTTGTCTACAGTGGAGACTGGAACCTGATGTGATGAGGATTTGTGTCATATGCTAATGTCATTTTTATGTTAAATACAGGTCCATCAAGCAACTATGTCAAGGATTCTAGGAAGCATTAAAGACTACCAACGACAGTTCAACCCGAGAACATTTATAAATGAGTATATTTATGATCAGCAATTAGAGGAACCTGATTGCAAGTCTCAACTTTGTTCAGAAAAAAGTCATGAAATACTGCAAGATTTCATTTTGACGAGTTAGTAGTATTCTTATTCATATGATAACATTTTACATGTAATGAATCAAGTATTAACATAATATTACCACTAAAATACAGCCATCAAATGTGACCACTATTGGCAAATATAATTTATTACGAACCTTTGTACGCAAAGAAGTATCAAAATAAGTACCTAAATCGTGTATTATCAAGATTATAGACTTAAACAACTCTAACAATGCAATATGGCTACTGTAGTGATTGTCATCAATGAGTGCTTTAATAATACAATTTCAGAACTAAATCAATTCATTCTAAAATATTGTACATGATCATAGATTCCAATGACGTATCTACGTAACAAACCTTAAAATGAGATGTGTCTCATAAGGATAATACTGTAACAATAGCATTAATAATATGCATTCAAAATGTTCATTTGGCTTCCAGACAGACTTGAAGGAGAGAGACTCTTGGTGGTTGGGGCTGGATCTACAGTAAAGGAACTTGCCTACCTAGTTCCCCATTACCATAAAGTTGTCTTAAGTGACCCATGTGAGCAGAACCTTGCTGAGCTGAGAAAATGGGTGGCTGAGGATCCTGATGCCATCAAATGGAGCCGGATCTTCAAACAATACAGTCAAAGAGCAGGGAAGGGGTACGCTTATTCATATTTGTTTGCACTCTATTCATTTTGCTTATATCATAATATATGTTATATATAACAAATACCTACATCTGAATAAGATTGCTAAGGTATGAACATTGACGTTTCACCTTTTTCGTCTGTTACATCATGATAAGGCTGCCCCATTAGGTGAGTGGTCTAAGGTACTGCAGCTGAGAGCTACCTTTTTCTCTAACTAATGCTTACCTCAGCCTGAGAGAACAGGTGAAGATAACTTGTCGTGTGTATCAGGTGTCATAATAATGTAAATTATAGGAATTTCTTTTTAACACTAAGACAATACAATCCATGACTTCCTTTTATTTCAGGGATAAAGGAGAAGAAATAGAAGCTTTGGCACGAGAAAGCGTGATTGGAATAGAATTTTGCAACTTGCTGGAAGAAGATCCTCTTGGTAACCTTCAGCTACAGCCCTTTGATGCAATTCTTGCACCACGCTGCCTTGGTACTCTGGGCTCCTATGACCAGCAAGAACGATCCATACAGAACCTTTGCACTAGGTATCTCAAACCAGGGGGATATTTCATAATATTTGATTTCGCTGATGAGTTGGAGTACAAGATCGGAGACAAATTATTCCATTGGGTAAACATCCCTGCTGAAAAGTTCAAAACTATGTGTGTGAATGCAAAGCTAGAGGTTGAGACCTTTTATACAGGTGTGGATTATTCAAATGGAATCCGAGATCCCCTCACTTCTGATTTTGATTTTGGTAGCAATGTGGTTGTGGTAGGTCGTTATTTGGGTTGACCACAGAAGGATGACACTACTCTCTAAGGCAATAGGGCAAACGACAAGCTAAGTTTTGTTTCATTTTTCTTTAGATTCTTTGTTAGTTATTCGCAAAAGAAATAAGCATTTCTTAGCCAAAGTGTTCCTCATTTAATTTTGGTGGTTATCATAGCCATGCTAAAAGACACATACATGATGTTTACCTGCTACATTTGGTCATCAATATGCTTACATGAATAACTGTATATTAGATTTATACAGGCTTGTTTCCTGCTAAAGTAGTGATTGAACCAGTTTGTATTTATAAACCCGGGACAAGAGGAGTTTGAGTGTCTCTAACAGCCAAGGTCTTTTGACTCAGGCTTTTAGACACATCAGAGGCCTGGGGTTTCAAACTTATTTGCTTCGCGAGTTTTAATCGCTTTGCCATAAGGAAGTGCACTTTGTTGGTCAAGTTTTGGAAACAAGGCCTCCTTTTATTGAAAAAATTACACTTCAACTCAGAAGTTGCCATTAGGAAAATAGGGGGTCCGTGGGAAACTCATGTTAATTGTTGGAGACAAATAATTTCTAGACCAATTTTGGATGAGGACTTCAAAAAAATATGTCTCCAATTTTTTCGACAATTTTTTCAAGGTCAAATGGTCAATGTCAAAGGTCAAAATCCTTAAAATGCCTTGTTTGGACCTGTAACAAGCTGCATTTGGTAGGAAACTCGATTTTTAGGGTGACATATACTCAACAAATACATTTCCTACACAAACATTTAGTATTTCACACAGTAAAGTTTAAATCTGAGGTCAATAAGTACATTTTAAAGTAAAGGTTAAAGGTCAAATCAGTGAAAAATGCCTTGTATAGACAAGAAATGCGTTGCATTTGATAAAAGTTGGTTAGAAACCATATTTTATGATGAGACACACTTCTCCAGTAAATTTCATTTAAGTATACTTTATATTTTCCACCTCAAATATTTTATCTGAGGTCAATGAGTCCATTCAAAGGTCAAGATCAACAGTCATAATACAGGAAAATGCCTTGCATGGACCGGATACAAGCTGCATTTGATTCAATATGGTTAGAAACCAGCTGTTTAGGATGAAATGTACACTTAATACATGAATTTCATACACACAGCTTCAGTTTTGAACTCAGTATTTTTTAATATGAGGTCAATAAGTACATGTAAAGTTCAAAGGTCAAATCTGTGGAAATGCCTTGTATGGACAGGAAATGAGCTGCATTTGATAAAAATTGGTTAGAAACCTGATTTTATGATGTCAGATGCGATATTTTATGATGAGACACACTTTTCCAGTAAATCTCATTAAAGCACACTCATATTTTTCACCTCAAAGATTATATCTAAGGTCAATGAGTCCATTCATAGGTCAAGATCAACAGTCAAAATGCAGGAAAATCGCTTGCACGGACCGGATACAAGCTGCATTTCATTCAATATGGTTAGAAACCAGCTGTTTAGGATGAAATACATTTAATATGTGAATTTCATACATACAGCATCAGTATTTTACTCAGTAATTTTTAAATCCATAAGCACATATAAAGGTCAAGATCAAAGGTCAACTTAGTGAAAATGCCTTGTAATGACAGGAAATGAGCTGCATTTGATAAAAGTTAGTTAGAAACCAGATTTTATGATGTCAGATGCGATACACTTTTCAAGTAAATTTCATTACACTTCATATTCTCCACCTCAACGATTATATGTAAGGTCAATGAGTTCATTCAAAGGTCAAGATCAACAGTCAAAATGCAGGAAAATGTCTTGCATGGACCAGATGCAAGCTGCATTTCATTCAATATGGTTAGAAACCAGCTGTTTAGGATGAAATACACTTTTCCAGTAAAAACTATATCCACACACACTTAATCTTGTCCAGAGTGTTGAATCAAGGTCAAAGTCCAGGTTAAATGTGAAACAACCCTGGGAAAATACCACTATCAATCTTTTAAAGATTTCATTCACTGAAGAAAAGACTTTAATTGTTATTTATTAAAAGTTTTTATATAGGAAACAAGTTCAACTTTACAATCATTCTGTATACAGTGGTGCTTTCATATCACTAGTATAACCAATACCAAATGGTTGTAAGAAAAGCCACATTAAATGTATGATATGTAGGTCAGAATCCAGCACAAAGGTCCTGTATAGGCACTTTCTTGAAGTTATTCAATTCCTCCATTCAACAGTGGTGAATGAATCCAAGCCAAATTATGATCAAACGTGACAAACCTTATGCACCAGTCACTGTGGTTCTGGAAACCCATTGGTATTCTAACAGCACTATGGGGACCTTACCTAGAGTATTTCTACTACAATATCGTGGGCCATTTACAATATTTTGTACAATATTTTCAAAGCTGCAACTTGAAGAATAGGAATTTTGACCAAGACCAGCCCATTTTCTTTCTGGAGCTTTGTCAGTAACAGGGTTCGACATGGGCCTGGGACAAGTAAAAAATTTCAAAATGGAAGGGCAGGCAAATTTACTGGAAAAGGGAAATTAATGTCATGGAAAACTTTCGTATAATGCTCAAGTGCTGTTAGATACCCATGGGTTCCCAGAACCACAGTGACTGGTGCAGTAATGTTGATGGTGGATTTGAATAACTTCAAGAAAGTGCCCATGCAGGACATTTTTGCTGGATTGTGACCTATATATAAAACATTAAATGTGGCCTTCTTTCTTACCACCATTTGGTATTGGTTTTACTAATGCTATGAAAGCACCACTGTTAACAGAATGATTGTAAAGTTGAACTTGTTTCTTAAATAATAAAAACTTATCATAAATAACAATTAAAGTCTTCTCCTCAGTTAATGAAATCTATAAAAGATTGATAATGGTCTTTTTCCAGGGTTGTTTCACATTTGACCTGGACTTTGACCATTGATTCAATACTCTGGGCAATACTAAGTGAGTGTGGATATAGTTTTACTGGAAAAGTGTATTTCATCCTAAACAGCTGGTTTCTAACCAAATTGAATTAAATGTAGCTTGCATCTGGTCCATGCAAGACATTTTCCTGCATTTTGACTGTGGATCTTGACCTTTGAATGAACTCATTGACCTTACATATAATCTTTGAGGTGGAAAATATGAAGTGTAATGAAATTTACTTGAAAAGTGTATCGCATCTGACATCATAAAATCTGGTTTCCAACCAACTTTTATCAAATGCAGCTCATTTCCTGTCCATACAAGGTATTTCCATAGATTAGACCTTTGACCTTTACATGTACTTATTGACCTCAGATTTAAAAAAATACTGAGTTCAATACTGAAGCAGTGTGTATGAAATGCATGTATTAAGTGTACATTCAATCCTATACAGCTGATTTCTAACCATATTGAATCAAATGCAGCTTGTGTCCGGTCCATGCAAGGCATTTTCCTGCATTTTGACTGTTGATCCCGACCTTTGAATGGACTCATTGACCTTAGATAAAATCTTTGAGGTAGAAAATATGAAGTGTGCTTTTATGAAATTTACTGAAGAAGTGTGTCTCATCATAAAATATGGTTTCTAACCAACTTTTATCAAATGCAGCTCATTCCTCGTCTATACAAGGCATTTTTCACTGATTTGACCTTTAACCTTTACTTTAAAATGTACTTATTGACCTCAGATTTAAACTTTACTGTGTAAAATACTAAACGTTTGTGTAGGAAATTTATTTGTCTAGTATATGTCACCCTAAAAATCGAGTTTCCTACCAAATGCAGCTTGTTACAGGTCCAAACAAGGCATTTTAAGGATTTTGACCTTTGACATTGACCATTTGACCTTGAAAAAATTGTCGAAAAAATTGGAGACATATTTTTTTGAAATCCTCATCCAAAATTGGTCTAGAAAAATTATGTCTCCAACAATTAACATAAACTTCCCACGGAAACTACATAAGCTGCCAGACTATTACAGCAAGAATATTGTATAGAAAAGTTGACTTGATGTATCATTTCGGCAACATGTCGTGATAGTACTTCACCCACCTTTTCAGATAAAATGTTGTAAATAGTAATTTAGGTATTGAGCGTTTCTAGAAAGTTCATTGTGAATGATGGAGATATTAGGCCCATTGCATGAAGTGTACATGAATAGGACTCATGTAACTCACTATAGCGTGGCCGCAGAGCTCCTTTTTAAAATGTGATGTTATGGTGTTCAGGCAGGTTAGGTGTTTTATACGTGTCTGCACCTATGTTAATAATCATATATGGAACCTGTGATATAAACGACATACAGGCTGTATTCTATGGATATCAGAGTACACTCTTTAACCCCCATCACCACATTAAGCATATCAAATAGACTTGAACAGTGATTCATACAATGACCAGTTCTTGTTCAAGTATTACTAGGAAATTGTATAGCTTAACATGAAACCTATGATACCATACCGTAACAAACTACAAGACGTCTAGGCACATTTTACTGCGTAACCTGGCGTAATCGCAAACTTTAAACGATTTTATAACCAGGATTACAAATTCATCGTATTATTGATAAATAAATTGATTAAGGTGTAAAGTAAGGCGTTTTTTTATGTTTTGAGTATCAGCCTAAGCGAGTGGACATTTCACCAACGTGAACAGTACCAGGGAGGCAAGGGGTACATACGTCATTTTCATCAGTTTAGGTCATATTGCGACGAGATAGTAACCCGAATCCGGGAATGAATTCCCGTCTCCTTACGAATAGTTTCAAGGAGGTTTTCAGTTGCACAAATATAGACAGCCCATCATAAGGCCTACACCCTTGTGGGTACAGTATCTAGAGCAGATTCAATCCTACCATCTCATGCTCAGGAGCCAGTCAATATAACAACTAGGCCACGTTGGATCCCCTTGAAAGGTACAATTAACAACGCCTAACCTATCATGAATTCCAACTCATTCTATTTTTATTTTTTATGGTAAAGCAGCTCCTGAGCCGGCTTTGAAACACGTCACCAGAAGCAAATACGCACAAGGTCAGATTTAAAAAGCTGCATGCGTAGTAGCATTTGATATATTGCAAATGTGCATAACCTTTACGTTTGGATTTTAAGAGAAGTCAAGCCACCTACATATCAGGTAAATAGTAATCACAATAAGCACTATACCGAACCAATAAACAGCATGTCACCATCTCCAAATGGCTATATATCTTGCCAATTGTAACTGAAGGGAAAACCTTCATATTGACGATGTACACCTTTTATCATTCCCCTTGAAAAGTACAATTAACAACGCGTGACCTATCATGAATTTTAACTCATTCTATTTTTATTTTTTTATGGTTCAGCAGCTCCTGAGCCGGTTTTGAAACAGGTCACCAAAAGCAAACAAGCAAAAGGTCAGATTAAAAAAAGCTACATGCGTAGTAGTATTTGATCTATTGTGAATGTTTGTACTCTTTACGATTGGATTTTAAGGTAAGTCAAGCCACCTACATATCGGGTAAATAACAATAACAGTAAGCAATATACCAAACATATACACAGCACGTTACCATCTCCTAATTTCTATATATCCTGTCATTTGTGACTGAAGAGAAATCCTTCATTTCGACAATGTACACTTTCTATCCCTCAAAGCAATGGGTTATGCAAATGCCCAAAGAACCACCGAGAGTGTGAGAGCACCATTGCTTACTATTTATTTCACAGACCATTGCTAACTATTTCAAGTATTTATATTCACACGTTCTCTAGTTCTTTTGTGATAGGTGATCAAGAATGACAAATCTAATCCTAACTTGAGCGGTAAATTCCTTGCGGAGAAAACATTTGAGAAAATGAAAAATAGTACTTGCCCAAGGACGTCTTTTTGAAATGTATAAACATTAACTTTATAAAACTTTTTTTTACGGAAGCCAGGAGTTTGTTTGAAAGGACTTCACTTTCTGTCTTTCAGCCCCTACCCAAGGTAATTGGGAAGATATCACAAACTGATTTTATAAAATTTGAGTACTCCAGCGTCTCGGCTTGCAAAATAGGCATTGTTTATTGATCAATCTTGCCATGTAAGTCTCATTCTAAAAACGGAAGTCCCAAGCCACTTAACTTGCTAGTAAACTACCAATATTACCATGCAGGAGGCAGCTGCCAGCACAACGAGTTTGTCTTCAGCAGAGACTTGAACCTGCCCATCTACGATATATACGTGATGACGATCTATGGCATACGCTAATATCATATTAGTTGTAATTGTAGATCCATCAAGCAACTATGTCCAGGATTCTAGGAAGCATTAAAGACTACCAACAACAGTTCAATCCCAGAACGTTTGTAAATGAGTATATTTATGATCAGCAATTAGAGGAACCTGATTGCCAGACTCAACTTCGTTTAGAAAAAAAGCATGAAATATTGCAGGATTTCATTTTGACGAGTGAGTAATATTCTTATCTACATGATATCATTTAAAATGTAATAAATCATGTATCAATAAAGTATTATCACTGAAATAGAGCCATCAAATATCTCCAGATTATTTAATTATGAACCTTCGTAATCAAAATGAATACTTAAACCACAGATTATCATTGGCTATTGTATTGATTGTCATAAATAAGTGCTTTATTAGTTAAATTTCCAACCTAAACAAATCAATCCATATCGAAATAGTTTCCATAGATGCTAACGACTTACTAACAGAACAAACCTTAAAATGGGATGCGACCCACGAGGATGATGCTGTAACAATAGCATTGAAGGTACATATGCAAAATGTTTATTTGGCTTCCAGATAAAATTGAAGGAGAACGACTATTGGTAGTTGGTGCAGGACCTACAGTAAAGGAACTTGCCTACCTAGTTCCCCATTATCGTAAAGTTGTCTTAAGTGACCCATGTGAGCAGAACCTTGCTGAGCTGAGAAAATGGGTCATGAGAGATCCTGATGCCATCAAATGGAACCGGGTCTTTAAACACTACAGTCAAAGAGCAGGAAAGGGGTATGCATATTTATATTTATTTGCACAGTATTCATTTAGCATATATGAGTTATAACATTTTGACTAGTAAAAAGACATTTTAATAAACTCGCTAAGGTATACATTGACTCTTTTTACTTTCTTCTTCTATTACATCATGGTAAGCCTGCCCCATTAGGTGAGTGGTCTAAGGTAGTGCACCTGAGAGTTTCTCACCAATGCTCACTCCAGCAAGAGAGTGTAAACATTACTTCTCATGTGGGTCTGATGTCATAATATTTTAAACTAAGGGATTTTTCTTAAGGTCTTACGACACTTTTAGAAATCTCAGTCTAATTTTCCTGAAATTTTGCAAAAGGAAAGAACATAGCACAGTGATCTTCAAAACAACTTAAAATCATGGGGTCATTAACTTAGTTTTTTTCACAGATTTTTGAAAAATTAATGCAATTTATGACACAAACATCACTTTTTCCAAAATTGGTGCCTTTCTTAGCTAGATTTAACCCTTCAAGGATACTGACACTGCCTGAAATACTGTTCTGCCTTGTTGACATTATTTTTTCGGCTGTTACATAGGAATTATTGGGCAAAATCAAGGAATTCAAGAAACACGTTTTTGACCCAAAATTGATATAAGTCAGAATTGACTTGTTTAATTTTCACCAATTTTTGTCTACACTATCTATGCAGTACCCTTAAAAGGAAGACATAAAGAAAATGGTAGGTCATCGTGTTAGTTTTCTAACCACAGATGGACAAAGTTTGTGAAATAGGACTTTTTGGGGGCAAATTTTCATGGAAAAGTTAGGAAAGAGTTACTCATTTGTTACCGTATATGCCCATTCTTATATAAGATATTGTTGAGTAAGGGAACCCCATTTTATGCACATAAATTATGACGCATTAATCCTGAAAACGTGTCAAAACAGCAAATTCAATGAATATGGAAATTACTGTAGCCAAAAGCAAAACACTAATAGGATACTAATTATAATAGGCAGGTTTAATCATAATTGGTACATATTCAATAAAAATCAATTTCTTTTCAATTTTTCCAGGGATGTCTGGTAAATTGTAATAAATTATTTTAGTTTGTCCAATACCCAATAGGTGTCACCGGTATAGAGTATCGTAAGACCTTAACACAAAGACACCACAAATCATCACATCCTTTTTATTACAGGGATAAAGGAGAAGAGATGGAAGCTTTGGCACGAGAAAGCGTGATTGGTATAGAATTTTGCAACCTGCTGGAAGAAGATCCTTTTGAAAACCTTCAGCTAGAGCCCTTTGATGCAATTCTTGCACCACACTGCCTTGGTACGCTAGGGTCCTATGACCAGCAAGTACAATCCGTAAGGAACCTTTGCGTTAAGTATCTCAAACCAGGGGGATATTTCATGATAATTGATATCATTGGGGAGTCGGAGTACACGATTGGAGGCAAGCTTTTCCAATGGGTAAGCATCCGTGCTGATGAGTTCAAAACCATGTGTGTAGATGCAAGCCTAGAGGTTAAGACCTTTTATACAGGTATGGATAGTTCAAATGGAGTCCTTTATCCCCATAACGCTGATTTTCAGGTTGGTGCCAATGTGGTTGTGGTAGGACAATACATGGGTTGATCAGAAGGATGTCACTACTCTTTGAGGCAGGGGAGCATAACGAAAGGCTAAGCTTTTTTCAGTTTTTTTTACTTTTCTTTGTTAGCAATTTGCAAAAGAAATTAGCATTTTAGCAATTAGTTTCTTATTTAATTTTAGCGGTTATCATGCAACAGCCATGCTAAAAGACACATACTCACATATATGATGTTTTTCTGCTACATTTTGTCATGAATATGAATACATGAATAACCCAGCAAACACAAAATATTGTCAAAATATTTTTAAAAGGACTGAAAAAAAATTGTTAGAAACATTCACAATAAACATGAATAAAACATTAGCAAAATGTTCAATAACCATAGGGAAAACATTAGTGAAATAATGAATGTAAATAATGTTATGCAATAAAAATATGATATTAGTAAAACATTTACGAGAATAAAGGAATATTTTCTTACAATATTAACCAATATTTTTTTCATGATAATGTCTGATAACATTATGCTATCTTTTATTAACATTTTTAGTTAATGTTTAATGTCTGCATATTACAAATGTTTTTTTTAACATTTATTGAATGTTTTATTAACATACTTTAAAATGTTTCTAAAACGTCTAAAAAAGTATAGATAAAATATCAATTTATACATTAATGAAACGTTAAACAATATTTTTCCAAAATATGTTTGAATATATTAAACTGTAATTTTTTTAACATTTAAAATAAATCTTTTAAAGCTGCCTAATAAAGGAATATTTTCTCACAATATTAACCAATATTTTTTTCATAATAATGTTTGATAACATTATATTATCTTTTATCAACATTTATAGTTAATGGTTTACATCTGCGTATTACAAATGTTGTTTTTAACATTTATTGAATGTTTTATTAACATTCTTTTAAATGTTTCTAAAACGTCTGAAAAATTATAAATAAAATGTCAATATTTACACTGATAAAATGTTAAACATTATTTTTCCAAAATATGTTTGATAATATTAAACTATAATTTTTCTAACATTTTAAGACAAATGTTTTAAAGCTGTCCATTACAAATGTTTCTTTAAATATTAATTAAGTATTGTATCTACAAAGTTACAAAATATTTCTGAACAAATTTGAAATTAAATATCTAAATATATATTTAGAAAATAATAACCAATAATTTTCTGCGATAATGTATGATAACATTATCCTATCTTTTATTATCATTTTAAATAAATGTTATGCATCTGCATATTACAAAACATCGGTTTGATATCAAGAACACATCCTGTGAAATATTTGTGAAACATCTGAACTAAGCTGTAAAGAAATGTTAAAAATACCATTAACAAAATGTTGAATAAATGTTTTGAAATGTTTTTGCCGAATTCTTCGTTCAACATTTCTATAAAACAGTCCTTTAATAATTCGAAAACATTATAAAAATACCAATTTTAACACAAAAACCGTATGAAATATTTCAGAAATATTATTGAGGAATGCCCTATGATATTGCCACATAATAATGTCAAAATGCAAAAACAATAGCTACAATTCAACATTATTATCTTAATATTAAATAACGTTAATATATAATCCTACAATTGTTAGCAACTTCTCTGAAAAAGCAATATTTTATGCTATAATTAGAAAAATATGATCGATAAACATGAAATATTGATTTGAAAATTTAGGAAAAAATAGTTTCCAAATAAATATATCATTACTGGCATTGATTTAAAATTTTTGGTTTCTTAAAAAGCATGAAATATCAATATGTGTCATTCCGAAAGGCATTGATTAGGGCTGACAAAAATAATATAAGTAGCCTTCTCTTCTATCTTGAAAGCATGATTTGTACAGTATACTTTTCAAAGTAAGACTGAGCAAGAAATCCCTAAAATGGGGATTTCAAAAGTGTGTTAGTTATGGACGATTGGTTAGTACATTTTCTTCTCTAAAGAATTTAAAACTCAACTATCTGGAAAGATAAATATTTCAAAAATATTGAAATAATGTTGAGTAAAATGTTACAAAAAATGTTGGCATAATATTCCAAGGCCAGCAATTTCAATGGGGATAAATATCATCAACAACAATGTCAAAATGTTTCTTAGAAATAGTTTATGAATAATTTAAGCAACATTGTAAAGATATGTATTTAAAATATTGTGAAAATAATAATTTAAATGTTATAAGAAATGTTTTGGTAATAATTTTCAGGCCAAACGTTTTAATATTAATAAATATTTTTCAGAAACATTTGATGAATAATTTTTGCACTATTGTGTTAATGTATCTTGGAAATGTTTTAAAAATAATAATAAAAATATTATAAGAAACATTATGGTAATCATTTTCAGGCCAAACGTTTTAATATTAATAAACATTTTCAGTAATATTTCACAGATATTGGGTTAAATATTTTGTAGACATAGCACAAATGTTTTGTGTTTGCTGGGAACAGTGTGATAAGTTTATACAGTCTTGTTTCCTGCTCAGGCAGGGTTTAAATCTGTTAGTATTTATGAACCCACCGCCAGAGGAGGTTGAGTATGTCTAACAGCCGAGGTCTTTTGACTCAGGCTTTTAATAGGCTCTTAATAGCTATGAGCTTAAAGAAATCCACTTTTTGGAACAAGGCCTTTATTGAAAAATGACACTTTGACTCAATGGTTGCCACTTGCAGCTAGAAATAATGTATAGAAAAGTTGACTTGATGTAACATTTCGACAACATGCCATGATAGCACTTCAACTACTATTTTTTGATAAATTGTTGTAGAGTAGTGTTCAGCGGATGCCAATTAAGGATCAGCTTCTTGATGAGGTCGTTTCAATGGGAAATTGCTTGTAGGTGTCTCAAACAATGGTGCCGCCGTGTGTCTCAACACATCTTAATTAAGCAATCTAACACCCCACAAAAAGGCAACTTCAAATATGTAATTTTTGACCTAAAGTATGTGATTAGTGATGACACAGCGATTGCATAGCAACGCAACTGTGTTGCGATCGTTACGATTGCCTAGCAACTGTGTAGAGATGTCAATGCGATGTTGTGGCCATGGTGTTGTAACTTCACTGCGACCATTGTGATGGCATAGCAATCTCTGCGATGGCACAGTGATGTTGCAGTGATGTTACAGCCATGCCGCAGCAACCGCTGCGATGGCATCGCGACCACAGCAAGGGTGTTGCAATCTCGAATTTCTGTGGTGATTTCTGACACCTATGAGAAGGGTTTTGCATTTTCTCAACATTTCATTATGGTTCTTCATGCGTTTAAGGTCTTACGATACCCTATACCGGGGACAACTATTGCGTATTGAAAAACTAAAATGATTTATCAAAATTCATCTGACACAACTGCAAAATTTGAAAAGACAAAGTTACAAAAAAAATATTTCTATCAAATATGTACCATTACAATTATACCTGCCTATTATATATATTATCCTAAGAGACTGAATAATTTTGGCTACAGTGATTTTCATATGTATTGAATTTGATTTTTCGAAACATTTTATGAACATATATCTGATAATTTATGTGTAAAGTCGATGAACTCATGATTAAAGGTTGTTCTGAAGATCACTATGCTTTATTTTTTACTCTTTCTTTCCTATACAAATCTTACGGTGGACCAAGTGTGAAAGAACAAATAGGGAAAAAAAGGTTCACAACCGTTTTTGGAGAGAAAATTATTTGAAAACTTTTTATTTGCATCGTACTTTGGGGAGAGAAAAATGTCCTAGTTAGAAATTGATTTCCGAGGATACACGCTAATCCCGTTTTTCTAGAATACTTGCTGCGGTGGCCTGAGTTCCATCTATTTCACGCTACGTCAGCAGAAGTTATGATCATGAAACAAAATTGTCACTCGTTGAGGGTACAGTGTCAATCGCTGTGCCATCGCTGTGACATGGCAGTGGTTGCTACGACCTCGCCGTGGCGTCGCTAAACAATTGTGACAACGCTACAGCAATTCCCACGCTCGCTGCTGCTACATCACAGCGTTGCGATGGTGTAGCGACCATTGCGGTGACACAACAATGGTATAGCGACCGTTGCTATTCCAGACTATAGTCCATCACAGAAAGCAGGATTTTGGGTTGAACATTTTCATATATGTATTTTTTTTCCAATTGATTCTGGTAGCCAATGGTACCCACTTTAAGAATCTGCCCGGCAACCTTGGGCAATTTGAGATATTGGCCCGTATTTGCCACCCCTATGGTACATAAATTGGACATATTTGGCTTTCTTCGGTTTTGGTTGATCCAGATATTGAAATACAATAGATCTACACACCCATAAAGTTACATAGGCTCAATTTAGATAGCAAATAGATATATGTTTGTATTTGAACATCCAAAGGTACCTTATATTTGTAGTTGACTAACCTCAAATGCCCGCTATGTTGAGAACAGGGGTCAAAACGTAGGTCACTTAGCTAAAATATGCGATTTTCGCCTGCATTTTGAACAGCATTATAAAACTTTCACTAGTCTAGTTCTAAATACGACATATTTAAGTAGCAAATAAATTGATATTTGTAGTTCGACACCTGTAGGTACCCGCACTGCTAAGAACACTCTTTAAGCCCCTACTGATAGCACCTAAAAAGAACTAGTGCATAAACAGTGGTTCATACAATGACCAGTTCATCTTTTAAATGCTACTAGGAAATGGCATAACATGCTATAATGTCATACCTTAATAGGCGTTATACGTTACGATTTTAGCACATTTTATTCCTTAACCTGGCATAATCACAAACATTCAATAATTCTATAACACATGAATACAAATCTACCATTTTTATGATGAATAAACTGATTAAGATGTAAAGTGCAACGGTTTTCAAGGTTATAGGCATTTTAAATTTCAGAGCGGGTATATCACAAACGGGAGAATTTTATACGATAACGTGAAACATACAAGGGAGGTAGAGTACTGGTTTTCAATCAATGCACTCAATGCATTAGCAGACCAAGCATGGTAAACGACCGCACGACCGATTATCGCCTATTTCTTCTAGGCATGATTTCAACCACAAACAAATGCTGAATGTACCTTTGATACGCATTATGTGGGTCATTGATGTCCCTGGCTTATCATATCCAACATGTTATTCATGGACTTTTGTACAATAAGTAACTGACATGCGTGCAGCCACCTGATGTAGAAATGAACCTTGTAACCTACAGTTATCAAGGCTTGGCCTTATATGAAGTTGTTTTGGTTAAGCTGAGTCAGTTTTGAAGAAGGTCACCAGAAAAAGTCAAGTGGAAGGCGTTTTAACATTAGTTATATCGCGAATGGACCAGATCTTCAAGTTTTGAGTTTGAGACAAGTCGAGCCACCTACATATCAGGTAAATGACAATAATGGCAAGCGTTATGCCGAACATACCATGCCCAATTCCATATTTCTATATTAAATTGTAACCGACGGGAAAACCTTCATATTGACGATGTACACTTTCAACGAACGGGTCATTCAAGTACCCACATAATGAAGTATTCATAGACATGTTCAAATGTGTAGGCCAGGCAAAGTATTCTAGTTAATTTGTGATAAGTGATCAAGAATGAGGAAAAGGTGAAATTCTATTGATAACAACTTGAACGTGATGACAACTTGAGCTGTAGATTCATTTAGAAGCAAACATTAGAAAACAAATGAAAAAAATGTACTTACCCATGGATGTTTTTTTTATGCATATTCCATGTATGTGATAAAGATCTGTGGCATATGCTGATATTATTCTAGAGATAAATACAGGTCCATCAAGCAACTATGTCCAGGATTCTAGGAAGCTGTAAAGATTACCAACAACAGTTCAACCCAAAAACGTTTGTAAATGAGTATATCTATGATCAGCAATTAGAGGAACCTGGTTGCAAGTCTCAACTCTGTTCGGAAGAATCACATGAAATATTGCAAGATTTCATTTTGACGAGTGAGTAATATTCTTTTTTCGATCTTAAACATGTTATCATGTATCAACATAATGCTACAATAATACAGCCCTCAATCGTGAACAATATTAGCAAATTCTAATTAACTATGAACCTTTGTAAGCAGAAGAAAGAAGTATTAAAGTAGGTACTTACATTATGGATCATTATGATCATATATCCCAACAACTCTAGGAATACACTTGGACAATGCGTTGATTGTCATCAATAAGCACTTTGATAGTTGAATTTCCAACCTAAACACATCAATTCAAATTAGAATAGTGAACATAGATGTTAAAAACTTATCTACATAACAAACCTTAAAATGGGATGTGATTGACAAAAAAGATGCTATAACAGTAGCATTAAAAATGCATATTCAAAATGTTTATTTGGCTTCCAGACAAACTTGAAGGAGAGAGACTTTTGGTGGTTGGGGCTGGACCTACAGTAAAGGAACTTGCCTACCTAGTTCCCCATTATCGTAAAGTTGTCCTAAGTGACCCATGTGAGCAGAACCTTGCTGAGCTGAGAAAATGGGTCATGAGGGATCCTGATGCCATCAAATGGAACCGGATCTTCAAACACTACAGTCAAAGAGCAGGGAAGGGGTATGCTTATTCATATCTGTTAGCACTTTTTCATA
>OZ012693.1:21855565-21925565 GCA_963942565.1 Maea johnstoni | reverse complement strand
CCCACAGGCAAAAATTAAATTTTCTTTACTGCAAAAAACAGGGACTAGCGACTTTATATTGACACTTTAAAAAAATCACAAGGCTAACAATAAACTATTTTCAAATGGATTAAATCTGTGCTGGAAAATGATTTTCAAATGTAGGATGCAGAAAAAGAAATGAACAGCCCTAGGCTGTGCCTGTCTATTTCTCTTAATTCTAAACCAGATTATTAGACCAATTCCATGTTAATAGCCATTAACCCCCAGCCCAAGTAGAAAAAAGGCTAAGAATTGGTATGTGTAAACGTACATGTACCACTACCAGTTCTATCACTGTAGTACAATTCAGGAAATTGTAGTAATTGTTGGATAGAAAAATAAAGCAACCCCTTATTTTAATTACACTTAGCACTTTTTCTACTTATAGATCAAATGAAAATGTTGTTACCTTTCAAAGAGTTAATTCCAAAGACCTGACATGGACAGTCCTCTGTATTCTAGCCATCTTTTCAGCTATATTGCTGTTAGACATTCTAAAGACAGATACCTAGAAGCTGTGCTCCAGGTGCATCATTCTCAGTTAGTTTAACTTTATGAAAAACCTTTTTTTTTTTTTCATTTTCTTTAAAGCTGAAGTCCTTCTTGATAAGAGAGTGGTCAGATGTACCTCTGTATCATATTGATGTGGAGTACAGAGATGGGAGAGGCGTGAGATATCAACTCCGAACATTGGTCCCTAATTATCCTTTAACTCCCCATTTCTGGGTATAAGTGGGGTTAAGATGTCGTAAACTTCATTTACTATTGACTGAAGATAACAATGTTGGTCTGTATGTATGAATAGGCCCTTGTTTATTGTGCATTTCAGCCTTGGAAAAACTGCCTTACTTTACATTTATAAGTGTAGGCAGGCTTATATCTTGCCCTCATCGGAAGTTGACGTCATTTTGTGTGACGTTCCAAAGCTGAAGTAAAGATACGGGCAATACGGACTGCTGTCTTTAAATCATGCTGTACACATTCTAAGGGTGGTGCTGGTTACTATTAGGGCTGGATACAGTTAAGAGGTACTGGTATCGTTTTAAAAAGAATCGTATCGTACCGTTTCATTGCTTAAAGGTAATCTTAATGATTCTAACCATGGGGAAGGTATCATTCATTAGGGATTGTTCAGGATCTTAATCAAGACTATTCACAACAAAAGTTATAATGCAATAAATTACCGTTAACAGCACCATTTCATTGGCACCGATACCGGTACCGGACCTACCATTTTGTTCTTAAAGATATCCATCAATACGTGTTACCATAGAAATAAACTCAAGCCTCGGAATACTCCCACTACTTCAGATAAGATGAAGAGAACACGTTGTGGTCAAGTTCCCTATTTCTGGACTTATCACTACTACTTCCTGCTTTCTTCTACTTGTACATGTAGCCATTACTTGGTATATCACTAGTGTGTAACTACACCTTTTAATGCATTGAACTGACTGCTCAGCAATTAGGAGTGACCACACGTGTTTCATGCCTATTCCAGCAGTGACCTGCGTGATCCCTAAAATCTTAGCAGCTATAGGTCTAGTAAATTTCTTAAAATCTATTTCATTGGCCCTGCCCACCATGAACATAGTCGCTCACATTATCTGGGACTGGCAGTTCAGCCTTACCCTTCCAACCGTCAACACCAATAAAGGCTTGAACACAATACTTGCTGACATTTTAACACTACAACATTACCGTCGAAGGTGTGGTTGTCAGGTGAGACGCCTGCAGCCTGCAGCCTCCGCATCTCACTCAGGTAGGCGTCGATGAAATCATTGATGGACTCTGGGTTGAAGTTTTTTCTGTGTTCGTCCAGTGACTTTGTGACCCAGGCGTCAACTTTTCGAGTGTTCTCAAGTAATTTGTGATACTGTTATAATAGAAGTATGCACTATGATTACTCTGTGGGAATAAATCATTCAGATTGCACATTCATATCCTTGACTATGATCCCCAATTGCTATCATTCAGATTGCCTATTCAAATTCATTACAATGCATAGGGAATACAGAAAATAGTAATCCATTTAGTAACCTAAAAGCAGTTTGAGGATGGCCTTGCAGAGAAACAGTTTTTTAGCCACTAGATGGTCCTGACATTTCTCGCTGCCATGCATCATAATAACAGGATTCTAACATCTATAGCAGTATATAGTTATTACCAGCAATGATGGGCGACAGACACAAAACGTTATTGAGAAGACACTTGTTGATTGGAGTTTATAGTCAGAATCAGGGTGTTCCCTGGGTATCAAGTGACCTCTAATTTCTTAATTGATCAAAATTGTGTTATGATATATTGTGCAAATGTTCAGTTCCTTACAGATCTGTAGTGGAATGCCATACTTGTACCAGTTTCATATTTTCGTTAGTATTATGGCGTGGCACGTAAAAAGGGTGTTATCAAGTTCTAGCAACATTTCCATGTCTAGCACACTTGTTAGCTAAGCCGTATACAACATCTAGACCGTCAGATCCTTATCAAATGACACCCGCTATGTAAACGGATCTGTGAAAGTGTTAATGAGTCCCATAACAGGAACAACCAGGGAAGGTAAAGGATTTTGCTACAAAGAGATTTGATAAGTATTTAAACACGTTGAAATATAAAAAACCATCTTTCCATCCTACTTGAGGTGGTATTACATGTACATACCCGCACAAAAATGTCCATGCATGAGAAATCCTGGCATAAAAATTTCATGCATGATATTTCTATGAATGAAAATAATACTTATTCATGCATGGAAATGTCTTTGTCATCAAAAAGCTTTTCGTGCCATGATCTTCTGATGCATGAACGTTTTCGTAAGAGTATGGTAATACTTTGGTAGCAAAAGGAATTCTGAAGGTCTATTGGGTAGACTGGTAACGCCCCTCAGGCACGCTGGCTTACCTTGGTAGGGTCTCCTGGTACGTACCGCAGCCAGGGGAAGGAGCTGACGATGTTCGCCTTACGAATATAGGTGAAGTTCTCGTTTAACATCTGTATGTTGTTCTTGAACTCGTGGTCGTCGTAGCTGTAGCGCCTGCCGAACACCATGCTGCAGATGACATTAGAGACGGCGTTTGAGATCAGGAGACTGGGGTCGCAAGCCTGGCCCCCTCCCCTCCTGAGCTCAGCACACAGCGCCCCGCCCTCCTCCAGTATTCGCCCCTCCAGGACACCCCTGCCCATCCCGAACCCCTTCAGCGTGGACAGGGCGAAGCGACGCTGCTCCTTCCAGACAACGCCATTCGATACCACGATACCTGCAGTGGGGCATGCAGAATATATAGATAGTGTGTGTATATATATACATATACATATATATGTATATATATACATATATATATATATATATATATATATATATATATATATATATATATATATATATATATATATATATATATATATATATATATATATATATATATATAATAATATATATATATATATACATATACATATATATGTATATATATACATTTTTAACAGGGTGTAACGAATTTATCATCTGCTCTACCATTGGGAAAAACAAATACTTCTCATCACCTTATAGATAGATAGATAGATAATCTTTATTTCAAGTCGGTAATAATTTTACATAGTAAACACGAGCTGCCAGGGCTCTTGGCCGACTACAAAATAACAATTCAAAATATAACATACAGGGTTTAACAGCAATATAAATGATAAGTAGAGGGGAGGTAAGTTGGCACACATTAATTGACAATTAGTAATAACTTCAGTCTTTCAGGACATGTGTTTAGGATTATTGAGTAAAATAGCAATCACTTTTGCTCATTTACTGGTATTACTTATAGCAGCAGAGAGAGCAGGTACAGTTAGTTCCAGACCAGGTTGAGATTAGGTTTTTGAACTCTTTTAGTGATGTTGTTTGTCTTAAGTTGTTAGGTAGGGAGTTCCATACTTTAGGTCCAGTATATCTAATTGATTGCTTTCCAAAGGAGATGGTGTTATATGAAGGTAATATTAGAGAGTGGTTTCGTCTAAGGCTGTATTCAGATTCTCTCTCTGTGAAAAGAGAGCTGACATAGGGAGGGGCCCCTCCATGGACAGCTTTGTGAATCTCTGTAGCTAGGGACCTCAGTCTACCTAGATGTAAGCTTTGTAGTTTAGCCTGGTCTAGTAGCTTCTCATAGCTGCTTTTGTAATCCCTGTAAACAAAGCGTAGGGCTCGTTCCTGTATCCTCTCTAGCTTGGAGAGATTTTTCTTGGAGCAGAAGTGCCATACAAGGGGGCAGTAGTTGAAATTTGACATTATGTAGGCGCGAAAAATTGTCAGTCTGCTGGATTGGTCTAAGAGGTGACCAATTCTCTTAAGAGCATTAAGTTGTTTTGCAGCCTTCTTACACATTGAGGATACTTGAATGTCAAATTTCAGTTTGTCATCCAATTCTACACCTAGAAGTTTTACAGATTTTTCAAGTTTGATGTTGATGTTGTCAATGGAGAAGTCTGTTTGCACCTTTTTGTGACCAGGGGCAAGAAAAATTGCCTGAAATTTTTCAGGGTTTGCTTGCATGCAGTTTCTTTCGAACCAGTCAATGGCAATTTTAGTCATACTTACCAGGTGTGACTTGACATTTTTAATATTCTCATCACTTTTGCAGATTGTATTATCATCTGCGTAGTTATAAAGAGTTGTTTCATTTAAAGATGCAAAAATGTCATTTAGGAAAATGTTGAATAGAATTGGGCCGAGTGTAGATCCCTGGGGTACACCTTTGGTGATGTTTTGCCACTCACTTCAAGAATAATTTCCATTCATTGAATACAACGGTGAACTAATATAATTCCTCTATCACCAGAGTTGCAGATATCGATGAAGGAATTTTAGGCGACATTTTCAATATCACAGTGAAGCAGACCCCTATATTACCAATTAATCCACTATTCACCCATTTATGGCATTAAAGGTATGCATGTGACTTTTGCCAAGTATTCATAATATTTTGATTGCTATATTACCGAATTTACACAAACATTTATTCCAGTTCAGAAATCTACAATAACCCAATGGTTTATGGTAAATCTTGGAAATGGAAAAGTAGATCAAAAATATTTACAATTTTAGAAATCTTTAAATTATTTAATTGACCTCATGAAGCGAAATCAATTATTTCAGCAAGAATATCAATTGTTATTGCACTCTGAAAAATGATATAGCATTCACCAAAATACCAGATTTGTAAAACATCGAATTTTCTGATTGCTGGCCAAGTGGTAATATCAATTATACTATTGAAGAACGGCCTTCCATAGTATATTACTCCTATACCCTTGCAAAATGCCTGTCTTGTGGGAGAAGACTAGCTGCCCCCTTTCACATGGTACTTGACATGATAGGCCCAATTAAATGTGGACGTGTTATTTTGCATGAGCGCGTGCCAGAGTTGCACACCGAGGCTGTACATTACTTAGGTTATTAGTATCTCTACGCGTGTGAGCAGAAGCATCAACCCGCCAATATATCTATGTAGCGACCGAATTTCGACCCCAAGTTCGTTTTTCGATTTTCATTTTCCGTTTTGAAAAACGATATCTGATTGCAACATCACTCATGATTATTTCCAGTTCTATCTTGGGCGTCTTCGCATCGGTTGAGTTTAGATCCCAGTCGGATTTGAGCGTTCCCGGCATGCTTTGCAGTCTAGTGACGTCACTGTCAATATGGGTGCTCGTCATGTCCTCGATGTAGTTCTACCTAGTCCTTTCAAATAAATTTCGCGATTAAATGGCTATCGTTCACAAACTCAAATATTATCTTTGGCAGCGATATATACGCATATATTGTTCACAGAAGTTTGGAAAATATTCCTTTCGTTTTTATTGAGACAATGCACGTCGTACCAGTCGCGATCTAATACCGCAAAGCATGCCGGGAACGCTCAAATCTGACTGGGATCTAAACTCAACCCTATCTTGTTTTATCGCAGCTCATGGATATTAAGGTGATGAGTACCATTGCAAGCCAGTTAAAAGCCCTGTCCCAAAACACACCTCAAAGCAGCATAATCCTATAACTAGTTGTATCTCCAGGTTCCTGAGTGTTATCAGGTAGAGAATACCATCGCCACTGCCATTATTCAATCCATATTCTGTGTTATTTCAAAATTTACAACTTTTCTTTCAAATGACATATTCTCATTAATTACGCAGGTGATGGTTACTGCAGGTTCAGAGTTACTTTAGGGATATCATTGACTATGCCCAATAAAAAGTATTTTTTTGATTTTTTACTGCTGAAGATTTTTACAGGCCATTACGTTGAAAGTTTTAGTTAGAAATCTCCACACCAATAACACTTGGTAACCTCGCGTGCTCATAGCTAACACCTATTTAAAGCATCCTGACCACAAGCCATTGTTTTGAGATCGTCGAGGTGTATCTTTGTGCAACTGTCTTTTGTTTCCATTGCTCAGAACGGTGATCAGCGAGGTATGTCCACTACTATCAGAGGGGTTCCCATGCCTCCACACACGAGATATCTCACTAAAATTTTCAATGTTATGGCCTGTAAAAATCTTTAGCAGTAAAAGATTAAAAAATTACTTCCTATTGGGCATAGTCAATAATATCCCTAAGGAAACTGTGAGCCTGTAGTGACCATCACCTGCGTAAGTATTAAATGAGATTATGTCATTTGAGTGAAAAGTTGTAAATATTGAAATGGATTAGAATATGGGTTGACTACAGACGGCTGACTACGATATTCTCTCCCTGATAACACTCAGGAACCTGTAGATACACCTTGTCATGTGATTATGCTGCTGTGAGGTGTGTTTTGGGATGGGGCTTTTAACTCGCTTGCAATGGTACCCATCACCTTAATAGGCCACAGTTCCGCATTTGTCATTCGTCGACTGTGATTGGGTCACATTTTCGAAAATTATTTACTTTGCGTATGCCACGATATAAAAACACATTTGAAGTTAGCTAGTGGTATACTATTTTTATATACTATATCTATTAAAGTGTTGATAACTGTTCTAATGTATTACTTTTGTTGGGAAATGTTAAGAGCTGGTTCTTCATCTCATTTCAAGCATAACTAGAGAAGAGTCAGCAGGAACCACTGACTTATCCTGACAATGTGTTTTTGATATAGTGGGTAATAATAACAGACGGCAGAGAATGTCAGGTGGCGACCCCTGCCTATCTGTAACTTAACTAAAGTGATTTCATATTAAGTATGAAAATTCCGCATTCCGCATTCCGCATGAAAATTCCGCATTCAATTTAAGGTCCTACTGCTGGTATACAAGGCGCTAAATGGACTTGCACCCAAGTACATCAAGGTGCTGCTCGTGCCTTATAAACCCAGACGCCATCTACGATCAGAAGCAAAGGGCCTTCTGCACGAGCCTCGGACTAGACTCAAATTTGGAGATCGCGCTTTCTCCATTAGTGCACCGAGATTATGGAATGCGCTTCCACAACACCTGAAGGATTCTACATCGTGTCAGGCCTTCAAGAAGTGTCTCAAAACACACCTTTTCAGGCTCGCCCATTGAGGCGTTGTGGACTATTACTCAAACTATGACAATGTGCAGCGCTTTTGAACATTTTATGAATGGAAAAGGCGCTATATAAATTCCAATTATTATTATTATTATTATTATTATTATTATTATTATCATTAAGTATGGTTTCATATTTATCGTTAGAACTACCATCCAGGTACATGTAATATCTGCCTAATAAAGGCATACTTTGGGCTAATTTCAAATGATGGAAATGCAAAAATAAAACCAAAATAACAACTATTGATTTATAAATTTGTTCTTAACTGGAACGTACCCGCCCTGTTATTCTCCACAAACTCTGGTCATTCAGTGAAATGTACATATTTGTTCGTTATTTCATAAAGCTACGAGTATTCTCGAGGGTAGGGTAGTGAAGGTATCGCATTCTACATGAACTGCAATCTTGCAGTTGATAGACCCTCCCTGTGCTGCCGCTCAAAAACACATTGAGACCAGAATTTGGAATTTTCATTTTTTGTCAGTTTTTTCTGCCAAATTGCGGCTAGGGCGTATTTCGGCAGTTGTAACAGGTGGAGGAATTAGAGAAATCCTTTTTTTGTTTTGCAATTCTTTTGATGAAAGTACGGCAATTCTTTTGATTAAACTACGAGTATTCTCGAGGGTAGCGTAGTGAGGTATCGTATTCTACACGAACTGCGATCTTTTTTTTAATTTTTGCAAGCCTAAAAAACGGAACAGGCCCTTTTTGTTTATTTACCTGCTCGCCGAGCCTCACGGCTATGCTGTATCAAATCAATGCATGTACAGAGTAACAAATAGGAACATGTAAAAACAGAGTTGTAAACAGTGAGAAAAAATAAAGAAATGGCAATTTTACAATTTGTTCTATTGTTTTTGTAAGAAAAATAAGACATATCCATACATCCACCTTAACAGAACATTTGTTTGGTTGGTTATATATGTTGTGATTAAACATGGTACATAGTAAAAATTTACATGTCATATCTATGACATGTAAACATAGCATTTTAGATCACAAAGTAATTGAATGAGAAGAAACAATATGGGCATTAACAATGTGGTATGTCATCTTCAAAGTATTCCAACATCATGCCCCATCTCTTCTCTAACAAATCATGTCTGTCTATTAATATGAATTTTAGTTTTTCATATTCAAACAAACTTTTACCTTCAGCTTTAATACAAAAAATTGAAGGAATTGTCAAGTTGAGCTTTGAAGTAAAAATTATCTTTTTGGTGATGAGAATTTAACCAGTGTAATTTCTTTAACTCACCTAATATGATTCTCTCCTCATTAATGATGTAATCAACAACCCCAATTTGAGAGATCCAATTTTCCACATCTCTCCATAATTGTCTGATTATTACACAACTTAAGAACATATGCTCATTTGAATCAGATTCATCTTTACAAAAATCACATAAGATTGAGGATTTCTGTTTCATTTTAAACAAAATGTTATTGGTGAAAAACCTCCTATGCAAAGTTCTAAATTGAATGTATCTTAAATACACATCATCAAACATTTTGATGTTAGAGAATGATTTTTTTAACGAGAAAACATCAAGTTGGAAATCAATTCTTTCATTCCACTTATTAGTAGCATTCTCAAGAACAGATGTATTTTTACCTTTCAAAAGCTTGTAAATGTTAGATACTCCCTTAGTATCCAATGATAATATGACATTTAGGATAGAGTTATATGGTTTTGTTGGCAAATGAAATGGAAGGATTTTGTTTTCCAGATATACTTTCACCTTTTTGCATACATGACCATACTCTAAGAAATTGGTTTTCACGCCATATATAGAACTAAAATCATGTAGAAGTAATGGTTTTAGATTGATGTCTAAAATATCACTGATATTTGTAATGCCCTTTGAGAGCCATTCTTTTTTGATTGGTAGTTGGAGAGAGTCGTTATACCAAAGTGGTGTTAATAAGACATTTTCAGGAATTACTATTTTCAAATCTGTCCACAACAATTTCAAACCAGATAATACATCGTTCCAAAAGGGGTTGAAAGTCATTTCTATAATTCTATTCAAATAAGCAACTCCATATGTAAAGAGACCAGAAAATTCTGCCTCCATAGGTATGACCTTCCATTTTGAATCTGTTCTTAAATATCTTTTTAACCACCCTATTTTTAGAGCGGCATCAAAGACTTTTAGATTGTGTAATTGTAATCCTCCTTCAGTACTGAGAGCCTCAACAATGTCTCTTCTGAATTTTGGAGGTTTTGAATTCCAAATAAAGTTTGAAAAAATGGATTCTAGTCTAGAAAACATATGTTGGGAAGGGGTAGGGAGGGACAGGAGTATATGAGTGATTTTTGAGAGTAGCAGGGATTCAACAATAGTGATTTTTCCATATGGACTCAAACATCTACTATTCCAGACATGGATTAGGTTTTTTATCTCAGCCGCTCAGGAACACGTTGAGACCAGGATATGGAATTATCATTTTTTTGTCAGTTTTCTTCTGCCAAATTGCGGCTAGGGCGTATTTCGGAAGTTGTAACAGGTGGAGGAATTAGAGAAATCCTTTTTTTTTCGTTTGGAAATTCTTATAATGAAAAAAATATTAGAGCACACAGATATCCCTGCAACCACACACTTAGGGCTACCTAACTTATGTACCAAAAGTTCAAAAAGCTCGACTTAGAGATATGAAATTGATAAATGAGATGTTAAACCTGCTGAAGCTCATGTCAGTTGCAGTCGTCCTAGTTATTCTCAATGAACTTTGGTCATTCAGTTAAACTTACATATTTGTTCATAATTTCTTAATGCTACTAGTATCCTCGGGGTTAGGGTAGTGAAGGTATAGCATGCTAATGCGATCTTGCAGTTGGTAGACCCTGCTTACGCTGCCGCGCAGGAACACGCTAAAACTTAAATTTGGAATTTTAACTTTTGGTCAGTTTTTCTGCCAAGTTGCTGCTATAGGGCGCATGTTAGTAGGTGTGGATGATAGGGAAACCAATCCGCCACTTGGTTTCAAGTCTAAGGCATCAATCTTTCATGCCCCAGCAGGGACTCAAATTCAGACAGGGCTGAGAGACAGCTAGCAGTCATTGGCAACGCTGAGGTGCACACGGCGGGCCACGGTAAAGATCAGTGGAGGGTATCGGGGTGAACCACCGATACACCCTCACCCAAAATTAGCATTCCCCTCGCGCTCCCGATCTGATGATATATCGAGAGGGAGTCAGGGAAAGCGCAACAATCATCGATTGTGCTTACTCTACTGAAGCCATTGATGCTACTTATATAGGTAGATTGGAGTACAGTAATGTGCTCAGAGTAGTTGACCAAATTTTAATTTTTGCAAGTTATTTGATTGAATAAAACTGTTCAACTTTAACTTTATCGAAATTGTAAATAGTTTAGAATATTTCTATTGAAAGAAATATTCTTAATTTTGTCACATTGCGGAATTAGGTACATTTCACACCTCTATGGGCGTATTTGCATCTTGTTTTATCGCAGCTCGTGCATTTTAATAGACCACAGTTCCGCATTTGTCATTCGTAGACCGTGATTGGGTCACATTTTCGAAAACTAAAAAAACATGTTAGATCCCTTGATCCGTGAAGTCGTGAACTGCTTGTGTAGCTATTTTTATGAGAGTGCTACCTTCAGACCAGCACGTAGGCATGACTTGCTAAATCTAGGTGTGGATATGATTTCTAGGATGATCCTTTGATAATGGCACGTTTCTTTACCTCACCAATGCTACGGCTACTTTCATCCAAAGCACAAAGACGCAAAGATATTTGAAAAACATCCGTACCCTGTCATCTTGTTATTCATTGAATAGCTCTCACTGAGTACTCTAAGATGAGTATCCATTTGCCAGGATTTCAGTTGTTTTTCGGGTTTTTTGCATGACTTTGTGTTGGCCACAACCAGCATAAGGGTTAACACGGTATCCACCAATATCTTACCTTTGCCATAGTTAAGTTGTTTCGCCAGGTAGCCACATGGTCGATCCGAAAACGCCTCCCCGTGAGGTTTGGAGAATGCCTCTTTTATGCAGTCGTAGCCGTTCAGGATGATAACCAATCTCCGGCCAAAATACACGTGAAATACGTCTCCCAGTGAGCTCCTGTACTCGGTCAGTCTCTCCGGCAGGCGGCGCCCTAGGAACGGCAGACTGCCCAGGATAGGCACAGTTCTCACACCAGGGGGCAGGTTTCGTGGTGTGGAAGTACGCCAATATTGCCAGAGTACGAGAGCTAGAAGCACGGCTATCACACCCGTCTGGGTATCCATACTTGGGTATACATTCTCGAGGAGACCAAGAGGCGACATGTTTACAGTCGACGTGCGAGTAGGCAATAAAATGTTCCTCTCGTCCTCGCCCCAGTTTAACCTTGACCAACTTAGCTGCATGATGGCCCAGGGGTTGTAGCTGGTCTACCCGTACGAAAAATTTCATCCCTGAAATTTTCATTTCATGGGCGAAAATTTCATTTTCATCCCTAAAAATTTCATGTTTCATGCATAAAAATTCTAGGGATTAAATGAAAATTTCGCCCATGAAAAATTGCATTTTCTCTTAGCTATTTTAGTTCCAATGTAAATCCTAGGCGGCCCTGGTGGTTGAAACAGGAAACAACTAATGTTGTATCTATGATATGGCCCCCGTTGCGAACCCATGAAAATTTTGGGGGGCGAAATTTTCATTCTATGTATACTGCAGTGAGTATAAGGTAAACTGCAGGCCAAAATATCAGTGGGCCAGATTCTAACCCCTGCTGAGAACCCATGAAAATATTTGGGGCAATTTTTTTATGAGTTGCACTAAGGCTCTATCAATTCTTGTAGCCCTGCTGTGGAACAAGGAAAAAATTAGAGACAATTATATATATATATATATATATATATATATACATATATGTTTATATATATATATATATATATATATATATATATATATATATATATATATATATATATATATATATATATATATATATATATTATATATATATATATATATACATATTTATATATATATATATCTATATCTATATATCTATATATCTATATATCTATATATATATATATATATATATATATATATATATATATATATATATATATATATATATATATATATATATATATATATACAGGAAAACCAATATAATGCATAAGTTCCCTGAAAGGTCTTCTGATGACAAATGCATTACATATCACAAATGTACCATCGCATCAAGGTGTTTTCGAACAGAGCTGATATCAAGTGATGGACTATCAGAATTTTCTCCGTTTTGCTCTGATAACTACCTGATAGATCTTTATTACTGGCAACCTGATGTACTACTACCAGTTTAACTTTGACCTACTTAGCTGCATGATGGCCCAGGGGTTGTAGCGCGTCTTAAAGCTGCCACAAGCCCTTAGTAGTTTCCGCTGCAGAATGTATGTTTCCTGAACTAGCGACATCTCCTTTACACCATTAATGTCTTACCATACTCGATACCTGTGACACCTATTGAGCATTGGGCAAACTAAAATAATTCATTACAATTTTCCGGATACCTCAGTCAATTTTGTACCAATGAAAAAGGACCAATGAAAAAAAATCACCGTTTTTCCCGAAACTGCAGAAAAATAAACTCTCCATCGTTTTTCCAAAAACAGCAGATTTTTGTTTTAAATATTTTGTCGCCTATTTTTGTATAAACTGGGTATCTGTCTCTCTTTACCACTTCCAAAGGAGCGCACATTATTTGAATGTAATGGTGTGTGGTGACCAATATGGCCAGTAAAAGTGGACAAAAAAGACATTTTTGAATATTCTTAATTGATATTGAATATTAATAAATAAATTATAGAAATTTTGGGGGAATTCAAAAAAGAATTCTGCTGTTTTTGGGAAAACGATGGAGAAATAAAATTCAGCCGTTCCCACATGCACCATCGTATCGTTCATTTATATATATATATATATATATATATATATATATATATATATATATATATATATATATATATATATATATATATATATATATATATATATATATATATATACATATATATATATACATATATATATATAAATATATATATATATATTTTTTAAACTTACGGATTTCTGAGGAAATTTTTTTTATTTTTTTTTCAGTGGTCCTAATAGTCGCGAATGTACCAGATCTTCAAGTTTTGAGTTTGAGACAAGTCGAGACACCTACATATCAGGTAAATAACAATAACAAGCGTTAAACCGAACATACTATGCCCGATTCGCATGAAATATTGCAAGATTTCATTTTGATGAGTGAGTAATATTCTGTTTTAGATGTTGAACATAATAAATCATGTATCAACATAACGCAACAATAATACAGCCCTCAATCATGACCAATGTTTGCAAATGTAATTAACTATGAACCTTTGTGAGCAGAAAGAAGTATTAAAGTAAATACTTAAATTAGGGATCATTATGATCATATATCCCAGCAACTCTAAGAATGCACTTGGATAATGTGTTGATTGTCATAAATGAGCACTTTGATAGTTGAATTTCCAACCTAAACACATCAATTCATATTAGAAAAGTGAACAAAGATGTTAAAAACTTATCTCCATAACAAACTTTAAACTGGGATGTGATCGACAAAAAAGGTGCTGTGACAGTAGCATTAAAGATGCATATTCAAAATGTTTATTTGGCTTCCAGACAAACTTGAAGGAGAGAGACTTTTGGTGGTTGGGGCTGGACCTACAGTAAAGGAACTTGCCTACCTAGTTCCCCACTATCGTAAAGTTGTCCTAAATGACCCATGTGAGCAGAACCTTGCTTAGCTGAGAAAATGGGTCGCGAGTGATCCTGATGCCATCAAATGGAGCCGGATCTTTAAACACTATAGTCAAACAGCAGGGAAGGGGTATGCTTATTCATATCTGTTAGCACTTCATTTTTCATATACATGTATTAGTTGTAACATTTTAACTTATACCTACGTCAAAATAAACTAAGATATACATAGAATTTTCACTTTTTTTGTCTGTTACATAATGGTAAGCCTGCCCCATTAGGTGACTGGTATATGGTAGTGCAACTGAGAGCTACCTGTTTCTCACCACTGCTCAGCTCAGCATGAGAGAACAAGTAAACATAACCTCATATGTATCCGGTGTCATGATAGTGTAAGCTATCAGATTCGTAATAATAAGACAACAGAAAACATGACTTCCCTTTTATTACAGATATAAAGGAGAAGAGCTAGAAGCTTTGGCACGAGAAAGTGTGATTGGAATAGAATTTGGCAACCTGCTGGAAACAGATCCTTTTGGAAACCTTCTGCTAGAGCCCTTTGACACAATCATTGCACCACACTGCCTTGGTGCCCTGGGCTCCTACGACCAGCAAGTACAATCCATAAGGAACCTTTGCATTAGGTATCTCAAACCAGGCGGATATTTCATGATACTAGATATGGCTCATGAGGCAGCGTACAAGGTTGGAGGCAAGACTTTCCAATGGGTAAACATCCCTGCTGAGAAGTTCAAAACAATGTGTGGGGATGCAAGCCTAGAGGTCAAGATCTTTCATACAAGTGTGGATAGTCAAAATGAAGTCCTATTTTCCTCTGATAAGTTCAAAACGATGTGTGGGGATGCAAGCCAAAAGGTTGAGACCTTTCATACAAGTGTGGATTGTCCAAATGGAGTCCAATCTTCCCCTGACTCCGATATTGATGATGGTAGCATGGTGGTTGTGGTGGGTCATTTTTCGGGTTGACGCTAGAAGGATGACACTCCTCTTACAGGCAATAGAGCTAAAACTAAGTTAAGCTTTGTTTCAATTTTTTTTAAAGTTTTTCTTTAATTCACAAACTTAAGTGTTACTGTTCCCCCCTTTAATATGTGTGGTTATCATGAAACAGACATGTCTAAAGCCATGCACTCAATAATATGATGTCATTTTACTGCCATATTTTGTAATAGATATGAATACATGAATAATTGTATACTGGAGTTACCAACATATTTGCTTGCCAAGTCTCAATCGCTATACAAGCTTAAAGAAATGCACTTCGTTGTTCAAGTGTTGGGAACAAGGCTTTTCATAATTGAAATAAAATGACACTTTGACTTAATGGTTGCAACTTACAGCAAGAAATAATGTATAGAAATGTAGACTTGGTGTATAATTCTGGCAACATGCTTTGATAGCTTTTCAACTACCTTTTTTAGATAAGTTGTTGTAAATAGTAATGAAGCAATCTAAACAATTGCCTCGAACTCAGGATCTTTTGATTCACATGATAAACAGCAGCACATACCAACTCTGTTTAGCTGATGCCAGCTGGGTAGCCTAAAACCTTGGCGCTGATTGCTGGCTCATATCTCTCACCAATGTCTGTATTCTATCCGGCGCAATGCATGTTAGAAAGTTGCCAGTGACCTGCAATTGGATTGGAGAATATTTCAAATATTCCAAGTTCCAACAGCTTTTTTCGATTGTCTATTATTGAAATATACATGCACAACCTGAATGCTGTAAATCATTTAAATATGGCGTGAACATTATATAGCGCAATTACGGTACTGTCCTGGATAGCGTGATCTTATTATGGCGGTTGGAGAGCCCCACTGTTTATTTACATATCATAAAATTGCAGTTAACCGGATCAGGGGTCACTGTACTTAACCTCCGGCCCCTGCCAGATTGTGGAGGCAGTGGTTAACGACCGCATGCAGTATCCGTGTGCCTCCCCATGACTAGGCTTTTGTTCTGCCCTTCAATATGTATAATGCAATCTTATAAGACGGGGGGGGGGGGGGACTTTTCAATAGCGCTTAAGGGCTGAGCGCTTTTATCGCTATCTTATTGTTCCCACTATACTAAGGTGATTTACAGTATAGAATGCATCTAATACTAGTTGCCCGCTTAACAAGCAATCCTGCATTTGTTATAAGATAACCAATCTTATCCTGCTAGTTGTGGACTGTTTACTTATACTTAGTTATGATTTCACGCTATCATTGAGTGGATCCTCGGACATATTCTACGGCATGAATTAAATGTTCATTTTTCTCGTGATTGCACATAGGCGATATGGTTTTGGTGCATGTGCGACGTTTGATAAAGGTGTGGTGTCCAGTGGTGCTGATGTTCCCTCCTCTCTCTTGAAAGTGAACTCTTGAAGGAGAGAGGTGAAGAAAAGGAAGAGTTCCATCCGGGCAAGTGATTCCCCAGGACAGACTCTCTTACCTGAAAGTACAATTAGAAAGCTGCGTCAGGTAACAGGAAAATGAATACAAGAACTGTGTATCACCAGGTACACGTAGAAAAATGACGATTACGCACGAGTGTCATACATGCACATACGGCCATTTTTAAGCCAACCCCGCACGGGCACATGGTTTGATAATCGTTCAATGATAGTCTTTTGCTACGAGCTTGTACATATATTTCAATTCACTTGCAGTAACCTTGAACTTAGGGTGGTCACAAAGCACTGTTATCTTGGTTTATGGTTTAATGAACACCTATACTTCAAGGATACAGCTTCAAAGGTGGCTAAATCTGCTCATCAAGCACTTGGTCTTCTCATCTCAAAGTTTAAGCTCTGTGGAGGGATGCCTTTTGACTGTTTTACTACCTTATATGAATCTTTAGTATTGCCCATTATCTCCTATGGTGCTGCTATATGGGGAACCACTGACTATAGCTGTATCAATTCTGTGCACAACGGAGCGTGTAGGTACTATTAGAAGTTGGTAAATACACCCCAAATGGTGCAGTAAGTGGGGATATGGGATGGAAGACCCCTTTACACCACCAATGGCTGTGTGTGACGAGAATGCCAAGATATTTCATTATTAGTTATTATCATTATACATGTATGATGAGGCAGAACCATGACAACACCCGTACACGTGACTTACTATTACGGTTGACGCATGGGCATGTAGTTCCTAAGATGCCTGTACAAGCATTTTTCACCAGCTTACAAAGCAACATTTTCTACAAGTCTGTTATACCATGATTGTAAAAGCTAGTAACTTGCATCGCAAGGCATTGTAATATTATGATGGCTAAAGTTAAATATTAATGTCAAACAATACTTATGTATAGTACAGGTACGTGCAGATTATCCACTAAGCACTGTGGCCACTCTTTGCCAATAACTGTAAAATTCGAAAAATTAGCAAACCTATATTTCGCGAATCGATCCGTTTTCCCATTATACAGTACATGTACCGGTATAGCGTTAGGATTTTTTCAAAAAATGATGATATTTTGATAACCTTATCAAGGGCATAAACTTATAAAATCGCAACAGTGAAAACAATAAAAACTAAACCACGAGGCATTCTTGGTTATTTATATAACAGTTAAAGACAGAATATCACCAACCTGCGTGGTCCAGTCCAACTGTTGAATTATACATGGGTGCAGACCATTTATTAGAAGGAGGTGGAATCTGAATTACTAAGGTGTTTCTGGCATTGTTTAAATTGTACTCGATACCATTAAATAGTGTGCAGCTATTGATAGAGCGTACGTACCTATACCAAATGGAATAAATTCATCTAGGCGTTTCACCATTGTGCCACCTGCATCTAAGAAACGATCAGGGTTAAACTTGTCTGGTTCAGGGAAGAGTTTAGGGTCATAGAACACTGAGTGTAGGTTTCCAAAGACCAGTGTATCTTTAGGAATAGTGTACTGTCTGAAGTTGACTTGGCGGTTCGTGGAATGTGGCAACCCGAGTGGGGCAACGCTTGCTATACGCTGAACTTCCTGCAGGACCGCGTCCGTGAATGGCAGGTTCTTTCTGTCATTCATAGAGGGCGCTCTTCCAGCGATGACGTCATATATCTCACTCTGCACCTTCTGTTGTATGTTTGGGTAAATCAGCATGTAGAGTAGTGACCACTGCAGAGTGATCACTGTGGTCTCTGTGCCAGCTATGAAGAGGTCGCTTACAGTTTTCAAAAGTTGTTCATCTAAAAGAGAAATGATTAAGGGATTAAGTATGGCCCGGAGGGCCATGTGGCGAATAAAGCTGAGGAGCTGATGTCAACGCAATCAAGGCGCAAAGCGCCGAGAACAGGTTGGCATCAGCGACGAAGCTTTATTCGCCACACGGCCCGACGGGACATACTTAATCGCTATTATAGCATGAGAAGAAATTGAAATGAAATGAATTAGTATTCCATATATGCTAGATATAGGGTATTATGACCAGAGCACTTGTCTTGGTATTGCTGATTGTTTGATTGTTGAACAGAGCTTGACCCAGTTTGACCACAGGCGCCAAACTTGAAATTCAGAAAGAGGCAGTTCTCATGAAAGGTCAAGGTTACTTCAGTTTAAAGCTATTTGATTGCAGATTATTTCCCCATATAAGAAAGACCCTAAATGTTATTTTACTACTTGTGTCTTGTCTGTACCTATTGTTTCGTGGTCTCTATATCTTAATTACCTCATTTTAAAGCCTATATGACATATATTTGTGACATATACTTGTGAGGTCAAAGGTCAGAAAACCGGTTGGCCTCACCCGGTTGGATCTGGGTGGGAATCAGCCTTGACCACCAACATTATAGGTTATATGGAATAGCGGTTGCTATATGAGAAGAATGAATTATAGTTTGTTTTAGTTATTATAATATGTTTCATATTTTATTGTCATTGAAATCGTATATAATGTTCCGACACTCAAAGTCTTCTAAATCACTTATCACTTAGACATTATGCTGATCGAGAAAGGTCCAAATATGCTTGTTCCCTGGAAAGTGTCAATTTCTGGTCACAACGCATGGTAGCCGAAGTCAATAACGAAATAAATCCACTAATAAAATTTGTAAGGTACATTATGAATTGGAAAAAGCGAAATGTATAAAAGTGCTGCTGCTCACTTGCAGGGCACAAAACATAGGAACATTTTAAAGGCTTTCTCTTAATCTTTTCTCCGCAAAGAAATCACAGTAAAAGGGACCAAAATTGCTAATGGCCAATTTTTGCAAAAATAGTGCCAGCGATATCCACCAGGGGTGACTTGAAAACGGGCCGTTGGGTGATATCGCTTACCATTATATACCGTTAAGAGGTACTGGTACCAGTATCGTTTCAAAAACTACAGTACAAAGTGCCGTTTCATTCCTTTAAGATACTCTTAACGGTAATAATCACTGTGAAGGTTTTAATGTTTTGATGGACTGGTTGGGAGATATTCCCTAGTATAGGAAGTGGTCATAGCCTGAATTGACCAATCAAAAGAGAGATTGGTCTCTCTCTCTCTCTCTCTCTCTCTCTCTCTCTCTCTCTCTCTCTCTCTCTCTCTCTCTCTCTCTCTCTATATATATATATATATATATATATATATATATATATATATATATATATATATATATATATATATATATATATATATATATATATATATATATATATATATATATCAGGGTTGGGGTAATTTGTAATTGTAATATAACAATTAATAGTAATTCGCAATTCAATGTAAAAGTAAGTAATCAATTACTTATTGGCTAAACTATTACTGTAATGCACCAGTCAATTGAATCCCTGGTAGGGGGGGGGGCGGGACTTGGCCGGGAAACACGGTGCTTCTGCTAAATACTGCTTAAAATAGCTTCCCGGTGTACCGGGATTACTGTGATTTATTGTTGCTGTACCGAGGCGGTGCATGATAGGCGGGGATTTGAATAGTGACGTCATAATTTGCTGCCACGATTCCAGTAGGCCTATCAGCCGGGCACACCCGGCCTCTGCTAGGTCCACTGTGTTGACCAACTACAGACTATGGTGCGTGACAATGGTCATACTATTACACCTATAGCGTAAGGTATGACCAATGCCACAACATTTCAAAGATACGATCGCGCCAACCGCTCCTTCTTCGGTGCGAAGAAGACGATTTTGCTGTGTCACACATGGGAGCAGGACGGCGTGGTAAATGTGATAATAATAATAATAATAATTGAAAAAGGATATAGCGCCCTATCTACCCGTAATGTGTTCATAAGCGCTTTAAAGAATAGTCAGTGGACACATGTTTATAGTGACAGTCCTTGTAGTCGATGAAATAGCAATGTTTCTTGGAAGTTTTGCACACTATCAGCAGCCTTGATGTCAGGTAGCTCATGAGATGGATCATATTTAATTATTTACATAAGATGATCCTATTCCCAATGACATGGTGAATGGGATTAATAAAAAAAATGAAAAATAAGATAAAATAGAATTGAAATATTTCCCCCCAAAAAAGAAAAAAAACTTTAAAAAAATAAAATTGATCACTTAATTCAGGTTGATTGTTTTGGTATGGGTTACACATATATAGTAACAGTGTAAAGGGACCCTGGGCTGTGTGACAATTCTAGTGCACTGGGGGCTTATTATTTGAGTTACATAAAGAGAAAAATACTTTTCTAAAATAAAAATTGATTATTTGATTGTATGATTAGAACCTGGGCTGTTTGAGTGCATTGGGGGCTTATTGTTTGAGTTACCTGAACTGGTGAAATGTTTTAGAAGAAAATAAAGAGAAAAATGACTTAGTATAGAAATATTTACCACAAAAAAAAGAAAAAAAAAGCATTTCTTAGATAAAAATTGATTATTTGATTGTATGAATAGAACCTGGGCTGTTTGACAGTTTGAGTGCACTGGGGGCTTATTGTTTGAGTTACCTGAACTGGTGAAATGTTTTAGAAGAAAATAAAGAGAAAAATGACTTAGTACAGAAAGATTTACCACAAAAAAAAGAAAAAAAACTTTTCTTAAATAAAAAATATTATTTGGGCCTAGTTAGTATTGGCTCCTTGAAATTCATCCCTCGAAAAAATCCAGGGAGCCCAAAGGGCTCACTGAACATTTCCAGGGCTCCCTAGAAAAAATCCAGGGAGCCCGAATTGTAATTTCAAGCCCTGGGTAAGTTGTAAAACCTGGGTTGGGATCGGATGCTGCACTCTCAATCACTGAGCTGCCTGATGAAATTTCAGCTGGACTGATGAAATGTATTGCACTGAAATAAAATTGAAAATGATAATACTGATGAACCATCATATGAAATCTGAGCCCATAAGACCACTTGGCCACATGTACTTTGAGTTTAGATTTGATTTCAATGTTTAATTGATCTCTGATTGTATAGAGCTCTACATGATTCATCTAGGGGTAGTTTTCATCTGATCATAATTTGGGATGCAATTGAGGGGAAAATTTTCTGCACCATATATGGACCTCATGGCACCATTTATTAAAGAGTCCTGTCCAAAATCCATGGCGACAGACAGATGTGAAATGCACTGTAACCTATTGTTGAATATATTGAATTTAGGTCTGATTTTTTCACTCTGCCACCAACCATTTTCTTATGCCAACACCCACTGTTTTCCCAACAGGGGCCCCGAAAAATGTTTGCTCAGGGTAACCCTACCCTACTAATGGCTACTTAGTTTTTCTCCCCTACCCTAATGGGGTTTCTTCCAATCCTTAAGTCCAGGTCAGGAAAAAATAGGGAAAGACATCCCAATCATGGACATAAACACATGAATAGTCATATACGACCTTGATTAATAGCTGAAGTAAGTGAGCTGTACATCCTTCAAAAGACAAGTCAAACAAATGTTCCTGGTAAGCAAATCTCAACCCTATGGTTTTCAGTGTGAAAAAACAAACAAAAAAAACACTACCTACCCTGCCTATTTTTCGGCAAGCATTTTTCCTTTTTGGTCGAGCAAACATTTTTTTTTTGCTTGACCAAAAAGAAAAAAAAGGATTTATTGGTTCTGGTGGGTATAACTTTTTTCAGGGTATGATTTTTAAACCTTTTCAAACAGTGCCTCCACAGAACAGTGGGCATCATTTGATCACCTTTTTCGAAGGTCATCTTAGTTTTCAAAATTCACCATTATGGGTTGATGTGAATTATTCTTTCTGCACAATATCTCAAGAACAACTTCATGAAACATTTTCCTACTTTGTGGTTGCTTCTTCGGAAGTTTCTTGGGGCTCAATTACATTTATCGGTGGTCATCTCAGTTTTCAAAGCTCACCACTTGGGGGCAATGTGAATTATTTGTCTGCACAATATCTCAAGAACCACTTGATGAAATATTTTCCTATTTAGTGGTTGCTTTTTCGGAAGTTTCTTGGGATGCTCATACTGGAAACACACCCCAGGCTTTGACCATGGCTTGAAGTTGTCCAAATGTGCCTCTCTGTGGTAACCTTGGGGAAGTAGAATATCAAATTCCCTAGGAAGGTTGACTTGAAGATGGGAAAGTTGAAACAGACTACTCAATCATTCACTTAAGGAGTTCAAAAAAACAGCCATCTGTTGAACTCATTCTATGACCCTATGCCCAACACTTGTTTATACTTTTTCTACAATCACTTCATTGTAGATAAACATTCCCAGTGTACTGCAGTGCAATACACAGAGTGTTGATATACTTTTAAAACTGAATTGTAATTCAGAGACTTTCCATTGACAATGGTATCACAATGGACGTCAGGTGTTTAATAAAAGTAATGTGAAGGGTGTCTTCTCCAAGTCTAAAATTTTATTTTTATAACTGGTGAAGGTTTTGTTATTTGTGATGTAACTGCTAAGATTTTTGTGGTTTATTTTCACAAAATAAAAAGTTGAAATCTTAGGAACTTGTGTATTCTTGTTGAGCATGCCCCAGGGGTGGGGCATACTGCCACATAATTGGTCCCTGCCAGTGGGGATGAGTGCTATTTATTGATTTTTTCCTGAGCAGTATCCCCGCATGTCCCGGCCCCCCTCCCGGGGATTCAATTGACTGGTGCATAATAGGTAATAGTAATTGACTAGTCCTAAAAGTAATTGTAATTTCGTATTACTTTCTATTACATCTGTCAAGTTATCACAAGGTATGCATCTGCTATGGGATGCTCAGAGTCAAGCAGAAACTGGATATGCACATGTAGTGCATATGTACACACTCTTCACATTGAGACTAATTGCTCAACTGCCACAATATCATGAAGATTATCTGCAATACACAGATGTCACGTCTGCACTAGATTATATGTGGACAGGGGTCATGGATATGGAAACAGTGCTTTTTTAATTGAGGATGCAATGACAGGATGCCAATCTATTGTGTTGTTCAACTGGAGGAGACATGTTGAACCTAAGTGAAATCCAATCACCTTGAAAACAGACACCCCCTTTTGAAAACAGACCCATGATTCTCAGTGGATCAGTATGTCCAAGAGATGTTCCACTGTGCAATGACTTTATCTGGTGACATGTCTAACCATCTTTGAAATCCCATGTCCCAATTTGGAACTACCTGGCCATACCAGCATACTGCAGTAGAGGGGATATTTAGTATTGCTGGGAACAGTGGGAAGATTTTCTGCCCTGACTAATTTCGCCAATTCAGAATGATGCGACAAACCTGATAAATTACTGAAACCCTGACGCATGGGTACTCATCTAAGACTACTCAGCAAGAGCTATCTAATAAACACCAACATGACAGGGTTTAGATGGTTTTCAAAAATCTTTGCATCCTTGTGCTTTGGACGATATGTAGCCTCAGCACTGAAAGTGTTAACGTGCGACCAACATCATTGGAAAATAGTGTACTTTAAGATCAGAAGAATCAGACATCTGTACCGTACCGCTGTGTTCTTAGAGGTATCTATCACTACTTACCATTGAAGGTATGCTGGTCAGGTGGGACGCCTGCATCCTCCAGTCTCCTCATCTCGTTTAGGTAGGCATCGATGAAATCATTGATGTACTCTGGATTGAAGTTTTTTCTGTGTGCGTCCAGTGACTTTGTGACCCAGGCGTCAACCTTTCGAGTATTCTCAAGCAGTTTGTGATACTGTTATAAAAGAAATGTTCACTATGATTCGCGTGAGGGGATAACTGTTCCAATCACTCTGATTGAACATTCATATCCTTGACTCTGATTCCCATGCGTGAATAATATAAACGATCATTCAGATTATCTATTCAAATTCGTTATACAACGCATAGGAAATACAAAAAATAGCAATGCATCTAAACACTGAAAAACAGTTCGACGATGGCGAAATAACGAAAAAGGGGATTCATACTGTTTATAATAGTTTGATTGATAAATGGCGGGTCGACCACAATGAAATTAATTCATCTTCGAACGTTCTAAGGCCTTTTTAATTGGAATCGTTCAGCTTCATTATTTCTACGGTTACTACCGAGCCTATATGATTTGGAGTACATTTTGTAAATGATATAAACATAGATTTGAACGTCATGGAATATTAAACTACAGCGCTGGACATCGTTCGGTACTTCCCGATCACCGGCTGTCAGAGCCTAATTTTCATAGATGAGAATTCCATGGACGAGATAATGTACAACCCATTATTTTCCAGGAAAATTTCTGGGGCCAAAAAAATCATCTCAGGAAATTTAGGGTGCAACACTTCATGCATGAGCTATTCATGCCACAAATTTTTCAAGCACCAAATATTTCGTATCCACCTTTACCTTGGTAGGGTCTCCTGGTACATGCCGAAGCCAGGGGAAGGAGCTGACGATGTTCGCCTTACGGATATAGGTGACGTTCTCGTTTAACATCTGTATGTTGGTCTTGAACTCGTGGTCGTCGTAGCTGTAGCGCCTGCCGAACACCATGCTGCAGATGACGTTAGAGACGGCGTTGGAGATCAGGAGACTGGGGTCGCAAGCCTGACCCCCTCCCCTCCTGAGCTCAGCACACAGCGCCCCGCCCTCCTCCAGTATCCGCCCCTCCAAGACACCCCTGCCCATCCCGAACCCCTTCAGCGTGGACAGGGCGAAGCGACGCTGCTCCTTCCAGACAACGCCATTCGCTAGCACGATACCTGCAGTGGGGCATGCAGTGTATATATATATATATATATATATATATATATATATATATATATATATATATATATATATATATATATATATATATATATATATATATATATTATTATTATTAAATTAGTATTATTATTATTATTATTATCTCTATATTAATAGCAGGTTCCAAATTTTGTGACCGTAACTCCCCCGAAACGGCTGCAAGCCTGATGCTGTGGCTTTGCATGCCGATTATTGGGGGGCTGAAGTTTTGCGATAGCTAGGTTTGAAGTAAAAATAACTTACAAAAATGTTTTTGTGGAGTTTTTTGTGGTTTTGAATGAAGATCTAAACTAAACTCAGCATGGGCGGATTGTTGCAACATTTTGGATTGTTCAACAATCAGTTCTTCATAGAACAATATGATTTACTATTGTTGGAAGCATGTGTATGTGATACGCTCCCATTGTTGAGGGAGGAGGTTATTATTGTAAACAAACTCCTCCCTCAACAATGGGAGCGTCACACATGCATATACTTCCAACAATAGTAAATCCTATTGTTATATGATGTTCCAATTGTGGCACCATCCAGAATGTTACAGCTTAGTTTAGATCTATATTTAAAGCAAAGATCCTGCCAAAAAAACATGTTTGGTAGTCTTGTAATATAATGGGAATTGATCACGGGAGGTAGGTGATTGTGGCAATACCAGTGCCCGGCCCAGTCAGCAGCCAAAACCGAGCCCATAGAGCAAGGTTTTGGCTGCTGACTGGGCCGGGGCAGTGGTCTGGTATTGCCACAATTACCTACCTCCCGTGATCAATTCCTACAATATACCATCGCTACCGGCCATCTCAGCCACAATACACCATATAGCATTATATATTACTGGGCTAAGGACAAAACAATTTATATATCTAGAAAGTCCATAATATGTGCCTTTTAGATTAAAATCCTAAGTTTAGGCCCTGTAATCACGGAGAAATCATCGAATCAAAATGAATTGAACAGATATTTTGATTTCCCGACATTCTCGGCAAAATATGTCCAATTTCTCACTTATTACTGAGCCTAAGACAACAAATGTTATATAATTAGGAAGGCAGTCATATATTCTTTTAAAATATATCAAAATTGTAATAGTGGGTCCTGAAATCACGAAATCCTGAAATCATGACACGACACAGTCTCTCGCTGTGTTTCTCATCAAGACCCTTCCTTAAATATTTTAATCCGATCTTAGCTCAAAGAGCTCTTCCCATGCATATGCTATAGGAAATCCTATTGTTATATGATGTTCTGATTGTTGCACCATCCAATGTTACAACAACAGCAGTTTAGATCTTCATTTAAAGCAGAAAACTTGCCAAAAAACGTCTGTAAACCTTGTGGTATAATGGCAATTGATCACGAGAGGTAGGTGATTGTGGCAAGACCATTTTGCCCGACCCAGTCAGCAGCAAAAACCGCGCCCATAGGGCCGGGCACTAAGGTGTTGCCACAATATCCTACCTCCCGTGATCAATTCCTACAATATCCCATGGCTACCACCTCAGTCACAACAAAACATCATATAAACTGCATTTATACATTACTGGGCTTAAGACAACAAAATTTATATATCTAGAAAGTCCCTAATATGTTCTTTTTAAATATATCAAAATCGTAATTTAAGGCCCTGTAATCACGGAGAAATAGTTGAATGAAAACGCCGACATTCTCGGCAAGATATATATCAAAATTGTAATTGTGGGTCCCGAAATCACGACGATGTTAGAAAGATTATGAAGAGATCTTCACTTGGCTGCTAATGTTGGCTGTTCTCATCTCATAAAACTGAGATGCTGTGTATAAGCCCGTGTTGTGCACGGGTTGCAGCTAGTTATTATTATTATTATTGAAGCGAAATCAATTATTTCAGCAAAAATATCAATTTTTATTGCACTCTGAAAAATGATATCGCACTCACCAAAATACCAGATTTAATTGTAAAACTTTGAATTTTCTGATTGCTGGACAAGTGGTAATATGTCTTGCGAAATACCTGTCTTGTGGGACAAGACTAGCCGCCCCCTCTCACATGGTACTTGACATGATGATAGCCCCAATTAAATGTGGACGTGTTATTTTGCATGAGCGCGTGCCAGAGTTGCACACCGAGGCTGTACATTGGTTATTAGTATCTCTACGCGTGTGAGCAGAAGCATCAACCCGCCAATATATCTATTTAGCGACCGCAAAAGACATGGTTATTTCAGGAATAATTATTTTTTAATAAAAGCAAGTTTAACATTATAATTGATTGCATAATTGAATGTTGGTCTGAAATTATCGACAACTCTATTGCAAATATTCTGTGAATCCATGCTGTTATTATCAAAATACCAGAGATACAAAAGAGACCTTGTTAGAAGCGCTCTATGCATAAAGAAGTTACTGAAGGCGGTAAATCATAAACTGCGTTATATATCCCATGATCCGTGAACCACCTGTGTAGTTATTTTAATGAGAGAGCTTTAAACCTTCAACCAATCACGTAGGCATGACTTGCTAAATAAATGTGTGCATAAGAATAACCCTTAACCTTCTGATGGCTAATTTAGAAATTACAAAATGTTGCAAACTACCTGACCTAAACCCTGGCCCATGGGTGCTCATCTGAGAGTACTCAGAAAGAGCTATCTAATGAATACCAACATGGCAGGGTATAGATGGGTTTGAAACTATCTGCATCCCTGTGCTTTGGATGAAGTAGCCTCAGTATTGGGAGGCTAGGGTTAACACGTTATCCATCATCCAGATCACAATTTAAAGCCATAGATGAGTACCCATGTGCCAGGGTTTTAGTAATTTTTTCAGGTTTTTGTATCATTTCGTATTGGCCAAAGTAGCCACCAGCAGCATAAGGGTTAATGATTATCCTTAGATATTGGCACGTTTCCAAGTTAACACATAGTCAATCAACCGGGTCACAATCCGAGGCCTACTGATCTGAGCACCAATTTCTTACCTTTACCGTTATTCAGCTGTTTCGCCAGGTAGCCACATGGTCGATCTGAAAACGCCTCCCCGTGAGGTTTGGAGAATGCCTCTTTTATACAGTCGTAGCCGTTCAGGATGATAACCAATCTCCGGCCAAGATACACGTGAAATACGTCTCCCAGTGAGCTCCTGTACTCGGTCAGTCTCTCCGGCAGTCGACGCCCTAGGAACGGCAGACTGCCCAGGATAGGCACAGTTCTCACACCAGGGGGCAGGTTTCGTGGTGAGGAAATACGCCAATATTGCCACAGTATGAGAGCTAGAAGCACGGCTATCACACCCGTTTGGGTATCCATACTTGGGTATACATTCTCGAGGAGACCAAGAGGCGACATGTTTACAGTCGACGTGCGAGTAGGCAATTACATTTTTCTCTCGTCCTCGCCCCAGTTTTACATTGACCTACTTAGCTGCATGATGGCTCCGGGGATGTAGCGCGTCTAAGTTGCCACAAGCCCTCAGTAGTTTCCGCTGCAGAATGTCTGCTCCCTGAACTAGCGACATCTCATCTACACCATTAATGTCTTAACATACTCGATACCTGTGACACCTATTGAGTATTGGGCAAACTAAAATAATTCATTACAATTTTCCAAACACCCCCGCCAATTTTGTACGGAAGCCTATTAGGACAAATGAAAAATAATCTCCACCGTTTTTCCAAAAACAGCAGATTTCTTTTTTGATATTTTGTCCCCTATTGTTGTACAAACTGTGTATCTGTCTCTCCTCCTCGGCGAAGACGGTGGAGATATTTTATTTTTAATTATTTCTGCTGTTTTTTGGAAAACGATGGAGATGAAAATTTGTTTTTTTTTCTGCTGTTCAAACCTGCACCATTGTATCGTTCATCATTTTCTTTAAAAAATATTTTCGGATTTCTAAGGAAAAAAAATAGAATTTTTTTTTCAGTGGTCCTAATAGGGTTCCGTAATTTTGAAAAGAAATAGGTTCAAAAACAGATTTTTATTAAATATGTACCATTATGATTATACCTGCCTCTTCCAAATAGTATCCTAATGGACAGTTTTTTAACTTTGAATGTGTTGACTACAGTGATTCTCATACTTATTGAATTTGACGATTAAAACATTTCAGAAAATAAGTATGGTAATTTATCTGTGCATAAAATGCGATTCCCCTTCTAAACAACAAATATGCACAAATGGTAATTAAAGGTTAACTCTTTTTTACCTTTTTTATAAAAATATGCCCAAAAAGTCCCATTTCACAAACTTGAACCATATATGGTTCGAAAACTAACCTCAGATGACCTGTCATTTTATGTATGTATACTTGTTAAGAGCACTGTGCAGTCACGTGTAGTTTTGACAGATTTTAAAGAAAATTAAACTTGACAATTCTGGTAACCCCACAAGCTACCTTGATACTCCTTTAAAGAACCTATCATTTTATATTGATATATTCATTTATAGTTCTGAAACCATTCTTATTCTATTAATGCTCAAAGCGAACACAGGCCGACAATAGTCGTGAAATGTTTCAGCCAAAAAAAAATTGGGAACATTTTTGACGAAGAAATATTCATTACAGCATTATGGACAACTCTTCGTCGACTATTTTATAAAATAATTCTCAGTTTGCAAGTTATTGTCAAAAGTTCCTAAGATCCAGACTGCAATTTCAATCTTGAGCAACCTAAGATCCACACGGCAATTTCAATCTTGAGCAACCCTTAAGCATTAACTCCTGGGTTAATATGGCTTCTAGATAATTAAATTTTTATTCTCTATCTAGTTTTCTGTATTGTATTGGATAAGTGTGTCCCTTATTGGACTCTAGATAGTAGAATATCAATAAAGATGACTCAATTCTGGGAGTATTCAGAAATAATTAATTTTCCAAACACTCGCACATAAAAATCCAGTCAAAATCTCTATTCACTTTATGGTGGCCCCATATTTTGTGTGCTGTGATAACAGAACTGCAAAGATTCAGCAAAGGAGCGTCCATATGTTGTTTTTGTGATGCCACGAGAAGTCAGGTTTTGTCATTGCCCAAGACGTGCATTTAAGCGTTGTACACATTTTCTCAAAACACCTTATATATTCACACCGTATATTAGTGTATGGAAATAACTATGACTTTGCTCTGATAGAGTTATATCAAGTTTTTAAATTCTTAACCTGCTTTCTGTATAAACGGAATATTTCTTTGCACTAAATTAAATGCTTTTCTTTGGACCTCTATCAAACTTCATTTTTCTTATTGTCTTTTTTATGAATTAATTCGTTGGTCATCATAACAATAGAGTTCACCCTAATGTTACCTCCTTGAGTACCACGTGTTCGTTTTGTTGGAATGACTTGTATTGTTTGCCTTGAACAATTCCAATGTCCCACGGACCAAGGAAGTTGTTCATTCTAAAATGTGCTGTGGTTGTAAATTCTTTACAATAAGGACATTTTGATCAATTGGTCAATTGTATTTGAAACAGAAGTCTGTTTTTAAAGACTCTTTATTGAGCCACTTTGAACTACATTATTCAGTATTATGAGACTAGAGCCAATGTTCTATGTAGTTTGTATGCAATTTTGATTTTCGTATTCACTTGCTTCTAATGTGGCTTATGGGGTTAATTTGTGAATATAGGGTCATATTAAGATTTTGACAGATGTTAGAGCCTACACCCGTAGCCTTATTATCGGATCAATTGTGAATGACTTTGCTATCACTGAGCGGAGTGAGAAATCACCTGTTACAGAACATCAAATAGGTTTACACACAAGTCTAAAATGTTTTTGGCCCCTTTCTCCATATCGAATTTCACCAAAACATGATCACTTTAAAAATGCATTTCGGGGCCCAAATGTGGACAGATTTTCTTGGAATTTGGCATAGTCATAGCTAAGAGTATTTTTGGAGTGCTGCGTATCACAGTTTCTTCAATTTTGACTTTATTCAAAGGTTATGGAATCGGACAGCTGAAACTGCACTTTTTCTCATTTTCAATAGAAATTCAGAAAGAAGTTTTACATTTTGAATGGAGTAAAAATCTGAAAAACTGTGATACGCCTCCCTCCGTATTGACACTCCCGTCTCCTATAGTATTTATATATAGGTAACCGGTCCAAAATTGTTTGCAGGAGCAAGTTTTTCTCACTCTTTGCCCACACAATCTTGTGTGGGTACCTTTCTGCTGTTTAATGTATTTCTCATCAAAATATCTGTTAGGCAGTGTATACTTTGTATAGGCTAAATTGTAAAATATAACCCACAAGGTACCTCAATAGAACTATAATGTCAATGCTTGGCTTGGATGGTGTTTTATTGATAAGTGAAACAGTGTCTTGGTGTTCCCGTGGAGTAAGCAGGATCTTTGGCCATGGGATAAAGAATGAAAGTGTGATATTATTAGTTACGCACTGTTTGAAAGTGGGGTATCAGGCGCGGATCCACACCGGTTTGCATCGATGCATGTGCAACGATCAATCTCCCAGGTGCATCGTTTGAAAAAAAAGTGCGTCGGTCAATTTTTGAATTTCAAACTCACCATTTGTGGCATTTTACATAAAGAAGTTACCGTAAGATAAAGAAGATACCGTATCGTGTGATATCCACCATCTCACATCGATATCCCTTGTCATCGAGAATCACAGCAGAGCGGTTAATGATAGTTTTTCTATAGATCTAGGGGAAAGAAAACTCGAACCAGTAAGTATATATCTACATTTCACAGGTTTAATATGGCATTATTGGTTGTTACACAGTTGCGTACCTGTCTGTTATTTGCAGTATTATCAGCACCTGTGGAACATTTATATTCCGTTTTATCTACTACTCTATCCCTAATTTAATGTCAAGATGGAATGAACATAAAATTCGTGAACAGTGCCAATACAGATAATACAGAGTATTGCCCTTATGAACAAAGATGCCTCTTAGTTATTGAACTCAGCATCAGTATATGCAGCTGTTGGACTGTCCGGTTTGGATATACATACATAAATATCTACTAAGATTGTCTGGCATATTACTTTTTTTCATATTGCAAGTGTGATGTGGAGATAAACTTAAAACTAAATGAGATTCCCAATTATCATTCTACAATCATTGGATGGATTGAGACTGGCAGGATCCAACGTACCAACAATCTACTTTAAACATCAGGCACAGTTTTCAAGTATAATATATATATGTATATATATATATATATATGTATATATATATATATATATATATATATATATATATATATATATATATATATATATATATATATATATATATATATATATATATATATATATATATATATATATATATATATATATATATATATATATATATATATATGTATATATATGTATATATATGTATATATATATATGTATATATATGTATATATATTTATTTTTATATATATATATATATATATATATATATATATATATATATATATATATATATATATATATATATATATATATATATATATATATATATATATATATATATATATATGTACATATATATATATACATATTTATATATATATATATATACATATTATATATATATATATATATATATATATATATATATATATATATATATATATATATATATATATATATATATGTATATATACATATATATATATATATATATGTATATATACATATTTATATATTTATATATATTATATATATATATATATATATATATATTATATATATATATATATATATATATATATATATATATATATATATATATATATATATATATATATATATATATATGTATATTTATATATAGTTCTTTTATATATATATCTGCTAAATCTTTGTCTTGATCACTCACATCAGTTCTTGTGGCAGTTCAATTTCTCAACAAACACATAACCTGTTATTAATGGGGGTGCAGACAGTATTTTGCATTTAGTTAAGCTAAGCTCGACTATTTACACAGAACTCTCCATCTTCATTCATTACCAGAGAATCATTTTACTACAAATAAACAAATATGTGTTATACATTTATCCTTAAAACTAATAACCTATTATTTATATTATTTCCATAAATTGAAATAGAAAGTGAATCTAACAAACATATGAAATTGATTTTCGTTAAAACTGATAAAACGATACAATTTCCAGGTAGGCACACTTTAAATGATTAAGGTCTTTCGATACTCAAATACCGGTGACACCTATTGAGTATTGAGCAAACTAAAATAATTTATTATTATTTTCCTGGCACCACTACATTATATTTTCAAGCTCTCATGTTTATTGCAGATCAGGAGATGACTATCAACCGAGCTCTCATATAGTTGATATATGGACGATATAGATGAGTGGCTATATCAGGTACACTAGTAAGGAGCGAACCATTTGATATTCTGGGGAGGGGGCTATCCTTTTGTTACCCGGTCGAATTTTCTGTTCACCTCTGGTATAGCTAGAATCCTTTTTTCTTCTCTGAGAGAGCCAGAATTTTTTCTCCTCTTCCAGAGCTAGAAATTTCCAATTTTCAGGGCCAGAATATTTTTTGATTTTTAGGGCAAGACTTGTTTCCAAAAAAAAGGATAGCTCTCCCCCTCCCCCTGCCCACCCCAAGAATATCAATTGGTCTACCCCTAAACTTTATTTAGATTTGTCAAAAAAATGAAAACGGAAGAAAATAATGACAAGATTTAACAGTACACCTTGAAATGATATGATAGGCCCAGAATACTACGGGAGCAACATTGCGTTAGTTCTCAGAATCGGGTCCTGTTTCAAACATGTAGACCACGTTGAAGTTGGGGTTGTCGAAGACGTTTTTCTGTATTTTGACGCCAACACTGTGCAGCGTGTCTAGTTGGTGGTGACTGGCGTAGTGGACTACCTTGTGAGCGGGCCCCCAGTCTGGTCGCGGCCTCAGCAGGTAACAGATTCTCTGTAACAAGCAAATACACCTTCATCAAACACCTACTAGTCCAATTAATATACACTACAGTCATTTGATTCCTGCACCAGTCGAGCGGGCGTTAAAATGGCCGACAAAATCGTATTTAGGGGCCTACAGCATTCCGAAATATTGATACTATTGTTATTTTCTCTAGGTTCAATTCTATTTTGACTGAAGTATATGCCATGAGGACACGACCCCCCCCCCCCCCCCAAATAAAAAAACAAAAAAACAATGAGGATGTAGATATACGTGTAACCTTCTGTTTGGGTGGAAATCTGACCGAGTTGATCGAGTCTGATACAAGTGGCATGAAGTATATAACACCTTGTGATGATGTGCCAGGTCATGAAACCATTTATCGTAGTCAATCAGCATGGATTTGAAAAGAGGGATAGAGGTAGTTGGAACCAACCAACCTGATGCTTTTATTTAGATAAGGAGTTTGCATTAACCTCATATGTGATGCTTTTATTTAGATAAGGAGTTTCAATTAACCTCATATGTGATGCTTTTATTTAGATAAGGAGTTTCAATTAACCTCATATGTGATGCTTTTAATTAGATAATGAGTTTGAATTGTTGTATTGTAAGTATGCAAAAATACAAAATTATACATTGCAAAAACATGTTGTGACTGGTCACAAAGGTGGTCACTTTGGAGAGTTTTCCTTAATTGGGAGTTTATTCCAATCCTAGGACCGACCTTTGGTATTGACACGTCTGATAGTCCTGAGCAGACCTGGTAGACCAGTTGTGGCTGATCCCACAGGTGGTCACTATAGAGGGGTTTCCGTTATTATAATATGAGTTCAATCCTAACCCTTACCTTTGGTATTGACATATCTGATGGGCCAGCGCAGATCTGGTAGAGTTGTGGCTGGTCACAAAAGTGGTCACTATAGGGGGGTTTCCATTATTATTAGATGAGTTCAATCCTAGTCCTTACCTCTGGTATAAACACGTCTGATGGTCCTGAGCAGATCTGATAAACCAGTTGTGGCTGGTCACAAACCTGGCCAATTGAAAGGGTTTTCCATATTAGGGAAATGATTTCACTCCTAACCCTTACCTTTGGTATTGACATATCTGATGGGCCAGCGCAGATCTGGTAGACCAGTTGTGGCTGATCCCACAGGTGGTCACTACAGAGGGGTATCCGTTATTATTAGATGAGTTCAATCCTAGTCCTTATCTTTGGTATTGACCTATCTGATGGTCCATCACAGATCTGGTAGAGGTGAGGGTGGTCACATAGTTGGTCAATTAAGGGGGTTCTCCATATTTGGTCAATGATTTCACTCCTAACCCTTACCTTTGGTATTGACATATCTGATGGGCCAGCGCAGATCTGGTAGACCATGATGCCAAGGATAATTGCCACGGGTGCTCCGGCCATCATCCAGCCCAGGACATTGGCCCAATCTGGGTACACGTACGACCCCATCCGCAAAGGCTTGTACTGGATCCAGTTGAACACCAACAGAAACTGCAGTGAAATAAAGTGAATTGTATACTCGTTTTTAACAATATACGTTAAACATTACAAAAGTAAAGTAAAATCAATAAAGGGCATGATGTTTTGGTCAATTCTGCAGTACTGCTAAACAAATGAACAACTACTACCACTACTACTTCTACTACTACTACTACTACTACTACTACTACTACTACTACTACTACTACTACTACTACTACTACTATTACTACTACTACTACTACTACTACTATTTCTACCACTGCTACTACTACTACTACTACTACTACTACTACTACTACTACTACTACTACTATTTCTACCACTGCTACTACTACTACTACTACTACTACTACTACTGCTATTTCTACTACTACTACTACTACTACTACTACTACTACTACTACTACTACTACTACTACTACTACTACTACTACTATTTATACTACTACTACTACTACTACTACTACTACTACTACTACTACTACTACTACTACTACTACTACTACTACTACTACAGGTTCTTCCAGTAGTATGAACATGTTGGAATGTTAACTGTCCGCTATTAGCATCAGTCGATCTCTTTATAGATCTCTTTATAGATAAGCAAATTTCGCTTAATAATTGCAGTGTATGTCCAAAGAAACAGCTTTTGGTTGAACTACGAGCTGTATCCATGTTTATTTCATCAATGCTTGTTCAATACCACCCCATACTGCAGGTCTAAAGTACAGACAATTAATTCCTGCACCAGTCGACCGGACGTCTGCCAGTGCCTGGTTGCACAACATCCCAAGGCATGCCAAACAGTAGCCAAGCACATGAATTAACAACGTAGCTTGTGAATCAAAGCTACTTTCAGTTGTGAGGTCATCCAGGCATCCAAGCCCAGGAAACTCGGTGGCAATCGGACTTGTGGTCGTGTATTTTGACTGGGATGCCCACGTATTTAGTGTAGGAATTAAATGTCGGCACTGTATTTATTTCAGTAGTGTCACCTACCAACAGGGTCGCTGGACTCAGCACCTTCCAGAAGGCCACCAGTACTATTCTCCACAGTTTGGACTTGTGACCTATCATCATCTCAGTGTCACTGATGAACCTATCTGCCCCTGGGGGAGAGAATAGAAAAAATACAATAAAACCAATCAATATACAATAATACATGCTATTCTTTCCTACAAAGATTAATTGTTAAATATATAATATACTTCTATTATGTACAATGTTCTACTTAATGTATACTATATGTTTTTGAGAACAATAAAAGTTATGAAAAATAAAACCCATTGATAATTGATTTTTTTTCTAGAGGGTGTCGTCTCTATCTATGAAACCTATATCAATAAATTGGGAATTAAGATTAATTTCACAAAATGATTGAAGGAGAACTGATTATGGTTTACAAATATTCTTCGTCATTATTGGCCGACTGGTTCTGGCCTGTCTGAGCAGTAATGGGATAAGCCAGACTTAATCAGCAGGTACTGTAAATTCGGAAAAGATTGCGTTAGTTTAATTTATGCGTTTTTTAGCGTTTAGCTTCGGACGCAAATCTAAGATTCTCAATGATTAGTGCTGCCACTTTAAGTGTTTAGCTGGCACTCCATGTTGTGGCCAATTCGCTAAAAAAACGCAAATATCGATTTTCTGTAAATTCGCAGAATTTACTCCACACACTCTGTTGGGAATTTACAGTATTTAGAAAGTGAGAGCCAAGTATTGAGGATTAATTTGTCTGTTTTAAATTGATCACACATGACTTTTAACTACATAGAAGATGGACTTTTTCAGGAGGAATAAGTTTCAGCGAAAGTTTCAACATAAAACAGGTTTCTAACTAATGGTATTTATCAGACAAAACATAACGCAAGTGAAAGTTCGATGAAAGTAATAAGTTATTCAGATATTTCTTGACCAGTGCCCTTTTGCAGAAAGATTAATTCGCTTTAGTAAAAGTCCAGTTATTTGCAATTCATATCTCTCTAGTTGCTCTAGGTACCTTTGCCATTCCAATGATATTTCCAATGAATGGTTCGTTCGTTTGTTTATTAACTTCGAATTCTTCCAATAAATGTTGTCAGTAAGGATTGGTCCTCAGAAAATGGATACATTGGTTCAAAAGCTTAGCTTAAAGAAGGTACATGTACTTGCTTTTTCTATATCACCCATTTAAAATCACATACTAGTATCTTATATGAGAGTATATCATTACATAGTACTTGCTGGTTCTATATCCCAATTCAGAAATCACATATTTTGTAAGAGAGTATATGACAAATGGAAATGAAATGTGTGCTTTAAAGACCTTTCGTCGCTTTACACTAGATGCCTAAACACCACCCCCCCCCCCCCTTTGGAAATTTAACTCCAAATATTTTCCGTAAATACTAACCCCCAGGATAACTGCCGTATATTAACCCCCTACTTCGTTTACTTATCTCTGTTATATGTTCATAAATAAAACTTTTTTTTGTATATTTTATATTATTTGCTACTGTCAATAAAGATACAATACAATACACTATGTCATTTGTTCTTATCATTTGATACTTACCATAAATCCATCCTACGATGATAGACTCCAGGCCAGCTATGATGAAGACGGACCAGCTGGCAGCGTAAGTGTCCATCAATTGTAACATGTAGATACCTCCCTGAAATCACAGAATGAATCTTTACTAACGACAGCTATTGCAAGATCCACCCAAAATGCATACTGTATACCGTGTTAATATTGCGCATATAAAATAATGCGCTCAGCAGATAACTGCCTTTGATGCGCAGTTTAATTATTGCGCATCAATAACCTCCAGCTCAAGCTGTGTGTGTGTGGGGGGGGGGGGGGGGGGGGGTGGGACAAGGGTATGCAGCCTACCTGGCTTTTGGGACGGGTGGTGCTGCTATATTAAAGCCGACCAGCCCCTTAGGAATGCCAGTATCATGGGCAAGTGCAATCTTTATTTCGTCATCAGCCACGAACAGTGATATCTTGGTTGCAATCAGTAACTCTGATTAGTGCAAACTGGCATGTTTGACCACTCTCGGGTGTGCAAGTGGTCTACATCGTAATTGAACTCAGTACCAGCTGAGGCCGGAAATGGTCTTTATGTTGAATGACAAGATATAATATCAGTGTGTTGAACGGTACAAGCATGGGGATCCAATATCCAAATGATAGTGCGCAGTTTAATAAATGCGGACTCTATGGGTGCGCAAAGTACGCAATAATTAAACTGCCGCAATATTAACACGGTATACAGTATATCAAATTCACACTGTATGAAGGTATGGATACTAATACTGTATACTAATACTTTTTTCTAAATTCTATATGTAGTTTCTTATAATTTTGTTAATAGAATCCTGTGATATATAGTGTGCAGACCGACAATAAAAACTGAACAGGGCAAAGTTTTCTTTTGCACAGTTTTAATTTTTGCTATGAGAAACTGAGCATTAAATAATATTGGATGGCATTACCATATTAAGCAATTTTGAACCTGAAAATATCTTTGAATAACTCCCCCTCCCCCTCCCCCTCCACTTTTTAAATGCAAAATCGACAAGTTAACGTGCAGTGCCAACATTTTATTCCTGCACAAAATGCCTGGGCATAATACACGACCACACAGTTTCCTGCGCATGGATGCATGGATGAACGTAGCTTTGATTCGTGAGCTTAACGTGGGTCATTGATGTGCTTGGCTCATCATTTGACACGTTATCCATGGGTTTCTGTACAACCAGGCACTGGCAGACGTCCGGGTGGCTAGTGCAGGAATTAAAAGTCTATACTGTATCTCACCCTGGTGCACATGATGAGTCCTCCCAGGAATCCTATTATTGCCAGGCAGAGCGTCACCAGCGCCTTCTTATCCCGCCACTGAGGACACCTATCGAGAGTCCCCGTCACCATCGTCTCCAGCAGCGCGAACTGAAACGAAATGTTCACAACAAGCATGTTTTGGTGTACACGTACAGTAGAATGGCTAATTTTTCCGTGAGTTTTATTTTCACGTTTTTTTTCCCCGAATGCTTTCAAACGGGAATATACAACACAGGAAAAGCAAATGCAGTACATGTCCGGACTTAATGATCAGGGAGAAATCCTTGTCCTTACCCATTGATATTTACTCTTTGGTATACTTAAACTAAGAATCTACATAAAAGAGGAAAATTAGAAACAGAAAAAGACATGTCCTCTCTTCGTTAATATTAGAAACGGAAACACCCAAAAATGAAAAATTAGGGAAAATTGTTACACGGAAAAATTAGCCATTCTACAGTATACCCTTACTGTACGATTTCTCACCTGTAAGGAATTATCACTATCAATACATTTAGACGGTGGCCATAGTTGGCAAGTAAATGAATAAACCACAAACATCTTTAAGAACAAAAGTCGGTTTAGGTGGTTCAATCCAATCATATCTGGAGCATTCAGATGAACTAACACATATGTAAATATCTTGATAACAATGCAATACTTTGAGAAATATCTTTTGAGTTGGTTAATGTGTTTAATGTAGAAGTTTTTTATTCTGCTGAACTTTTCAAAGCGTGGTCAGTTCGGTACAATGAAAATCGGAGATATTATTCCTGCCACTAGAACATTAACCTTCAGTATTGGCTTTTCGGAATGACAAATCTCGAAAAAAAATCCAAAATCACAAATTCGTTTAATTTGCACCTCGTATTAATTTCCTATTCTACAGTATTGTTTGGCTTACCATGCTATCTAGTCCCAGAGTGAGCAGCATGAAGAAGAAGAGGCAGGACCAGAAAGGGGAGATGGGGAGTCTGGTGACGATCTCTGGATACACCATGAAGGCCAGACCAGAACCTGAAGAACCAGTGAATGAATGAGACAGTGTTTAACCCTTTCAATGCTGAGACTCCCTTTCGTTTAAGGCACGAGAAGTTTGAAAGTTTTGAAAATCGTCTTAATCCTGTCATGTTGGTATTCATTGGAGAGCTCTCATTGCGTATTAAGATATCAGTACCCATTTTCCAGGGTTTCATTCATTTTTGAGCTTTTTTCACATTATTTTGCTTTGACCAAATTAGCCACCAGCAACTAAAGGGTTAAAGGCACATCGACAAACAAAGCTTATTTAGTGCCATTATATATTACCAAAAAGTAGTCCTTTGTCATTGTTGAAGGACAATGACAAAGCATAATTATTCTAGGTGAAAGATGGAAAAAGGGGCATGAGAGAAGTTTTTCAGTGACTTAGGTTTAGGCAGTGTTTTTCGCCGGGTACTCCACCACGTACAACTGGATAGTAAAAATCAAGCTTCAATATGGCATACATGTGACGAAAAACTAAATTCCAAATTCCAAATTAAACCCAAGAAATAAAGTATTGCATGACTTCATTAACATGATGAAACAGAGGCACGAATGTTTTGTTAATAAATCAATACCTGACTACCTTGGTACCTTTAGAGAAAGTGTTGTAAGTGTAGAACCTATTGATGCAACGTGTTTGGTTATATGTAGAAAAAATGAGCAAGGCACAGCTGAGGCAAATGGAATCAGAGATGTGAAATTAGACAACATACATTAAGTCTACTTTTCCTCTAGTGAATTGGATTTCCATTAATCAGGTCGCATATCATATTAGCTTGTCTATTGGAGATGAATGGCTAGGTAAATATTTCAGGAAAGGCATTCTTTAAGAAAATGAATCATTTGGTGACTTAGTCAATTAGACAAGAATCCATTGACTAAACTAATACACACACACACGCACACACACACACACACATATATATATATATATATATATATATATATATATATATATATATATATATATATATATATATATATATATATATATATATACATATATATATATATATATATATATATATATATATATATATATATATATATATATATATATATGTATATATATATATATATATATATATATATATATATATATATATATATATATATATATATGTATATATATATATTTATATACATATATACATACATACATATATACATACATACATATATATATATAAATATATATATATATATATATATATATATATATATATATATATATATATACATTCATATTCATATATATATATATATATATATATATATATATATATATATATATATATATATATATATATATATATATATATATATATATATATATGTGTGTGCGTGTGTGTGTGTGTTTGTGTGTATATACACATATATACATATGTTTATTCATACATGTATCCGTTATGCAGTGTTAACAGAGCACCCACCTTGAGCCACCACCTCTGAGACATCTTTATCTAACTCATGGGCCAGGTAACCAACAATGGCGAAGATCACTACACCAGCAAATAAACTCGTGCTAACATTGCTTATCGACACTATAACTGCATCTCTGAAAGAAACAAAGAACGATAGCATTATTTTGTTAGCACAATTCTCTTATCAAAGTTATTGAAGATACCTATTGCTATTTATTTATTCACCAGTGCCATGCACAGCTTAGTATGTATTAAGATATTCTTTTTTTCACTCACTAGTATGTGAAATGTATGATTTTTTGTAATTGTGAAATTACAGTTAATAGATATACATACATTTTGCATGCTCAACAAATGCTACGAAACTTCGTTGGCTGGAATTTTGCAGTTTGTAATGGGATCATAATGATATAACGTATTTGTATAAACAAATATCTGAAACTCCCATGTTTAGTTTAGAGCATGTTTATAGACTAATTGGAGAAAGACAACACAACAAGCACAAACTGGCTGTTGAATCACTATTTGCATCTAGAGAAAATGTCCGAGGAAAATTCTTATTGAAATGGCAGGTTTGTTTAACAATACATCTAAATTATGTTAAGCAGTAAAACAATATATGTTGATGCCAATATAAAATCTCTACTGGACTGCTAGTTTTGCAAACGTGTTTTACTCTATCTTTAGCATTTCCGATTGTGCAATAGTTTAGTATAATTGTTAAAACTGAATTCCTATATAGATCATATACAAAATGTTTATTGTGTTGATCAATTAGAGCCATTTGTGGCATGATGTTTTTTATAGTTAAAGCAGGAAAATATTCACAACCAATATGCAATTCCAACAACCTTTCTCCACATAATCGAAGGTTTGCAAAGTGATGCTTATAATAGGTATAGCTTATTTCTATAAACCAAAGTGGTTCACATGCAACTAGTGGTGAGTTTGGGGAAACGATGCGTGATCATTGATAACTAAAAATAATCAACATACTATGTCAATATGCTGATGAATTTGATTGATAAACTGAAATCCTTCAAAACTCTTATGTTGGTCATGTTTATGTAGGAATGAAGGAATGAAAAGGTTTTTACGTTGCTTGCAACAGCTTACATGTAGGTCATATCGCGACGAAAATGAAACCTGAAACTGGGAGGAAATTACCTTCTCTTTATGAATAGTTCGGGGAGGAAATTACCTTCTCTTTATGAATAGTTCGAATGGGTCTTTGCAGAAAACCCATTTACAGCCCCCAACAATGACGCACATTCATAGAATCCTGGAGAACTTTATGCATGGCGTCATGAAAACTTGTGATCTTGGTATCCCCTACCTAGGGTAACGGTTATGTTTAGGTTAAGGAATCAGGTCTAGGGTTAGGGTTAGGGTTAGGGCTAGGGTTAGGGTTAGGTAACCCTAAACCTAACCCTAACACTAGGTAGGGGATTTCAAGATCACATGTTTCCATGACGTCATGCATAAAGTTCGCCGGGATTTAGAGTCGACCCATTCATATAGCCACGAAGCCAATACGCAGGAGTGGATCCAGCGGCGACTCGAATCTATGACCTCACGATTAGGAGACATGCATCATGACCACTAGTCCATGGCGGATCTCTCATTATTAATGTAGGAGGTCATAACATTATAAAACTTATTATTGAGGCACAGTATGTCTTACCTGTAACAATTGTTATGGAATCTATTGTAACTAGCATATGTAATGAGCCCTCCCCATCCTGGACTCAGAGAGTAAAACATCTGGACTGCTGCATCGCCCCACACCTGCATAATACAAATTCATTACGACAATAAAACTCTATCACTTTTGCTAATCGTCAGCTCTTGACATATTTAGGGTAGTAACTCATGAACAGGCAACTATTGAGCAAAATAACCATATTAATCCAGAGAAATACATTAACAGACATTATAAACAGTTAAATTGAATGGTATGTGCATATTCAAACAAATGCACATCACACGAGATGAGAAGGCTAGAATCATGTCTGTTAAAATAGGACGCCCAAAATTTACAATTATCTATTTTGAGCACCCAGTTTCTATATCCTAGCTAAGACTCTGTTAAGTCAAGTGTCTAACAGAGCATTGCCTGTTTTACCCTATATGTCTCTGATAACGCCACGATGAAAAATATGTTTTAGTACTTGGCTTACCTTGGCTTCTTTAAGCTTATTGAAGTCTGGTGTTAGGTAGAACTTAATGCCCTCCAGCGCGCCGGGTAACGTTACTCCGCGGATGAAGAGGATGACGAGGACGAGATAGGGGAAGAAGGCCGTGAAGTACACTACCTGTGAAATAAGATTAAAGAGTAATCACAAAAAGATGAATGTGTTCATTAGTTTAATGCATAAAAACAAATGATGGATTTGTTCTCTTGAAAATACATACAAAACATCAACATGCTTTCTCCACATACCAGTGCATGAAATAGTTCAATGACAACGCTTATATTTAACGTAACATATGGTCTTGGAAAATAAATATCATGTACTATATCAGTTACTCTAGTTAGACTAACCGTACAATGTTAATATATATATATAAATATATATATATATATATATATATATATATATATATATATATATATATATATATATATATATATATATATATATATATATATATATATATATATATATATATATATATATATATATATATATATATATATATATATATATATAGTCCTACCTTTCCTGATGTAGCTACACCTTTACATAAACAGAGGAAGACGATGGCCCAGGCCAGAAGTAGGCATCCCGCTAACTCCCAACGTAAACCTCCCATTTCCTCCAAACCTTTACTCGTACCTAGGACATAGTTCCTGCAAACAAGCCACAAAAAGTATATCAGTACCTGCATCACAATACTTCTAGCTTTCATATTCAGTTTATATATATATATATATATATATATATATATATATATATATATATATATATATATATATATATATATATATATATATATATATATATATATATATATATATATATATATATATATATAATATAGAGAGAGAGAGAGAGAGAGAGAGAGAGAGAGAGAGAGAGAGAGAGAGGAGAGAGAGAGAGAGAGAGAGAGAGAAATATAGATAGATAGATAGATAGATAATCTTTATTTCAAGTCGGTAATAATTTTATATAGTAAACACGAGCTGCCAGGGCTCTTGGCCGACTACAAAATAACAATTCAAAATATAACAAACAAGGTTTAACAGCAGTATAAATGCTAAGTAGAGGGGAAGTAAGTTGGCACACATTGATTGACAATGAGTAAAATCTTTAGTCTTTCAGGACATATGTTTATGATTTTTGAGTAAAATAGCAAATACTTCTGCTAGTTTACTGGTATTACTTATAGCAGCAGAGAGAGCAGGTATAGTTAGTTCCAGACACTGTTGAGATTAGGTTTTTGAACACTTTTAGGGATGTTGTTTGTCTCAAGTTGTTAGGTAGGGAGCTCCAGTATATCTAATTGATTGCTTTCCAAAGGAGATGGTGTTATATGGATGTAATATTAGAGAGTGGTTTCTTCTGAGGCTGTATTCAGATTCTCTCTCTGTGAAAAGAGACCTGACATAGGGAGGGGCCCCTCCATGGACAGCTTTGTGGATCTCTGTAGCTAGGGATCGCAGTCTACCTTGATGTAAGCTTTGTAGTTTAGCCTGGTCTAGTAGCTCCTCATAGCTGCTTTTGTAATCCATGTAAACAAAGCGTAGGGCTCGTTCCTGCATCCTCTCTAGCTTGGAGAGATTTTTCTTGGAGCAGAAGTGCCATACAAGGGGGCAGTAGTTGAAATTTGACATTATGTAGTCGCGAAAAATTGTCAGTCTGCTGGATTGGTCTAAGAGGTGCAATATTTTCAATGCCAATATTCTTTGCAATCTTATCATAATAATCATTAAGAATTTCGCATACATTCCCTTCATCAGTAATAACTTTGTCACTTTCCAACAGTATGATATCAGTATCACCGGAGCCAGATTTCTTATTCAGGAAAGGTTTAATTGTTTTCCAAAATATTTGTGATTTTGTACCCCCATCGCAGTGTTCGCTGAAAAACTTTTTGATGGATATATATATATATATATATATATATATATATATATATATATATATATATATATATATATATATATATATATATATATATATATATATATATATATATATATATATGTATATATATATATATATATATATATATATATATATATATATAATTATATATATATACATATGCATGTGTGTGTGTGTGTGTGTACATACTCATGTACGTAAGTATGACTTCGTGTGTATGTGCATTAATAGTTTAATTATTTGCCTCAACTTCTCTACTTTGAAAGAATACTATGTTTGCTATGGTATGATTTTTAAAATGTACTGCAAATAAACGTCCTCTACCCTTTAGCGGGTGGTGACACGGCGTGAAAACAAGACCATTAGGAACTGCGTTACTCACTCAAAGTATTCTTCAGCAGGTGGCTTCCTAGTCATATTCTTGAGCAGCATGGAGAGATTGAGCTTGGCCGCCATGCTGGAGTTGTAACACGTCCTCTGGTAGTATACACTGCTGCTATTCCCAGCGTGGCACGAGTCAGCATCTTTATACGAGTAACACGCTACAATATAATACATCAATCGTTGGTATAAGTATTTGTATTTGTATGTGTATGTTTATTGACTAATCCCTTATCAATACAAAAAAATCAACAACATACATTTCAAAAGTAGAGCAATATTGTAATATACCAGTTAGGTTCATACTAAATATAGGTTAGTAAAAATTATGAATGTATATACAATTGTCCATCTCTGTGCAAAAGGGTGTGTGCCATGTAATGTTCAAGTGCTGTATACATGTCAAGCAATAAAGATCAACACACATACACTATTTGTAACGTATCAAAGTGTATCATCATACGAATTCCTGAAAACATTGCTTATTTGGATTTTAGAATATTATTCAGATATTGCAATTCTAACAAGTCTCTGAAATGTTATGTACCAAATCTTTAAGTAATATCTAACATATATTAGATGATTAATGAATATATCCACGTTATAAGCATTTCAGTGAATTACGAATTCTTTTTTACAATTTTGTCATGACTTTACTTGTGCTACTGTAAATTGGGAAAAGATTGCGCTAGTTTATTTTTTGCGTTTTTAAGGTTTTAGCCTCGGACGCAAAATTAAAATTCGCAATGATTAGTGTTGCTACTTTATGGCTGGCACTCCATGTTGCGGCCAATTCGCAAAGTTAAAAAATGCAAAAATCGATTTTCTGTAAATTTGCAAAATTTACTCCACACAATCTTTTGTGAATCTACAGCATGTTATATATTGCATGCTGTTGTTGCTGGTGTGTGCTGCCTATTACCTGCTGTGCTCCACTCAGGGTGGCACGTCTCCCAGGGCAGGACTGAAGTGAACGACGCGAAGATGTAGAACAAAGTCCACGCTAAGATCATGTTGTAGAAAAACGAGACGATTGTACAGACAAACAGCTGCGCATATCCAATACCTGAAGAGAGATAGAGAAGTCCACGTTAAGATTTTTTTCTTTATTTTCTTTTTGGGGGGGGGGATTTATTTTATTTTTGGGAGATCATGTTGTAGAAAAACGAGACGATTGTACAGAAAAGGAGCTGCCCATATCCAATACCTGTAGAGAGACAGAGAAGTACACGTTAAGATTTTTTTCTTTTGGGGAAGGGTGGGGGAATTTTTAATTATTTCTGGATTTTTTGTTTGATTTCTGGATTTTTTTATTTCTAGAAGATCATGTTGTAGAAAAACAAGACGATTGTACAGACAAAGAGCTGCCCTTATCCGATATCTGTAGAGAGATTGAGAAGTCCACGCTAAGATCATGTTGTAGAACAACGAGACGATTGTATAGACACAGAGCTGCCCATATCCAATACCTGTAGAGAGACAGAGAAGTCCAAGCTAAGATTTTATTTCTTTTTTTGGGAGGGGGGGATTTTTTTTTTTTGGGGGGGGGGGGGGTGGTGGGTGGGTGGATTTCTTTTTATTTTTGGATTTATTTTTGGATTTATGGATTTTTCTTAATTTTGGGGAGATCATGTTGCAGAAAAACGAGACGATTGTACAGACAAACAGCTGCCCATATCCAATAGCAGTGTTCTACATAGATGTGGTAGCAATAGAAGGAGTAGCAGCAGCATCGAGAGGGGTAGGAGCAGCAGCACCATAAGTATAAGAGGTAGCAGCATCATAAGGAGTAGAGGTAGCAGTATCATAAGAAGTAGCGGTAGCGAGAGAAGGAGTAGGAGCAGCAGTAGGATTATGAGCAGCATCATAATGAGTTTATTAGTTACGCCCTGTTGGAAAGTGCAATCCGGTCTGATATCCAACCGAGGTCATCCAAAATCCACGAGGCGGAGCCGAGTGGCATATGGATGACTGAGGGCGGATAGCAGGCTGGATTGGACTTTCTAACAAGGTGTAACGAATTTATCACCTGCTCTTTCGTGCTAAGAAATAATAACAAATACATAACATTTTAAAATAACTTTGGAGGTCAGAACGAGGCTGGTGACCAAGTGGTAACATTGAATTATGCCGTTCGATATTGAATCTACAAAGTGTGAACGGCTCCAGATCTAACACCTATTGACCAATCAGCATAGAGAATTACATCAGAGCAGGTGATAAGGGGCAGTATCACTAGACAGACAGCATCAGGGAAGGAGCGGTAGCAATAGAAGAAGTAGGTGCATCAGTATCGAGAGGGGTAGACGCAGCAGCACCATTAGGAGTAGAGGTAGCAGCACCATGAGCTGGGCAGCTTCACTAGACAGTATCATGAGGAGAAGTAGATTTAGCAATAGTAGTAGCAGCAGTATCGAGAGGGTAGGGGCAGCAGCGCCATCAAGAGTAGAGGCAGCAGCACCATCAGGAGTAGAGACAGCAGCAGCATGAGTTGGACAGTATCACTAGACAGCGTTATGAGGAAACGTAGAGGTAGCAATAGTAGGATCAGCAGTGTCGAGAGGGGTAGAGGCAGCAGCACCATAAGGAGTAGAGGTAGCAGCATCATGAGTTGGGCAGCTTCACTAGAAAGTATCATGGAAGAAGAAGTAGTAGCAATAGTAGTGGCAGCAGCATCAGTGGCAGGCTACTGTCTGGCCAAGCACGGGGCTAGACTGACACGCTTAATGCTATTACCTGTTATTACCACGGCCAGCTGAATAATTTATCTTCCACAGACATGCTAGCAGCTTGGCAGTTAGCATACTGGCTTAACTCATGCAGTCTTCTCATTTGATATTAGGCAGGATTCTTGCCATCACTGTAATGAAGGCGAATAATCAACAGGGGTGAATTCGCCGGTAATACTGCCATGCCATCGTATACAGTACAGACATCTAATTCCTGCACCAGTCGACCGAACGACTGCCAGTGCCTGATTGTAAAAACACCCATGGATAACAGGTCAATATAAGCCAAGCACATCAATAACACACGTAGCTTGCGAATCAAAGCTGCGTTTAGTTGTAAAGTCATCCATGCATCCATGCCCAGGAAACTGGGTGATAATCGGACGTGCGGTCGTTTATTATGCCCTGGCTGCCCACGCATTTAGTGCAGGAATTAAATGTCGGCACTGTACATGCACCTGCAGGTCGTGTAAGGAATTTGGATTTTCGTTTCTTTTTCTGCCGTATTGTGGCTAAATAGGGAACTGGGGTACCACGACGACAACCACCCCCACTTCAAATCACTGCAACTTTCTCGCTGGGATTCGAACCCAGGAAGTGGTGAGAGACAGCTAGCAGTCAGTGGCAACGCCTTAGACAACTTGGTCGTCAGGGCAAGCTTCTGCTTGTCGTAAAATTCCTACTACACACCGTGTGCAAGTTAGACCCAACCCAAAATAACTTTTGACATCATCACCGAACCAGTGTCCAGTTATCCTAAACTTCAAATATACCGTTACCATAAAAGTGGGGAAAATTCTGCGTTCTCACTTTCAAAAGACACATAAATTGTAGAACACCTAATAAACATACATGGGATATAGAATGCCAACTTGGCTGCGTTTTAAAGGTCAAAAGCATTTAAAAGATTTAAACGAAGTTAGAGTGAAAGTTATACAAATGTATCAAAACTAGTCAGAATGACATATATTCTCAAATGCTAAATGGGTAAATGTTGCATCTGATGAATTACGCAATACATATATTAAGGTCATGCTGTTATTCAGCGGAAAAGAAAAAACATATTATTTCAAGTTATTGGCTTGTCTGTCCTATGTCAAAAAATTTAAAAAATACTTCTTGGATAAGATGGAGTATCATGCTTGGCGTCACGTTAATCCCTGCTTATAAGGAATGTATGGATTATCATGCTGGGCGTCACGTTAATCCCTGGTTACAAGCAAGGTATGGATTATCATGCTGGGCTTCACATTAATCCCTGGTTATAAGCAAGATAAGGATTATCATGCTGGGCGTCACGTAAATACCTGGTTATAAGCAAGATATGGAGTATCATGATGGGCGTCACGTTAATCACTGAATGTAAGCAAGTTATGGATTATCATGCTGAGCTTCACGTTAATCCCTGGATGTAAGCAAGATATGGATTAATATGCTGAGCTTAACGTTAATCCCTGAATGTAAGCATGGTATGGAGTATTACGCTGAGCTTCACGTTAATCCCTGGACGTAAGCAAGATATGGATTATTATGCTGAGCTTCACGTTAATCCCTGAAGGTTATCTAGATATGGATTAGTATGCTGAGCCTCACGTTCATCCCTGGACGTACAGGCAAGATATGGATTATCATGCTGGGTTTCACGTTAATCCCCGGACGTGGGCAAGATATAGATTATCATGCTGGGTTACGCGTTAATTCCTGTATGTAAGCGCCTGGTATGGATTTATATGCTGGGTTTCACGTTATTTCCTGGATATAAGTAGTATATGAGAAATGTGAGTATATGAGAAAGGTGATATGAAACATGGTTCAAATTTTGATTTGAAATTATCATGGCAGCTAACCATTTAGCTAGACCCCTACATAGCTTGAGTTGCTATGAGCCTGATGTTTGTGTGTATGTGGGGGGGGGGGGGGGGGGGGGGGTCAGCAGTCTACGTATTTTATGAGAAACGTGCTGACAACTCGGTCATCAGAAACTACTCAATCTGCTTCGGTTGAGCCATTTAGTAAAAGTGCTGTGAAAAGGTCAGGGTGCCTGATGACGAGCTATACCTACACCGCATCAAGTAACGAATTAGCCATGACGTATGCGAATTCACAGGCACTTTTATAGCCGCTTTAGTGAGGCTGGGTACGTTATATAAGAGGTACCATTAGAGCTGATTAAGCGGTGCACAATATTTATTATTATACCTTATTTATCCAAAATCTCTGTTTGTAAGTTTCCCCCTTTTTGTGTTTAACATTTTGTTCGGTATAATAAAACAAATATGACATTCCTGTGGGGTGTTCACCAGGAATAACTTTTTTTTTATAAATTTTATTCTCCATAGACATGTCATATTTCTTGTGTAATAAACAGTACATTTCAAACATATTTGAAGAGTTTCACATTTTTACAAATATAAGTATTGGTCATATCTCATTTCGAAGACTGAGTTTCAGTGTACATATCGCATTTCATTTAGTAACAGGGACCATTTTCCTAATACTTTCTGGTATTTGTCAGTTACATTTCCATTATAGAGTTCTATGTTCATACAATTTGTCAATGTCCTTTTTAGATATATTAATTTGTATTCCTTTTGTTTCCATTTAAATTTGTATACCTCGTGCTTTAGGGTAATAAAGATATAGTTCACTAATAGTGTGTTTTTGTTATTACCCAATAGCAATGATGTTTCATCTGTGTATAATTCGTCAGTTATAATTCTGCGTAGCCAGGAAATTAACTGGTCCCAAATGTTTCTTATGTGATTACATTCATATAGTAAGTGTGATATTGTTTCAATATTACCACAGAAATCGCAATTTTCATTGTCTCTTAGATTAAATTGTAAACGTTTTCTATTCGTCATTATTGTTCTATGTAATACCTGGTACTGGAAGTACTTACTTCTTATATTAACCTTGCATCTTTCTCCCATAGTATATAGTATCTTCCAGTTCACATTATCATGTAGAGATAGTTCAGTTATCCATTTCGTCTGCCCTATAGGTTTGTCTTTTATCTTACTCAAATCCCATATTTTTCTGAGGTTTTGTCCTACTTTTTTATCTCTTGTCATCCAACTTATTATTGTCGGTTGAGATACTTCTTGGGTTCTTTTAAAGTTTGACATGTAATCTCTCCATTCTAATGGTATAGCTGTTTTTAAGCCAAAGTAAGTTGTAAAAGGTATCTTAGTACCAGTTCTAGTTTCGACCTCCTTAATATCTAGCATGTTCCCATCTCCTTTAAACAGATCTTGTATGAACAAAAAATTGGATGTTAATAGTTTCGCGTTTCCCCTTGAGGGGATTGTCGCCCTCGGCCTACGCCCTCGAGCGGCAATCCTCTCTCGGGGAAGTTACACCTGATGTACATCCCACAGGGATGTCATATTTGTATAGTGAAACCTTCAGATAAAGCAGCTCATATATTCCAAACATAATACTATACTAGAAATGCACGTTGTTATAGTTGTGTGTAATTCCTACGTTACGCATCTACCGTTCTTTTCATAGTTTTGTTTAGTTGGCATTTATTTTGTTCCTACTAATCTTGTTTAAGAAAAGTAGAGATGTAGGATTTGCAATTCTTCAATTGCGCAAATAAACATACAACTACTACTACTACGAATAGCCCAAAGGCCGTGTTCTGCGCATATTTTTTCGCGCAGGTTTCTCTGTAATGTAAACGATACGAGCGCCCTGATTGGTCCTTGTTCCCTTGTGACCTCACGCTGATGCCAGATCAGAGACACCTGGCATGTCCAACCCTTCACTATAGCTCATATCGCAATTGGTCTCCCGCTACATATCCGTTCTTTTCTTCATCTAAGGTCGAGGCTACATTCTTCCATAACGTGATTATGAGAGGTGAGTGACTCTGTTGACATAGAGCGACCCCACCTGTCTGGGAACTACATCTCCTCAGCAAAAGCTTTGAAGAGGAGGCATCCAATATGGGGCTTGTTCCTGGGAATCAATTAGGACCCCCGAGTATTATCAAAGTAAGCGCTGGCCTTGGAATCTGGCTGATGATTAAAATGCTATCAACCGGAGTGAATTAATCCGGATCAAAGTGACTGCATTTTCCATAACCAATTTTATTGAACATCACGTAATAGGATAATCTTTAAAAATCCTCTTTTCCTTCACCCAATCTTCCTGTGCTGCTGACTGCACGCCACAGCCTAAACGCTAAGAGTACTCCTTACTTGATATCAACCAATGGGATAACTCTATTCATTCCACGTGACGTGCAAAAACATGACATTGATATCTGTCACGCAGTAGCAGGGCAATATGAAAATAGAATATGATATGTGTGCCTTCTTGTGATATGACGTATCTGCCCTGCTCCTGTTGTAAGCAAATCTGAATAATAATAATGAGATAATGAAATACCCCATGATGTGTATGAATCTTTATTTTTGGATCATTAATAAGAGATTTATTGACCCTTCCATAGAACGATGTGAATGCGTGTTATAGGTCTCAGGCCTGTGACAAATATCATTATTATCAGCCCCACTCAGATACTAGCAGCTGATTGGTCAATTTCTTTGTTGTGCTGGACTCGACTGGGCTTCTAACATTGCTTTTAACAATTTTCAATGTTAGGAGGCCAAACTAATACTTAATTGGAATCCTAACAATGCTGTTTACAACGTTCAATTATCAGCACCATTAAGATACCTTTCATTTTGGGTAAAGTATACGACGAATTAATGTAATTGTTCCCCACTAACTGGTAAGTGACATATTTAAATTAAATATTTTTGAAAATGGTATAGATCATGCAAACAGCAAGGAGCGAAATAGTTATCTTATGTATAACAAAAATGGCAAAGACTGTATACACAACAAATATGTTTATTATCAAGAATATATTATGAGAAAATAAAAAACAGCAGTGTGCGAAATTAAAAAATATATATATTTTTTTTTAAAGATACCTTTCATTGCTATGGCGACTAACTATATTTTCCCAGACAGTGGTCATTTTCTCTCAGCGACAAAAAATGGCGGCCACTTCACAACGCCAATAAAGATATTTTTTTGCGTTTAAAGCACTATTTGCACAGTATAGTTTTTACATCTGGAAAGAAGACGATCGGAAGTTATCAAAATGGATCTAGGTTTGTAAATCGTGCATTCAAGTGAGAAATCCTTGCCGTTTGGTCTGCATGAGGCGAGTCTGGCGAAGAGTTTTCTTGGATGTCCGCTGCAAGAACCTCGAACTTATAACTTGTTGTGCTTAGCATAATTCAAAATTTATGTCGGGTGGGTGCGGTGAAGCAGATGATAAATTTGTTACCCTTGTTATAAAAATGGTGTCCAGCAAGATGAAACTGTGACAAATACTAATAAATATCGCCTTGAAGAAAGGTGAATAAGGTATCAGTAAGGAGATGAATGAGAATAATTAATATTGCCCTGAAGAAAGGTTAATAAGGCCTTAGCAAGGGGATAAATAATAATAAATATCTCCCTGGAGAAAGGTGAATAAGGCGTCATCAAGGGCATAAATGAGACTGTAACAGAAACCAATAATTATCGCCCTGAAGAATGATAGATAAGGAGTCAGCAAGGGGATACAAGAAACTGTGACAAATACTAATAAATATCGCCCAGAAGAAAGGTGAAAAAGGCGTCAGCGAGAGAATAAATGAGACTGTGACAAATACCTATAAATATCACCATGAAGAAAGGTGAATAAGGCGTCAGCAAGGGGATAAATGAGACTGTGATAAATACTAATAAATATCGCCCTGAAAAAGGTGAATAAGGCATCTGCAAGAAGATAGATGAGACTGACAAATACTAATAAATATCGGCCTGAAGAAAGGTTACTAAGGTGTCAGCGAGTGGATAAATGAGACTGACAAATACTAATTAATATCGCCTTGAAACAAACTTGCGTGTGCAACATATACTTTGAAACTGTTCATTGCTTTGTGAGCATTTTTATTTATCTACTGTATTTGCTTTGTTGTTGTTTTCAACAATAACAAAGGATAATTATTTTACACATACTATGGCACTAACTGGCCTCTGTGTACCGATGTGCCTTTAAGCTTTCATTCAATCATTCGTTCCTCAGAAATACCTAATTGTGCTGTGCGCCGTCAGAAATACCTAATTGTGTGTGACCAACATTGGCATTTTGAATCAGGCAGTGGAAGTATAGAGATGGAAGACTATCTGGAAAGGTGGGGTCGGGATAGAGGGTTAGAAGGTTAGAATAACTGAATACGTGCGACTGCCTACAATAAGTTGAATGAACAATGGGTGTTAGTGCCCATGCCATAGAGATTTAGTAGCGAGTTCACATTTACAGGTTTATGCCTCTTTGGCATTATTATTCTGATAAGGGGAGCTGGCTGTATTAACCCTTCCAATGCTGAGGCTACTTTCGTCCCAAGCACAAGGAATTTTGAAAACCCTCTAAATCCTGTCATGTTGGAATCCATTGGATAGCTCTCGCTAAGGGCTCTCGGATGAGTACCCATATACTAGGATTTCAATCATTTTTCATGTTTCTGCATCATTTTGTAATGGCTAAGTTAGCCACCACCAGCATAAGGGTTAAGCCAACATGATATCGCATACCGAACGTAATTTCCACAGACTGCATCATACACTGTGACTCCCGCATCGCTCCATAACGTGGCAGCCGGGGTGGCAGCCAAAGCGCAGGTTGAGAAGTTCAATAAAGTGCTATTGGCTATTTGCCAAAACCTTCTTTCTCAAGATGCCTCAGGCCTTACGACAAGCACGTGATAATTGATTATCCAAAACGCATTCCACTAAAGCAACTCGTAGACTGAAAGAGATTGATTGAAAGGTCTTTGCTTACCAAATAGATTGATATAAGACAACTAATCTGTTAATAACATTGACACCACTATATTTCATTAAACCGTGGAATAGATCTACCCCACTGTAATATAACAATTTTGCATATTTAAGCAACACACAATAGCTCTTTTTTATTTTCTCTTTTAATGTTCCAAACATAAACATAAACAAACAAAATAGAATATATTTTATCAATATTTAGATGATATCATAGTTAGTACAGGAGGATATTAGTAATTGTATATATGTATATGGAATTATACAGGGTACAACATAGGTTCTAAAACATTTTTGAAGAGTTGGGCAAGCTGGCGGCCCTAAAGTTTATTGGCCCGCCTGCACTTCCACTTGCCCCGCCACTCTGTTATAACAAGGGGGGTTACACTCTGCCCAAAACATTACTTGCCCGAGCGGGGCAAGGTAGGTTCTTCTTATACTTGTCCGATTGCTAAATTCACTTGCAACTTGCAACGGGGCAAGTGATTATGTTGCGCGCTGTTATAAGTACTGATGCAGTTATTGTGTTATGCCTCTTCTAAAATCGGTTGCCACTTTTCTCCAAATGTATCCAGTGACATTGTAATTTTATCCCAGTATTCGTCATTTTGCCCATGTATCTCAATCCTTCCAATGCTGAGGGTCTTTTCATCCAAAGCACAAAGATGCACAGATTTTTGAAAGCCAACAGAAACCCAGTCATGTTGGTATTCATTGCATAGCCCTCACTGAGTCATTTGAGATGAGTACCCATAAGCCTGGGTTTCAGTCACTTTTCATTTTTTTGCCAAATTTTGTATTGGCCAAATTGACCACCAGCAGCAATGGGTTAAGCCTACAGACAATAGGAGGCTACGCAAGGTCATCCTAACAAAATGTTATTCATCACGGAAAGCACATTTCTACTGCTGATGAGGATCTAGCAGAACAAAGTTGGCACAACCTACAAATAATTTCAGCATTTGTACCTCAGGCCATCTGTGCCATAACTATTGATAAACATGCTAACTGAAACATACCAGATTATAGGAATGTTGCACGTTGCGTAGTTTTCGCTGGTCAGTGGCCTTGTTGGCATGGCAACAAGAAATGGCCACATTTAGAATTGCTTCTTAACTCTTCACTTCCTGTATAACAGTAATTATGCTCTGTGCTCCTATCCCACTTGTTCTATGAAAAAGGTCAAAGCTATAGCTATTTATGAGAATACTTATGTGAGAAGCTTTATCCTGACTGTTCTGGGCCTGCACTGATGGCCGAGTTGTCTATAGCATTGCCACTGACTGCTAGATGTCTCTCACTTCCTTCGGAGCATAGAAAGTTGCCAGTGACCTGGGGTTAGGCCTTGGTATTTGTCGGGTACTGGGGGATCCGCCGTGGCCTAGTGGTTACGATGCCTGGCTCCCAAGCGTGAGTTCGCAGGTTCGAGTCACCGCTGGATCCCTAAGCAGGTTGGGCTGGTCGCTATATAAATGTGCGGCGTTGTGGAGGACTGCCTATGGTCCTTCTGCAACAGAAAGACCCCTTGGAACTATTCGTGAAGAGTAGGGAATTTCTTCCTGGTTCCGGGTTTCTATCTTGTCGCGATATGACCTAAGCTGTTGAAAGCAACGTAAAACCCAATTCCTTCCTTCCTTCCTTCCTTCGTCGGGTACTCTGGTTTTCACCAGCGCCCACAACTGGATAGTCACGACTTAGCCGCAATATGGCAGAAAAAGTGGCGGTAATCGAAATTCCAAATTTGTGACTGATTTGCATAGTCGGAATTCGAGCAGGTAGAGTATATGTTTTGCTTCCAATTCTAATCATTGCATGAACTGCATATAATCCAGTTTATGTTAAAGTTTTTGAAAAGGGTAACTAAGCACTTGATACTTGTCCTTTTCTCACTCACATCTTTGTATCTCTTCTTTTTCTTCTCTTTAATTATGTTCTTTATATATACATTTTGTATCATACATACAGTCAATAAAGAATATATATATATATATATATATATATATATATATATATAAATATATATATATATATATATATATATATATATATATATATATATATATATATGAAATGCTTTATGAAAATCAGTCAATTCTGTGCATTTTAGCACAAAATCGTGTATTACTTGCACGGTATGATACATGTACATGGTTGTGTTAAAAGATTTATGAGTCTTCGAATAAATAGAACATTTGCATTATGCTCAAGATGCATTAGCACGTACTCAGTGTGGGTGCACACATTGACAAAATGCCAATACTTGTAATGCATATTCGCATAAAAACGCATATTAACAATTTTCGTCTGTCTGGTAGTAAGACTACTTCTCAGGAGTTATCTACCTGTTATTCATTCTAATTTCTAAATCTAGTTTCAATGTTTTGTTGCGCTCTTAAGAGTGTATATTTTAATATGTATACCGTATAATTTTTTACCCAATAAACATATTATACTATACTATAAACGAGCAAAACGTATATTCATACGTGGTATAAATGGAGAGATTGCACCTTCAGTGACCGGTATCTATCAGTCAAGAGTATGCACTGGCTTTCGCTAAGCTTTGTTTTGTTTACATTTTTCCTTTTCCTGGTCCCACTTTGCTACGAAAATTAAAATTCTTACCTTCACGTATCTCTGAAAATTTTGGGAGTTTAGTAATTCTAATAGATTTGTCTCAATAGATTTATTTATACTCGAATGAGTTATAAATTCTCTGACTAACTTAAAGATATTATTCTAGAAGATAGGTTCCAGTTTTATCGAATGCCTTTTTACGTCAAAAAATCCGATTGACATAAAACTTATGTTTGTTCATTTGGCATGTACATGTACGTGGCATCCCTCATTAGTTTTATTGAAACCATTCTTGAAAGTATATATCATTCATGAAAGTTTTGGTGAGAGAAGAAACATTATGAAATCATTTTTGAATTTGTGTGGACAGACAATAACGATATTAGTAAAAACACTTTAGAAATTTGCATTTATCTAATGCCATAGCTGATTCTCAAGACAGGTATGAATATACGTAAAAAATCATTCTGAACTCAATTATGTTTATATTTTCAGGGGAAAGAGTTTTGTAACCGTGTGACAGATAGTCTTATGAAAGACAACAACATCAATCATCGTATTACATCAGCTTACCATCCACAGACGAATGGCTTAACAGAGAAATTTAATGGCACTTTGCAAACAATGCTTTGCAAGGCTGTGTCAGATAAGCCGGAAACATGGGATAGCAAACTACAAAGTGTGGTATTTGCTTACAATACATCTATACAGCACACAACTGGATATAGTCCCTTTTTCCTCATGTATGGAAGGTAGGATTACGCCTAAATATGCCATGTTTTAATTACAACATATGACATGTTTGTTGGGTAGCTGAAACATATGCTACCCAGCTGATTTAGAAGGTGGTATTGGCAAGTTGTGATTAATTGATTTTCTATTATATATTTATTCATTAATCGAAAAATCTTATTAACTAGTTACATTCTCACTATGCTATTTTACATATACTATAAAACACCTCTCAAGTTGCACTATTTCTTCCAATTGCAGAGAAGCAACACTTCCCATTGAGGTGCAGCAGCTTGGGACAGACACTTCTGTCAATTGCTCCACAACCAGAAGAGAAAACCCACATATTGCAGAAACTGTGGCCAGCTCTTCCCAAGCCAGACATGACATCAGCAAGAAGGTCATTGAAAATATCCAAATTTGCCAGGCTCGGCAAAAGCGTCATTATGACAGGAAGTATTCAATGTCTAAGGTAACTACATATGTCTATTGCAGAACACACTCAACTGATGTTTGTCTGGTGAACATTGCAATATCGCTATTATACATACATAATTATATATATATATACATATATATATATATATATATATATATGTGTGTCTGTGTGTGTGTGTGACAACATCAACTTGATAAGCATGATTTAGCCTCTAATAGCAGCAAAATTGAGAAGGATCCAAAAAATACAACTATTGGCCAACTGCCATCGAACATCTTCATGTCCGCCTTAAGCCCACTGACAAGACCTAGCCTACCATTGTTGTAATAGCAGTATATTATCTTTCCAAAACTACTTTTACTTTCAATATGTATAGCAAATCAACAACTCAAACTCAACAGAATTCTCATTTTTCAGTCGTACAATGTGGGAGATGAAGTCTTGTGCAAAAATATGCACAGACTAGACCGAAAGGGGCGGGGAAAACAGAGTGTAGGTGGTTGGGGCCATACACCATTGCAGAGGCCATTGGGAAAAAAAGAAACCGTGTGAAAAATTCTTCTGGGATGCTTCTAAAGAAGACCTACCACTGTGCTCTCTTCAAACCTTTTGTTCGGTGAGTAAAACTATATTCTGGAAAAGAAAAGTTTATTTCATACTCAAAAAAGGGTGCTTGTATAGTATTCATAAGGTCATTATTTGCTTGCAGTTACCTTTTTAATTTTGCCTTCTGATATAACAATATGAGTTAGTGAGGTTTGAAGTATATATTATGTATAAACTGCATCTAAAATGGAGGCTTACTGCATGACAATGGCATTGTAATACCTTGTTTTGACGTAAATGTTTTGTATTTTCATTACTAAATTGTACATTTTAGACATAATGGGACTTCCATCTCAGACAGTGATGAATTATCGCCAACCTTCTAAATCCCAAACTTGTTGTTGGGCCAAGTGCAATACCAGGTGTGACCACTGAAATTATGGTATTTTTTGTAAACCAGTGACATGAAATAAAGGGTGTTGATTTATTATTTTTGTTTGTGTTTTAAAGCCAGCCAAAGGAGGTCACTCAGAACTAGAAGATTATTTTTTCCATCTGAAAATTTAATCCTCTGAATGCCAGTCTGTATGGTGGTTGGTTGGGGGGGGGGGTCACTGAGATCTAGCTCTCAGTCACCCGGGGTCACTGAGAACTAGATCCCAGTGACCTGTAGGTCAATAGGTTCCAGACAGGTCAATGAGAACTAGATCTCAGGGACCCCATCAGGTCACTGAGATCTGGATGTCAGTGACCCGGGGTACACATTCCTGCTCCGCTGACATTTAGTTCCTGCACTAAGTGCGCGGGCAAGCCGGGCATAATACACAACTGCACGCCTTATTGCCAGCCAGTTCCCTGGGCATGGATGCATGGATTACCTCACAACTGAACGTAGCTTTCATTCGCAAACTACGTGGGTCATTGATGTGGCTTATTTTCTGACATGCTATCCTATGGTGTTTGTACAATCAAGCACTGGCAGACGTCCGGTTCCCTGTTGCAGGAAATGAATATCTGTACTGTAGTATTTTTGTTTGGCTTGGTCCTTTATTGTCTGACCGGAGCAGAGGCGTGTGTATCGCATGACTGTGTAATTATTTATTGTCCTTTCCTCACTGGTCATGAATAGCCAAATTGAATCAAATCTTTTGATATGGTTGTACTTGATCATGTTTGCAGTTTTATTGGATTTGTTAGGCATCTTGGAGGATAGAAGAGGGCTGGTAAATAATAGGTATGCGCCTCCCCGTGACACGCAGTATATAACGCCTGTGTGAAATTTAGTAGTAGTACTTTTATTTGCTGTAAAATTCGTTTATAAAGGTGTACTTCTATCCACAATATTTGACAGAAAATATATAGTAATACAAACGCAAACATAATACAAACAGTTGTTCAGACAAAGTCTGGTGTTGATTATATATAAATTGGCCATTACTATACGTGACCTGGAGTATTCTAATACTCAACTGTATTGCATGTGATAACACAGAAAATATCAGTAATTGATCAGAAATCCACACGTGTGAACAATGCGAGCATCACCCTGTAGGGGCGGATCATTTGATATTCTTGGGGGGGAGGGGGGAGGCTATCCTTTTTAGGAAAAAGATTCTTGGATTGAAAACCAAGAAAAAATGCTGTGGCCCTAAAAAATAAGAAAAAAGATTCTGGCCCTGAAAATTGGGAATTATATTCATCCAGGGGAGAAAACGATACTGTATATCGTGTTAATATTGCGGCAGTTTAATTAATGGGTACTTTGCGCACCCATGGAGTCCGCATTTATCAAACTGCGCATTATTGTTCGGATATTGGATACCTACTACGCTTTTACCGTTTAACACACAGATATGATAGTTATTACATCCTTGCCCGTCCAAAGGAGAAAAAATTCTGATCACGTCAAAAAACTGCAACCTATCCACCCGCCCCACCAAGAATATCAAATAGTCCCCTCCCCCTTATCAAATATATCAAATAGTTCCGTAACCTGTAGCGGTGGAGGCGGCTTACCAGTGGGAGTAAGTGATCCAATAAGTCGCAGCGCGTTATTAACGAGAGAGGAATGGTTTTGACGTAAAGGGGTTAGCCTCAATAGTAGATCAGTGAATATAGGTGGGAGGAACGAGCAGGGTGTTTACTGATGGTCTCAGTGGGGTCCCCTTGGCTACTGAGATCAGACAAATCGCTTTCCTGATTACTCGTGTATGCATAGAATGGTGTTCCCATTACAAAAAGTAGCATTATTAGTAGTAGTAGTAGTAGTAGTAGTAGTAGTAGTAGTAGTAGTAGTAGTAGTAGTAGTAGTAGCATAGCAATACATGTAGTAGTAGTAGTAGTAATAGTAGTAGCAGCAGCAACTGCAGTGGTAGTAGTAAAACATTCGAATCTTAAGTTGAAACTTTTTGAAGGTATTGAAAGCATGGTGGTAATCAAAAATATATTTGTGTCAAATAAGCCAAACAAATAAAAATTATTATGGCCACTAAATTTGTAAAATAATCGAATGGAAAATTTACATACAAAATAAGCAACAACAAAGAATCTTTGATCTCAGCAATACACGTGATAGTAATACGTCATGTAAACTATAGCGAGATCAATCTACTTCTCTCCGCCTGTAGGCGTACTGTAGCAACATGGCAGCAGTAATAACGTTGTGTTTCAATGTAGTGAGAAATGCAAACTGACTTACCATGGAAGAGCGGGCAGAACTTGTCAAATATTGCTAATGGTCCCAGACTTGCATACTGGCCCAGAGCCAGCTCCATGAACATGAGAGGGAGGCCGATCAGGATCAACATCAGGATAAAGGGGAACAGAAAGGCTCCTGTAGAGAAGAGCAATGCATAAGATTTCCTTTAGAAATTGTCGTCTGGATCTGGATTACTTTTGACAATAACTTAGTAATTGAAAACGATTTCACGTAATATTTGAGGGAGAGTTATTAGTAGTGTTCTGATAAACATTTATCCTTGAAATATTTCTCTAATCAAGCTTTTATTAGAAATTGTCGTCTGGACCTGGACTACTTTTGGCGATAACTTTGAAAATTGAAAACGATTTGACAAAATATTGAAGTAGAGTTATTAGTAATGTTCTGATAAACATTTTTCCTCGGAATATTTTCCTAATTAAGCTTTTACTTAAAATATTTCACCAAAATTGTCAGACTGTTTTGACCACTACGAAGAATAATTGGTGCAAAAAAGCAAACAGCGTCTCTATTCTTATTTTAAACATTAGTGTCTGATATTGAAATGCGATACACAGGCAGCAAATTTCAAGTGTTTTGGTAATGTTTTTGCTAATCTTGTTTTCAAGAGTAACATAGTTCCAGACCAAAACATAATTAATTTGATACAAATTTGATTCTCTAATATGGTTCTTGATATCTAGTGTATGTAAATATCGTCTCCATTTGCATTCTTCTATTATTTTTTGAATGTGCTATGCTGGTTTATTTTCTATGGTATCATAGTTCCAGTCACTTCTAAATGATGAATTTGATACGAATTTTATTTATTAACATGGTTTTAGATACCTGATATAGGCGTCATATAATCCCTATTTATTTCATTATTCAAATATGAAAGGTAGTCCCTCACACTTAGGAAAGAAAAATTGGTACAAGATGCATACTGAAATTTTTTCAGTATTGTCTTTTCATTTACTCGTTCTTTCTCTTGAATATTTGTCTATGGAGAATAAAAACCACTGTTGCACATGTGTGCAATTGGAAATTTTAAAAAAACACCCTAAGAATTAAACTACATATTAAAATACATTATGGGAATCGATAGTCGATGATAAATATACATCAATTCCTACCATAGGGTATAAGAGGTGTTTCGAAGTATGTATCTCTTTTATGTTACTGCTATTTCGTGAAATATGGATAGTGGCCAACCTGAACGGTCTAATTGCGGTAAAAAGTGCTTTTATTTGTCATGAACAACCTGGTTTACATGTCTTTGGAGAATAAAAAAAAACCTGTTGCACATGTGTGCAATTTGCAAATTAAAAAGAAAAAGAAAAACTCTTTCACCTATTTAAATATCTCACATCCCTACACTTTACAAGGTGTACAATTCTGACCAAGTAGCACTGGAATTTTAAATGCTCGAATAAAAACGGTATGGTTTGCTTAGGTTAACCCATTCACACTCAAGACTTCCTCTAGAAGGCATCGTTTGCTACTTTCATACTTTTGAAGATAATTTGGTTCTTAAATAATTTTAGTTCTTAAACTGTTTAAATGAGTGTTGTTGCTTGGCCTCTGATTAACATTTCTCTTTCAAATATTTTCTAAAGAAAACTTTTGTTAGTGAAATATTTCAGAAATCAGCAGGCCTATTTTGGTTGCTCTGAGTGTAAACGGGTCAACTCACAAACGCGTTCAAATACTGTAGATTCACAAAAGATTGTGTAGAGTAAATTTTGCGAATTTACAGAAAATCGATTTTTTACGTTTATAAACTTTGCGAATTGGCTGCAACATGGAGTGCCAGCTATACACTTAAAGTGGCAGCACTAATCATTAATTAGTGAATTTTAATTTTGCGTCCGAGGCTAAACGCAAAAAACGCAAAATTTAAACTAACGCAATCTTTTCCGAATTTACTCTAAGCTAAATGAGACTTACCTCCTCCATTCATATAGGCCAAGTATGGAAACCTCCAGACATTGCCCAAACCAACTGAATATCCCAGCAAAGATATGAGAAAGTCAAACTTTCCTGACCATTTTCCTCGATCAACATCTTCGTTAATATCTCTGGCTAGTTCAAACTCGTCATCTAGTTCCGCTAGTGGCGCAACGCTTTCTCCCCCGTCAGATACCCCATCATTCTGAAATAAACATAGAAAGAATATCTGAGAATCACGTGTAGTCACATAATTGCGTCCAAAGTTTTATGAGATTTGAGATATATTTAAGTTTCGTTAACAGCCTATGCAGAACAATAGTTGAAAATCAAATTGCATTTCTGTCGTTGACAATAGTAGTTGTAGTAGTAGTAGTAGTAATAGTAGTAGTAGTAGTAGTAGTAGTAGTAGTAGTAGTAGTAGTAGTAGTAGTAGTAGTAGTAGTAGTAGTAGTAGTAGCAATAGTAGTAGTAGTTTTAGTAGTAGTAGTAGTAGTAGTAGGAGGAGGAGGAGTATCTTTATTCACTGTATGTATCATATACAAAATGTTGGTGGTTCAGAGGGGTTTTGCTCTAAAGGTCAAAACTGTATGAGGAGTATAAGAACACAATCATGTTCACTGCTGACGCACGCAATGTACATGCATTTGTTTACGTGAAGTATGCCATGCATTATCAAATGGAACAGTCTTTTCTTGCAGCTTGAAATACATTTCCCTTCATACCGAGTATTGGTGCGTTAATATATTTTCTTTGTTTGAAGAATATGCTTTTACTACATGGCGGTTGCCCTCGACAGATCAACAAAGAGTTTATTGCTCAAGCATAAATATCATGGAATTTCCTTTTGACCTTGAATGTCGTAAGCATAAGCATGACTTCGATATCATTAGTTACGCCCTCGGCTGTTGGAAAGTGCAATCCGGCTTGATATCCAACCGAAGTCATCCAGATGCACTTTCCAACAGAGCGTAACGAATTTATCACCTGCTCTTTCATGCTAAGAAAAAATAACAAATACATCTCACAAAAATTTAAGATAACTTTGGAGGTCAGAACGAGGCTGCTGTCCGAGTGGTAATGTTGAATTCTGCCGTTGGATATTGAATTCTGCCGTTCGATATTGAATTCTGCCGTTCGATATTGAATCTACAAAGTGTGAACGGCTATTGACCAATCAGCATAGTGAATTAAAGCAGAGCAGGGGATAAAGAACAATGCACCATTTCCTCATGCATTTTTATATTGTACCTACTAGTTAACAAGGGAAGGGCATTCAAGTTATATAATACCAATGAAGACACAATAGCTTTAACCCATTGATGCTCATAGCAGATAAAAGCAAGCTATCAATGTTGCTAAAATCTAGCGAATTTGTGAAAATATTTAAAGGGAATTGCCATTCATAACATTACCAACAACTCTCCTTCAAATACTTTGTAAAACTCTCCTTTATACCAAAGTTATTATGGAAAATATCGTGAATCCAGACGGCAATTTCCAGAGAAACACCTAAGCAATAGTGAGTTAACAAGAGGCTAACATTAATCAGAAGCATTATCATGGTAGCTCAAGTCTCTGTGAGGTTTATGAGCGCTGGGTTTGGGATGTGATCTATGTGTAGTAGTATAACATGATGCTACACAATAAACAACTCTAGTATATAGTTTCATCCCCACGTAACAAGACGGCCAAAGGAATTAGCCATTGCATCTCCATCTACAGTACAGGAATTTAATTCCTGCATCAGTCAACCGGACGTCTGCCAGTATCTGGTTGTATAAACAGACAGATAACATGTCACAAAATAACCCAAGCACATCAATGACCCACCAGCTTGCGATTCGAAGCAAAATTCAGTTGTGTGGTCAAGGACCTTTGGAATGGCACCCCCTTGCTAACTTGCATGTGAATTGGTCACATTTACAGGGTGATTTTAGTTATATCATAACTGGGGATCCTCGTGCACATTTTTCTTTATATAGGATCTTCATTCATAGGAGAAAAATATCATTTGGTGGTCTAAACGTAAATCGCCGTGGGACTAAGCATTAGAAAATATAAATATGTAATCCTCTGAGGACATAATCAAGTACCTTCCCATCTAATACTAACGTTCTGAATGATGCCGAGTGTAAGGTCTTTAAGCACAACAATTCACTGTGGCGGAAATGGATAGTTACTTTGAACTTTGCCTTTTGTGTTATTTCGTCTTACGAGTTGAGTAAAGTGTCATTGTTCAAGTTGGACAATATAAAAAATCTTCAAATATTCGTTTGAAGAGTAACAATTAGCCGACACTAAGACTCGAAATAAGCCATATACTTCTACGATAAGTATGGACAATTATTAACAATATTGACATATATACTTATTAGATGTACTGTAGCCCCCTGTATATAATTGTCTCACTTCATTTCGTTAAATAAAGGTTAGGATCGACGACCTTATTTGGTAAAATAGATACTCATTACTTAGTTAATCTATTGACTGCAGTGCAGTCATTTGAATCCTGCACCAGTCGCCCAGAAACCTCAGCCAGTGCCTGGTCGCACAAACAACCATGGGAAAACACGTCAGAAAGATGAGCCAAGTGTTTAGAAAACGTCTGTTGATTCAAATCAAACCCACTTTGAATTCAAGAGAACATTGATTGATTTCTGCAAAGACATTTTCTCTATATAAGAGAATTGTAATTATTTTTAACACATTGTAACTGTGAAGTCCTTTTTAGTATTGAGCCCTTTCTTCTCTGCCTGGCCTAAAAGGAGAGATTATTTCTGTTGGAAATTGACCAAAAAGTTAATCTTAAGCTATCGAACTGTCAGCACAAGTAATCAGTGGGTAGTGTCTGTATAATTGAATTAGCTATCGTGTAACAGACTTCCAAGTTGGCATAGCACTAAGTTGATTGATAGTTTAAGAGTACTCAAACAGACCCTATTCCAACGCATTGATTTTCGACATTCTACACATGTAAATATAGTGGCTCTTGTTCTTTTCGTTGAGGTGGTAATTTAGCCAATAGTATCAATAATTTTCATGTTTGAGATCTGATGAAAATGAGTACAATCCTAGAATGAGAAGCGAGTTTAATATTTAAACATTGTTTAAGATTGAAAAAGTGCTATGCAAATGAAGGTTTTAATCATTATTATTATCATCATTATTATTAGTATCATTATCATTATTGCCATTAAGTTATCATTATCAATTTCATCATCATCATCATTGTTATTATTATCATTATTAGTATTATTATTATTAGTAGTAGTAGTAGTAGTAGTAGTATTTCTTTATCATCATTATTATTTCTAATACTATTATTATCATTATTATTATCAATATTATAATCAATATTATTATCAATATCATTGTTATTATCATTATTAATAATCACCATTTTATTATTATTATTATTATTATTATTATTATTATTATTAGTATTATTATTGTTATTATCATTATCATTATCATTAGCGAATAAAAGGCAAGTATTCATAATTATCTGGAACTATGACAGTCTTTGGACCTTTACCAATGCGTCTTCCGCTAACCCCATATATCACATTTCCACCTAGGATCTATGCAATTACCATTAGTCATTTCCGATTCTGGACACGGTCAATATGGATGTTTGGCATACCCAAGTAATGCCAAAGAGCTCCCAATCTCCTTAGTGATCAGGGCACACGTGACTAGGAAGTTGGGCAGGTATGGATACATGTTTAACACTAAAATGGCCTTAGGCATTGTGTTTTGATGGCAGCTTTATGAAAATGGAATTTGATAAGTAGCAATATTTCTCATTCCTTAGCAGGTCACATCATTATTCAGAATGATATTGTGCAACTAACTAACTACATTAACCAGCTTGGAATCATCAATCTTCAGAATAAATGGTATCAGGATGATAACAAAATGCAGTACACGATAAGAACATGAAATATTTATATATATATATATATATATATATATATATATATATATATATATATATATATATATATATATATATATATATATATATATATATATATATATATATATATATATATATATACATATATATATATATATATACATATATATATATATATATATATATATATATATATATATATATATATATATATATATATATATATAAATTCCCCAATGCGCTATATTTGGGACACGCGTCATATATGTGTTATACAGTATATATATATATATATATATATATATATATATATATATATATATATATATATATATATATATATATATATATATATATATATATATATATATATATATATATGTATATATGCATATATGCAGGGCCACTTGCTGGGGGTTCTGATATTTCACCTGAATAAACCATATTTTGTCAGATGAGAGACTTGCGTGTTACAAGTAACGTTTCCGTTACTGAAATGAATGGAGTTTAAACTAGAATGAGATGATTGACAGCCAATTAGATTGTGCTTCTGTCCTTGTGAGGGCTATTCCCACCATCGTGTGTGGTAATTGAGGATCGATGGTAATTACTCTAGGCAGGGGAATGCCCCAAAGGAAAATGTATGCACTCCTAATATAAGAGGAAAGTTGAATATTTGAATATTTTTAGATTTTAAAAACGCTATTCCAATAGTAATTCAAATATCTACTGTATTATTATTATTATTATTATTATTATTATTATTATTATTATTATTATTATTATTATTATTATTATGATGATGATGATGATGATGATGATGATGATGATGATGATTATCATTATTATTATCATTATTATTATTATTATTATTATTATTATTATTATTATTATTATTATTATTATTATCATTATTATTATTATCACTAGTATCATTA
>OZ012693.1:21825565-21848065 GCA_963942565.1 Maea johnstoni | reverse complement strand
TTAACCTCAAGAGTATCTTGTAAATATTCTATAGTTATGAATTGATCTTCTATAAATAAATCTTTCACAAATTTAATACCTTTGTTAAACCATTCCTTGTTAAAATATGAACATACTCTGGTGTTATACCAAATTGGCATAGTGTTATGAATAGCATTCTCAGTTAACCATACTTCGTTATATAGTGTTTTAAAAGCACTAATGACATCTTTCCAAAAAATATTAGTACATGATTGCCAGAGAGTATTCAGATAGTCATCTCCAAAAAGAAATATCTTATGAATATTAAAAAATATGGGGAAAATACACCAGCCACTATTTTCTTTTAGTATTCTTCTTAGCCAAGTAATTTTTAAGGCTTTATCAAAGGATACTAAATTGGAATATTTTAGCCCCCCATGCTCTAATGGATTGTATAAAATTTCTTTTCGAAATTTTGCTGGTTTTGAATCCCATAAAAAGTTGTTATAAATGGTTTCAATTTTGGTGAATAACTGTATTGAAGGAGATGGGAGCGACAGCAGGATATGTATTAGTTTAGATGTTAAAAGACTTTTTATGATTGTGATTTTTCCAATCGGAGTAAGGAATCTTGGAGCCCATATTTGAATTAGTTTATGTATTTCACAGATTTTTTTTTCTATATTAATGTCTGTAATTTTTTCCATGTTGTCAACATTAAATGTTATTCCTAATGATACAAATTCATTGGTCCAAATCAAATTTCTTTCTAAACAAAATTTATCACTGCTGTCTCCCCATACCCCAATTTTGATGATTTTGGTTTTTTCTATGTTCACTTTCAAACCAGATATGCATTGAAAGATCCTTAGAGCATCAAGGGCTGCTGATAAATTGCGTTCATTTGCTGTTAAGTACAAAGTGGTGTCGTCGGCGTATAAAGATATTTTCTGTTCCTCCTTATATACCTCAATACCAACAATATTCTTATCCTGTCTTATGGCCATTGCCATAATTTCTGCCGCCAGAACAAAAATGTAAGGGGACACTGGGTCCCCCTGTCTACACCCCCTATGGAGGAGAACTTTTTCTGAGATGTGCCCATTCTGTACTATATATGAGTATGAGTTTAGTTGTATAGAATTTATCCATTTAATTATATTGGGTCCAAAGTTAAAAATTTTCAAGGTTTTAGATATAAACTCCCAATCGATCGAATCGAACGCTTTCTCGAAATCTATTAATACTATCAGTCCCTTTAATTTATTTTCTTTGCAATAGTTTATCATGTCATAAGTTTGTCTGATGTTTTCCCCTATGAATCTTCCCGTTATAAAGCCTTTTTGATCAGAATGTATTAGTTTATTCAAAGTTAATTTTATACGATCCGCAAGAATTGCAGAGTAAAATTTATACGTTGAATTTAGAAGTGTGATAGGTCTCCAATTTTTTAATTCATTTCTACATTTATCGCCTTTAGGAATGCACGTTATTATACCCCCTAATTGAGTTTCATTTAATTTATTTTCATCTCTATATTTTTTGAATAACTTTAACATCCATTTATATAATTCTGGCCAAAAGATTTTATAGAATTCGTTGGAGTACCCATCAGGGCCAGGGCTTTTATTATTTTTTGATATTTTAATTACATCTTTTAACTCTTGTTCTGTAATATCTATTTCTAATTTATTTTTTTCATTATCAGTTAATTTGGGCAATATATCCTCAATATCTTTGAAATTTGTGTCTTCAATATTAATAGTGTTATGTTTACTGTATAAATGTGTATAAAATTTTGACATTTCATTGAGAATTTCCTCTGGTTTATGTAATTTATTTCCATCTTTTACTTTTAGTTCTCTAATATTTTTGGAAACGAAATTTTTATTTTCAAGATTTAGAAAATATTTAGAAGGTTTTTCATTGAAATTAGTTATATTGGCTCTTGAACGTAATAAGGCCCCTTTTAGTTTAATTTCTCTTATGTCTAGTAGTTTATTTTTAAGTTCATTTAGTTTTTCTATATTTTCTAAATCTGTTGGGTCTAAAATAAGTTCTTCCTCTGCTATTTCTATTTTTTTATTTAGTTTGTTCTCCTCCATATTTTGTTCCCTCTTTTTTCTTCCCGCATAGGAAATAATTCGACCCCGTATTTGGACATGTAGAGTGTCCCAAAAGCTTCGTATATCAATCATAATGTCAAGATGTTCTTTAAAATTCTTTTCACTGCTGCTACTTTAAGTGTATAGCTGGCAATCCATGTTGCGGCCAATTCGCAAGGTTAACAAAATGCAAATATCGATTTTCAGTAAATTCGTTAAGTTTACTCTACACAATCTTTTGTGAATCTACAATATTCCTTGCGTGTCCAGAGTAAATGAATTGTATATTATGGTTCATACACCAACCGTTGCGGGCATGAACTGTTAAGGTAAAGGAGTCACAAGCATAGGAAATAGAGTTAACCCATTAATGCTCACAACGGCCAAAAGCAGCCTGAAAATGTTTATGAAATCTTGCAGGAAAAAGCATAATTTGGAAGATATTTGAAAGAGGAATAATATATAGAAAATTACCAACAACTCTCCTTAATATAGATTGTAAAATCTGACTGCTAGCTCTCTCTAACAACTACTTGTGTTAGAATCCCGGCCAGGCATGCGATGTATGTATATCTATTGACTACATTCAACGTGAACACTTAGGGTTGAGCGCTGGCTTTCACCGGGTACTACGGTTTCCTCCACTACTTACAACTGGCTAGTCACGAATTAGCCAAACTATGGCATAAATGTGACGAAAAGCAAAATTCCAAAAAAAAAAAAGAAGTCAACGTGAAAAAGTAGCATGTAGGCAAAAGAATAGTCAGTAACGTGGGGTAGGCGGTGGTTTTGCCGGGTACTCCGGTTTCCTCCACCAGTTACTACTGGCTAGTCACCAAAAGGTGACGAAAAACAAACTTCCAAATTCCACCTGTTCTGTGATGTTGCGGGGATGAATCCACTCTCCTTCATCCATCCTTCTGGCCAGTAGCACTCATTCATCTAGCGGTGACGGCTGCCAAGCTGTTTTCCTTAGCTGCTAAGACCTTTTATTGATTCACTTTTATAATCTCCATAATCGGGCTGTGTGGGATCCCAGGGAGAGGAGGTGCTCTCGGGGGAGGTAGCCAAGCAGGTTGGCTTCCGTCGGTAGCCAGCAGGGGCACCTACCACTTTAAACACATCTCAGGGTCACCCCTCGAGTTCACATACATCTGCAACTATTTGCTTGAGTTATAGTCAGTGGTGGTTTAGGAATGTGGCATAAGATGTATGGACACCATAGGTTTTAAAATGTGAAACTAGCTTTGGTAATAACAAACAGATACAAAAACCTCACAGACACAGATAAAGACACACGCACATATACATACATACATACGTACGTACATATATACATACATTCATACACATACATATATATATATATATATATATATATATATATATATATATATATATATATATAGATAGATTGATAGATAGATATAGATAGATAGATAGATATGTATATATATACATATATATATATATATATATATATATATATATATATATATATATATATAAATATATACTAGTATATATATATATATATATATATATATATATATATATATATATATATATATATATGTGTGTATATATATGTGTATATATATATATATATTTATATATATATATATATATATATATATATATATATATATGTATATGCATATATATATATATATATATATATATATATATATATATATATATATATATATATATATATATTTATATATATATGTATAAATATATATATATATATATATATAATGACTGAGGAAAAGAAATAGCACGTTGATAACTTAATCCTAGTCTCACAGGAAACAAATAATACGTCATGAAAAGCAGTGTTAGTACAGTGAGAAAGATCCATTAGTGCACCGTTCTACTAACTGCGCAGATCTCCCCCTCCTCTAATACCATACGCTCGTTATTGACATTCTATTCTACAATAGCCATTGTGGCAACCACGCAGACTTTCCGTGTATGAATAGATATATCTGCCGGCTTTGCCCGAGTGGTCCCAATTATTGTGCCTTAGACGGATTGTGAGAGTGAGTAGTATGGACATGTACTACACTAACTCTGGGCGCAAAGGGCCTCGAACCCGCCAATGGAGACGATTGCTTTAGACTACGTACATGTACATGTACACCATAGTACATGTACTACATGTACACCACAGTGTATGTTGAATAAAAGATGCTTGCTATTGAAGAATGCAACACTCCCTGCATAATTTACTGATTGAAGGTATTGCAAACTCTGCCCCCTTATTGACAGAGTCACGCCTGAACTCAAATTCCTTTCTCTTGATCGCTGACGTAAAATTTAATGAAATCGCAAATTTGTAAATTTAGGTGAAAAATGTGACAAGGATATACATGCTCAACCACATTTTTTATTTGAAGATATTTTTGATAGATATTATCTTTTTTTGACTGATGAAAGTGTCTTTCTATGATTTGTCAACTCAAGCGTACAGTATCTGTTTTAGCTCCAGCACTAAATGCGCGGGGAGACCGGGCATAATACACGACCGCACGCCCGATTGCCTCCCAGTGTCTTGGGTATGGATGCGACAGCAGGCCCCTGACCTCACAACTGAACGTTGCTTCGATTCGCATGCTTATTATACGTGGGCAGCCTATGCCTAATACACGACAGCATGCCCGATTGCCACCCAATTTCCAATCTGCCACAGCGGCGATATCGTCTTCCGCTGGATTGCTACACGACTAGTATCTCTGCTCCCAAGCACATAGTCACTCTGCATGTTTTTTAAGTTCCGTTCTTTTTCATTGTACGATTTAAAAATTATACCAAATATGAAGCTTCTATGCATTATTCGCCATTCAGTTATTTGTAATTGCGCAAACTAAGATATTTATGACATTTCGGGTGTAATGCCTTAGTACTATTTGCAATAGCTCATGAGAAAATGCGGTGAAAAGTCCTGAATTGACCATTCAGTCAGTCGGCCGTCCAGTACTCGTGCACTAAGAGAAAGAGGTCAGTGCTACGTCATTGTTGATTGTAAATATGACCACGTGCATCAAACCTTTTGACCAATGGGATACATTTAATGACGTCACTTATCAAAATATTCCGCGAAATAGAACCGGTGTGGTGGCAGAGATACTATGCGTAGCGGGATCTATGGGTGGAGAGTGCCCAATTTCCTGAACATGGATGCACGAAGGACCTCACAACTGAATGTGGTTTTGGTTCGCAAGCCACGTAGGTGACTGGTGTACTGGGGTTATTTCCTTTGACATGTCATCCATGGTGTTTATACAACCAGGCACCGACAGACGTCTGGTCGACTGGTGCAGGTATTGAATGGCTGCTTTGTACTGATGTAGAAATCAACCTAGCTATTGCCTTCTTCTGATTTACATAGCTTGTTGCTCACGTTTGGCTGACGGTCAACTAGTGAAGGGGTGTTTTTTATGTATGGAATTGTTTACATCAAAACATATAAATCTTGGGTATTAAGAAAGGAATCCAGTGGTCAAAACATTGGCATAATCATGTTTCAATATTACGATATGTTTGATAAATGCCTTACTTCTGAATATCTACATGTACATGCAAAGTTGTTCATCACGAAAAATGTAATTTGCTATTTACTACTATAGATTTTTTCACCCAATCTTGAAAACCGATCTTTTCATATTTTGTAAGTAAACAACCATTTCCCAACACCAGCCCCTATCACTATACCTTCTCCTGAATTTGTAATTTGGATTATAGTTACGTTTCTGCAATATAAGAGGCTAAGTAGTGACTAGCCAGTTGTAAGGGGTGGACGAAACCCGAACACCCGGCAAAACCACAGTCGAAACCCAATTCGCTGCCAACGTAGTCATATACGCCGGCGGGTATTTTCGTATACCCTGGGCAGAGGTGAATGACAGTGAACAATCAGTGGCAACGCTTTAGACCACTCGACCATCGGGGCAGGCCCTCAGTGATGAGAGACAATTAGCAGTCAGTGCCAAGCTTTAGACCACTCGACCATCAGGGCAGGCCCTCAGTGGTGAGAAACAATTAGCAGTCAGTGCCACGCTTTTGACCACTCGACCATCAGGGCAGGCCCACCGTATTCTAATTGATGTGTATGTGTTCCGCTATGTTTTTGTCCACGGGTGATTCTAGACAAATGAATGCCGGCCCTGGCTGTGAGTTACGAGGGCGGCACATGGCGCCAGATTTACCTACATGTACATGCAGCCTGTAGATGTCGTGCCCCGCCTCTGACCGTGGGCTTGCGGCGGATGCCTTTATTCCAGCAGTAAATGGAGATTCAGTGTTTTTCAGGCTGTTGCTTGGTGCCAAGAGACTCCTTCAAAGGCCTAATCCCGGGCAGGTGCGCCGCCACTCCTACTAGCTCTAATCACTGAGCGGCATATTAACATTGAGAGTCTGGTACCACGACCCGTAACAGTTCAGCCATGCCCTGATAGAGGCCTTTTGCTTCCAAAAGGAAGGGAGGGAATGGTTTTTAAGACGCTTTCAATAGCTTATGTCATATCGCGAGGAGATGGAAACCCGGAACTGAAAATGAATTCACTTCTCTTCACGGAAAGTTCCAGGGTGTCTCTTAGTTGCAGAAGGACCATAGACAGTCCTCCACAACGCCGCAAAAGTATACATGTATAGCGACCAGGCCTACCCGCTTGGGGATCCAGCAGAGACTCGAACCTGCGAAGTCACGTTTGGGAGACAGTCATCGTTGTCACTAAGCCACGATGAATCCCCCTATTGCTGCCACCAACTCACATACACCTCGACCTTTTCCCTTTTTTAAAAATGTTCTCTGCAGATGTTTTATTTGCATTCTCCAAAGTGTAATAGATCAATAACTGTAAATTCACAAAAGATTGTGTAGAGTAAATTTTGCGAATTTACAGAAAATCGATTTTTACGTTTTTTTTAACTTTGCGAACATGGAGTGCCAGCTATACACTTAAAGTGGCAGCACTAATCTTTGCGAATTTAAATTTTGCGTCCGCAGCTCAACGCAAAAATTAAACTAACGCAATCTTTTCCGAATTTACAGTAATAAAATTAAATGGATTTGTACATCGATACATGGTGTCTATGCATTTTCCTTTCTATCAGCATTCATTACAATGTTTTTGATGTGTTCCCTTGACAATAGTTAATATGAAATATAACATTCAGTATGAAATATTCATATATGACCAATTGCTGTTCAAAATAGTTTGAGTAGTCCTTAATTGCCTGAGCTGACCTGGATAGGACCACAGTTGCTATTTCACAATGTTTTACCCCAAATTACATTTTCTTGATCAATAAAGGGTACATTTGATTTGTAAATGCAGTGCACTTCTGCTAAATGTACTACATGTAGGTTAGGGCAAATTGAGGAAAAATCTGGAGTTCCTGAAAGATAAAACCTTTCAGTAAAATCCCCACCAAAGTCATGTGCTGTAAGGTACAATGTACTATCTTGCAGAAAATCCAAATTTTCCAACAAGTTGCCCTAGCCAAGTGTGTTGAGCAGACTTTCATTGTATTTACATTTCAAGGTAGTCCTTATTAATCGAGAAATTGTCATGTGAGGTAAAACATTGCAAAATACAAACTGTGGTCCTATCAAGGTCAGCTCACGCAGCTAAGTCAAAAAAACTCATAGTCCAAATACCAAGTCCATAGGGATTACATAACATTTATTAGAAAGGGGACAAGAGGGCTAAACTAGGAGATGGTTTATTTTGAGTGTGTCACCAGCATCACAGCCTTAACCTTTGATTTGATGTGAATTCATCGATTTGTATGTAGGTCTACAACCCCCTTGGTACACAATATTTTCGACTCATGACGTCGGTATAAAAGAAACGTAGCCCCTGTTTTAAAAAATATTATTTTTGTGTAAATTGAATTTTTTTAGTTGTTGATTCCACTTTGCAGTCTATTGCCGAATCAAGTGGTACCTGTGCGAATCTGAGTGTCAAGAGTAACCCTAATTGCCCCTGTAGCTACTAACTGCTAGTATTACTATTAAAGATGTCTGTCATTGGTGTGTTTTCTTGTTATTACCATAATCACGTATTATACAAAATGTTTTAGCACAACTTATATAGAAGCAAACTCGTGCCCCAAAAAATGAATACTGTTAAGAACAATTAACCGTATAAAACGCGGCCCTGGTAGTGAGAGGAGGGACTAAACTTTATCAAAAACAACCCTTTTGAATCAGAAGTTGTATACCCATATAAAGATATTTATTTCCAATGAACCTATGTGTGATTGAAATGTAGTCAAACGTTCTAATTTGGAATCCCTTTGTAACTTTTCTTTACCATTGCACTATACTGTCCCTTACTGTGGCCATCATGGCAATTCGGACAAGTAGTCTTCAGCCTATTGTAACAAAAGAAAAAGTGTGGCTCATCCAAAAGAAATTTCACCAATTATTGGTGAAATTGGCAATAGTACTATTATCCAAATGATGGAGAATCGTTGCATTTGAACTCGTAAGATAATTTCCAATGAAAATGATCACTTTCTGGTTTTCAATTGCGTCATTTAATAAGCTCATGTCTTTAACAGGAAAATGAATGCATCACAATAAAAGCTACTAATCATGTTTCAGGCCGAATGGGACTTGCTGCATCTTTTCTTACAATTCCACAGACTCGGTCCATCTATTATCTTTCCATCCTCCCAGATGAGTGCTCCTCCCTCAAGTGGTGTGCGCCGCCGCCATTACGGGGATATTTGCTGCGGAGCTGTGGCCATTGTTCAAGTAATCGGAAGTGACACACTTCCGGGAGCGCGTAGGTGGAGGCCGCTTATGATCACGAGCATCAGACAGACTCCATAATTCAGACCGACAGGCAATAGCCCAGATTGTTTCCTCTGGCATATGGAATATAAATTAAATTAACCGTGTTCACCCAAATCAATTATTGTACAGAAGGAGCCTTGATTTGGTTTGATCGCTGGGAAGTGGAGTGTAATCAAGACAGCCATCTTCATACCTAGTGCAGTCAAAATAGATGTGTATCAAGAGATAATTATATGAATAACCCTTGTTATAAAAATGGTAATGGCAATAATGGTAGTGATGAACGTGATAGGTATAAGAAGAAGAAGAAGAAAATTAATAATAATAATAATAATAATAATAATAATAATAATAATAATAATAATAATGATGATAATAATAACAACAACAAAAATAACAATGGTAATAACAATAGTAATATTAATAGTAATAATACTAAGATAAAACAATAAGAATAAGAATATATAAGAATAAGAATGATGATAGATATTATAATTTGTAGAAATTTGTAAAATACTTGAATAAAGAAAAGGTAAAAAATAAATTTGATTTGATTGTCGCTTTTATCTCTCTCTCTCTCTCTCTCTCTCTCTCTCTCTCTCTCTCTCTCTCTCTCTCTCAATATCAGTAGTAGCATCTACGGGTCCATTGCTGAAATCATAACCATTCCAATAATCTCTGACCAAGTCCTGCAAATCTCAGGAAAACACTTTGTTTTGTTAATAGATGTGTTTAAATGTTTTGGCACAATACTTTTATCAATCCTAGACCATCACCAATATCGACGATAGATATTAAATGAAAATGGGCATCTGCCAAACCCAAGGTCTTTCCGATAATCCACTTCCATTTAGCAATTAGTTCTGCTTTAGGGAGACTTCACATCAATGGAAATCGTATATCCTCCATTCCGCGCCGAGCGTCCACGTCAAACGCAGGCTGCTTCTCAATAGACCTCGCTCTCTCCTCCTCACGGATCCCCGTAAGCTCCCCTGCAATTCATCAAGTAAAGCCCATCTTGACTAAGTGACAAGAGGCTCTCTGGCAATTCCTCAGAAAACGCCCTGCATTTCCATTTCCCTTTGGCCAAGCCTTCCATTTCTTCTTTGATCCGTTGTTATTAAAGAATACCTAATAGAGGAGGCTCCCAGCGAGTGTAATTCACATCGGGGAAGGGTAAACTCGTTTATGATATTTTATTGAAGGATAAAGATGGGAAGGTAACACCATAAAAAACGTCGACATGCAGAAAAGATGATCGCCCAGTTATTCAGTTTTAAGTTGATAAAAAGGCGTTGAGATATCATATGATATTAACTGGTAAAAGTCAACCTTTTCTTAAATGAGTGCTTTCTGAGCGCTAGAATCAAATATTGTCACTACCAAATATTGCACGGAATTTTAATTACACACAATGGAACAATGCAATTTATCACTGAATCTTGCACTAGATAAATAATTGTTGGAATAGGATTTGCAAAATAATGCATAACACAATTAAATGTAAATTTTCCAACGATTTCTGACACAACATCATACAAAGGTTCGAAAGATTTGTTACGAATGAGAATTGTCATGGTACTACCTCCTAGATTTTAGGCTGTCCAGATAACCTTGTAAATGTCATAGTCGTTTCCTATATAACGAAATGCGTAATGCATAAAAACAATATACGTAAAATGTATTTCAGAGGGGTGCTTGCAGTTATCATCAATGTGTGTACTGAAAGATATATCCATAGTATGAATAAAAAGATACCTTTATATAAATATATATATATATATATATATATATATATATATTATATATATATATATATATATATATATATATATATATATATATATATATATATATATATATATAAAAATTTAAATACATACATATAGATATATATATATATATATATATATATATATATGTATGTATGTATGTATGTATGTATGTATGTATATATATATATATATATATATATATATATATATATATATATATATATATATATATATATATATATATATATATATATATATATATATATATATATATATATATATATATATATATATATATAAATATATATATATATATATATGTATATATATATATATATATATATATATATATGTATGTATATATATATATATATATATATATATATATATATATATATAAATATATATATATATATATATATATATATATATATGTATATATATATATATATATATATATATATATATATATATATATATATATATATATATATATATATATATATATATATATATATATATATATATATATATATATATATATATATATATATATATATATATATATATAAAATAGAACCCCCTCTGAAATGTATTGATTATACTATCCAATTAGACCATTAATGAGGGCAACTTTGAAGGTCACCGCCGTACACATACTACAGTCCTTAGAGCCTAAAGCTATGATCTGGAACAGCACCAAACCAGAAAGACTCAATTCTAGAGGTGAAATTTTAGATTGGGGGTGTAATATCTTGGAAGGATACGCGAAGTTGTGCGGAGACAGGGCGCCCACGACCGCACATCACATGGAGAAGAAATATGTCAATCTCACTAAACTCTAGAGACAAAAGTTGCAAGTGAAGCTGGAAAGCGAGCAATCTCGCAAAATAAAGAAAGAATTGGCGCAATATCGTCTACAAGGAACTAAGCCTGTTTTAGAAAATTCAAATCTAAAAGATAATATGGTTGTTCGATCCGAATAAGAACCTACTCAATGGTCTCGAGTCCTATATATGACATAAGAACCCACTTACTCTGATTGACAGACCTACTTAAAGGAAGCAAAGTAGGTGTTGAGGTGTTTTATTATTAATATCATTTTTTATATTCCTGCTAAAAAATCCCTAACTGTAAATCATGCTTATTTCAAAGGTATGTGAATCGAATAGATTCGTCAGTCATATTATACTCAACGCTGTCAGCATTACGCAAGTAATTCAGGAGGTGTTACTTTTTTAACACTTTGCAAGCAAAATAAGGATATTTGTTTTCAAGTAAGAAGATTTAGGAATGTGTCATAAGTGACCGTCTGTAACTGCTTTATAGTTGAACAATGCACTTGATTCATCCCCTTACACTGCTTGAGTATTCCCGATCTAGCGTTCGGCGTATTAACCCATTAATTCCCAAGAGTTCCTCCAGAAATTATCGTCTGGATCTATGATACTTCTGACGATAACTCTAAACATGAGGATGATTTTACAAATTATTTTAAGGAGAGCTGGAGGTAATGATTGATTGAAATTTCTTCATCAAATAATGTTCTGGCTTTCGTTTTCCCTGCACAAAATGCCATCAGAACTGTGAGGCTGCCATTGGCTGCTGTTAACAGAGTTGTGATGAAGATGCGCATGGCTCCTTTCACTATTCACTATTCAGGGCATTGCCGGTGAGGTGCAGTGCCAGCATTTAATTCCTGCACTAAATGCCTGGGTAGCCCGGGCATAACACACGACCACACGCCCGGTCGACACCCAATTACCTTGGCATTGATGGTTGGATGACCTCACAACTGAATGTGGCTTTAATTTGCAAGCTGCATGTACGTGGGTCATTGCTATTCTTGGCTTCCATTTTGACATGTTACCCATGAGCGTTTGTACAACCAGGCCAGACGTCCGGTTGATTGGTGCAGGAATTAAATGTCTGTACCGTAGTCTGTATTACTTCTCGTATTTGTCTATTATGTCTGTATGTATTACTACTCGTTCTACTCACGATATTCATATTGTGTAACAGAGAGTGACCCCAGAGTTGTGTGTGTGTGTGTGTTTTATGTCTGCATGTATTACTACCCGTTCAATCCACTATATCAATACTGCAATAAACAGTGCCCATAGTTGCGTGTGTCTATTGATAATATTATGTCTGTATGTATTACTACTAATTACTACATGTACTAGTTCTATCCACTATATCTGTATTGCAACAAACAGTGACCACAGAGTTGTGTGTCTATTATGTCTGTATGTATTACTATTCGTTCTATCCACTATACCTATGCTGCAATAAACAGTGACCATAAAGTTGTGTGTGTTTATTATGTCTATATGTATAACTACTAATTCTATCCACTATTTTTATATTGAATAACAAACAATGACCACAGAGTTATTTGTCTTTTATGTCCATATGTATTACTACTCGTTTTATGCACTATATTTATGTTGTATAACAGACAATGACCCCATAGTTGCGTCTGTCTGTCATGTCAGTATGTATTACTACCCAACGTTCTTCACGCAGCGCGTGTTCCGCGCATGCGCTGTGGAATGTTCCAGTAATAGAGTGAGCACGCAATGGAAATTAGTGGTCCGCCTCTCCCTCATTCTCCCTCTCGTTTCTCGCCAAACTAAGCACTGATTATGCAAATTCATCAATTCCTGGCCACTGTTCACTAACTAGAACAGTCTACAGAATTGCTTATGCAAATTCCTGAGCAGTCTGGCAGAGGTTTTTGGATAATTGTTTGATTCCATCACATACCTGTCAGTCCCTAGGAAACCTAACCATTGAGTCTTATCCTCTGGACAATAATCAAGTTTCCATTGATTCTGTAGGAAGACTGGAATAAGGCAGGGTTGTTCTATGTACATGTAGGAGTGCTTGGCTGATATTGCTTCCTAGTGGACAGAGAAATAGTGCACACTACTATAACGGCAATTTATTTCTAGATAATCTCTAATTATTCCGATATTTAAAATAAATAAATAAACAAAGTCTATTTTGCACGTTTTTATCAATGTTACGTTGATTCACAGAATGATGACCAGTCAACAAAAACACTGTGGTGTGGTTGGCGTAAAATATTCGGGCAATAAGCTGGGCTGACTGAGAGCAAAAATGTTGCCCATGGGGTGGGGATGTGAACAAATAGTGCACACACATCCAAAGACTTGATATATACCCGGATGTAGAGGCTTGAAAATTTCCCTCAGACAAAAATTAACACTCAAATTATAAAATGTGCCACAAAAATGTGCTCAGGGATGGAGATATTGTATACCATATTGCCTATCAAACATTGCATATGATTGTTTTGAATCGTAAGCATTGCATATTTACCAATGCTACATGTACCCGTTAGATCTGATTGCTCCGAACAATAAGCAATGTCAATTTATGATTGCAACGCACAAGATTTTTTTAAACAATTAGCTTTGCCTACTTTTCATTGACACTGATTGGATTGTTTTAGAGAGTAAGCATTTCGTATTTAACATTGCTACGCGTAAGATTACTTTGTACAATAACTATTGTCTTTTTACAATTGGTAGTGATAGAATTGTTTCATCGGGTAAGCATTTTCTCTTTACCATTGCTACATATACGGTTGTTTAGGACAATAACTATTGTCTCTTTACAATTGGTAGTGATAGAATTGTTTAGGAGGGTAAGCATTTTCTCTTTACCATTTTCACATACACGATTGTTTAGGACAATAACTACTGTATTGTCCTTTTTCGAATGTTGATAGTGACAAGATTGTTTTGGAGAATAAGCATTGTCTACTTAACATTGATAATGATAAGGTGGTTTTGGACAAGCTTCACGATGTATGACTTGGAACATGCCCTGGGATCAATGATGCACGCAGGCCAAAATGGTCTTATTACTAAACCCTGCCTAATATGAATAACTACTGTATATTCACAAAAGATTGTGTAGAGTAAATTCTGCGAATTTACAGAAAATCGATTTTTGCGGGGTTTTTTTAACTTTGCGAATTGGCCGCAACATGGAGTGCCAGCTATGCACTTTAAGTGGCAGCAATAATCATTTCGAATATTTATTTTGCGTCCGAGGCTAAACGCTAAAAACGCAAAAATTAAACTAACGCAATATTTTCCGAATTTACAGTATTTGTCCTGTATTTAATTCTTTTGTGTATACGTGCTGTTGTTCTTCTTGTTTTCAAAGTATCACTGTACCGTTCATATGCTTTATCATATGATCAATAAAGATACATACATACAATAGATATTGTCTATTTAATGTTGCTACTGAGAAGATTGCTTTGCACAGTATACATCTTGTCTATTTACACCTGCAATTGACTATTGTATATTTACTATTACTGCTGGTGAGACTGTTTTAGACAATAACCATTGTCTATTTACCATTGCTACGGATAAGATTGCTTTTGACAATAACTGCGTATTGTCTATTTACCATTGCTAATGATAGTATAGTTTAGGACAATATCTAGTCTCGATTTACCAATGCTATTGATACGATGGTTTAAGACTATAACTATTGTCTATTTATCATAGCTACTGATAAGATTGCTTTGGACAATAAATATAGCCTATTTACCATTGCTACATATATGCATTGCTGCATACTATGCTACATAGTTACATGTATATTTACCGTAGCTACTGATAAGATTGCTTTGGACAATGACTATAGTCTATTTACCATTGCTACATATATGCATTGCTGCATACTATGCTACATAGTTACATGTATATTTACCGTAGGTACTGATAAGATCGCTTTGGACAATGACTATAGTCTATTTATCATTGCTACATATATGCATTTCTACATACTTTGCTACATAGTTACATTTATATTTACCGTAGGTACGGATACGATTGCTTTGGACGGTTAACATTGTGTTTACCGTAGAAGCGCACAATTGTCAACATGGCATTTCTTGGATAATATATACCTCACGTTTTTTTCCGGATCTATTGTATATCGCCAACATGGAACAATCTTAGAGATACGCTTTCATTCACAATCCATATCAACAATAACATTGTCATGTATATTGTTTTTCATAGGAAATACTGCAACTATGACTTTGTCTTCAATGCTGCTTCAGACGATAGTTGCGCATATTGTTACACAAATACCTACTATCAGTCCAGAGTATGACCCGCCAATTATTATCTTTCGAGAAAACCCAAAGCCAAAAGTGAAATTACATCTTGTAGTCATTTTCTGTATTCTTAAAAGTTGAAGAAAATGGGAACAGGGAGATTAATTCGGATATGTTATTAGCTCTTGGACACAGCTTTGGAGAGGCTCTATACAATCTGAACTTACTTCATGATTTCTCGTATGACCCATTAATGCTCACAGTGGCCAAAAGCAACCTGGCAACTTTGAAGGAATTTTGCAGGAAAAGGGCAAGTTGGAAAAATATTTGATGGAGGATTGTTATTCAGAATAATGCCAAAAACTCTCCTTCAAATATTTTATACAGGTTTCCTAAATTCCAACGTTAGATCCAAACGACAATTTGAAGCGATTCTCGTAAGCATTAATGGGTTAAGAGTGAATGTACCTGTCCTTACTAAAACATTAGCCTACAGGTACATATAATAGCCTACTGGTTGGGTGTATGTCTCTTCGTAGATAACCTGTCGTCACTGAGGGAGTTCACATTCTTGTGGACGTGGTCGTTGTGCGTGGACACTCTCGCCAAACAAATCTCTCACCTAGCTACTGCAGACGGTACCTTCATGCTGCGTGATGTCTGCATCTCGCCGGCGCCACGCGCACACAGACACACTACCGTGATAACCATTCAAACATAACACGATAATTCACTCCCCATTCGACAACTAACTCTACTCACATTGGGGTTGATTTCCAGCGCCTGTATAGTGTCCCTGTCGCCCAGGTCTCGCTCGAGAACGGTTCCGTTGGCTCTGAGTTTATCAGCCACCTTATCATATCCAACGTTCTCCACCATTCTTGCTGTCTATGCCTTATAAACAGATCAATTCACCGCCCCATCATGCCTCGCGCCAACGCCGCCGCCGCCGACACAGACACACACACACTGGCGAGCGCACGCCTGTGGGTGTGCTCAGACTTCCTGGCTTCACTCCTTATCTTCCTCCTTCTCCTTCTTCTCCTCCTCTTCCTTCCTTCCTCCTCTTCTTCGTTCTGCTCCTCCTTCTCCCCTCCCTTTCTCCTCCTCTTCCTTCGTTTCTCCTCCACCTTCGAATTCTCCTTCTCCTCCTCCTCCTCCATCCCCTCCCTTCCTTAGTTTATCCTCCTCCTTCCCTTCCCTTTTCCTCCTCCTACTCCTTCCCTTTTCCTCCTCCTACTCCTTCCCTTTTCCTTCTCCTACTCCTTCCCTTTTCCTCCTCCTACTCCTTCCCTTTTCCTCCTCCTACTCCTTCCCTTTTCCTCGACTCCTCATCTTTCTCTTCCTCCTCCTTTTCCTCCTCCTAGCTCTCCTTCCCTTCTCCTCCTCCCCCTTCAACTACTCCTTCTCTTCTCCTTCTCCTCCTCCTCAACTTTCTCTTCCGCCGTCCACTCCTTTCCTTCCTCCTTCCTTTCTCATGCTCCATTTTTCTTACAGCGAGTAGTGATCATGGCATGTTATAAAGTTGACAGTGACGTTAGTTCGCCTTTGGTTTTCTAGTATTACCTACCATTATCGACTGACCTGTCACGGGTTTTCTCCAAATGGCAGTGAAAGCGACGATCGACGAAGTTCTAAGTCCATATCTAAATATAATTCTAAATCCAAATCTAAATCCAAAGGAAAATATCAAACGGTCCAAGAATAGAAAATATAAACATATTAACTTTCGAATGTTGTTTTATTCTATTCACTGCTAGAACGGAAACGCTATGAGATGTGGCAGTAATGCAATGCAAACGTACATGTATGATGACCATTCAGGACACTGGTGCATTTTCAAAGCGATCCTTGTGGAAGTTGCTAAACTGGATCACTTAACGTATATTTGAACCTATTCTTTAGCCTAATACCGTGCCAGTCCCAATTATATAATAAGAGTATCACGGAGAGAAGGGTAATTCATTTTCTCCAACTTTGGATTCGAGGAATCTTTCTCTTCTTATTGATTGATCCCACATAATATATAAAGTTTGAAGGTGCCGGTTCCATAGCTGTGGATAGGATCTAGGTTGAAAAACACAAGGGATATTTTTGATCAGATCAAGATTCCTTTTGTCCGTGAAATTTTACACTCAACAGCGAGGGTAGTCTTTTGAGTGTTTAATATATTTCTTATTAGAAGATATGTAAGACAATGTATACTTTGCATAGGCTGAATGACCAAACAAAAGCTGCAGGGTATTAGAACGGTTATTTAACATAATAAACACAACCGACAAAAAATTGAAGAACCTCTCAAAGGTATCGGGTATAAAAAAACTATATACCATTTATAATCACAACAATTATTCTTTCCTATGACAACATATAGATGAACAAAATGAATATAGAAATAACGTAAGTTAAATACGAGTTACACATACATACTCAGTATTCTATTTGAAGGTAATTATGACGAACTTGAAAATTATACACTTACATTCGATATCCAAACATCCAATACATGTATATATACGAAATTGAGAGACCTACTGGTATTTAACAATTTTCATTTTGCGTTAGTAGATTGACAAAAAGCCCCCGGTGTGTATTCCAATAATGATAATTTCACCTCACAATGAGACAAAAGAAGTGGACATGATACAAAGAGAAAATAAGTTGCATTAGTGCGATATTGTTAATGGCAAAAACACTGGATTAACCATTGCATATTATTGATATAAGATATCCTAATGCATCCGATGAATTGTTTTCAATTAATTCCATATGAACTTTAGCTCATCATTGAAGTATGGAATAGAGTCCATCTGGGGATAATGAATAGTAATGGATAGCACTTTTATGGAAAAATATAAATGTGTCGTTGATAAGAACCATTGCAACAACAAATACGTTCCCTACACGCCTCAATGAGAATTCTCAATGAGAATAGGAAAGCGATATTCCATTCAACGACCTACAAAGAGGACAGCAACAGTTCCTTTTCTTAACGATCAGGTAGAAAACATATTGTTCCCATGTCTTCAAATTTCCATGGTTTTTTTTCAAAAAGATACCAATTTAAGCTTTTCATCTCACCAAATAACGCGAAAATCTCGCGAGATGAGTGAATGAACAGCATTGTCTTCATGCACACATCGCCATCTTCTTAGGTACATTTGTACTTTTTTACTAACAGACAGTCTATCAACAAATGTAATTTTATCTCACATTCTTTAACCGTTGTGAGTCCAATTCGTAATTCTCCCCCAAAATGTCTGTTGCCAATTTGCAACGAAGATTTCTGACCAAAACAAAGTACCTGCTGCATTTTATTATTTTGTCTTGAAGCAAATACTCTTGAGGCATAAAATGATATTAATATATGAATCCTTAACGCATTTATACTTTACACAAATCATTTCTTTTTAAAATAATTGCACATTTGGGATTTGTACCATACCGTCACATAAGTGTTATTACGTGTATGGAGCGCCATTATAGTTCAGTACAGTACCTTACATGTCGCAGTTATGCTATCTTTCCATAGCGCATTATTGCAATTTGCATGTGTTCGCCTATAAATGAATGAATAAGTGTTTAAAGGCACATCGACACACAAAGGTTATTTAGTGCCATGAGATAGTGGCAAAAAGTGGTCCCTTGCCACTGTTGAAGAACAATGACAAAGCACAATTAACCTAGGTGAAAGAAGAAAACGAGGGAGGGTAAGTCAAAAGAGCAGAGCCTTAAGATCCAAAGAGGGCCAAGGGATATTTCAGGTGCAGGGTATCCATTGACAGATCCACACATTCCCATTATTTTATAAGGTGAGCAGGGTGCCACACCAGCTTAGGGTTCCCCGGGAGGTGCCAACTCCGGTTGCACACCATCAGGTCAGGTATGCCCCTTACGGGGTGTGTTCGCCTATAAAACATCCTTAAATAGATAAGTGTGTTAATTAAAATGGCGCGGGAAAATACTCCAACCTTCTTCATTCTTTAGCACCCCTCTAACCCCAATCTGAATCATCTTATTAAAAGCTTTATAAATATCGAAAATGAAGCGATTTATTGGGTGATTTAGGCCTCCATACTCTACAGGATTGTTTGAGATTTCGCGTCTAAGTTAAGACGGTTTTGATCGCTGTGTAAGTAGGTTTGGCATATTTAGTCTGTTTTGAAAAGTGCTTCATGTGATCACAATTTTGGAGAAGGTAAAGACAGCAGGATCAGGACAAGTTTTGAAGTGAGCCAGCTTTTTGTGATAGTGATTTACGAACTTTATAGTTTGCTTAATGTCTATGTGTTATTTTTGAGGCAGCAAGGGTGATCAGTCGTTCAAATAAAATCTGGTAGATCTCACTGTACCCCATCTTCCCCCACCTATCCCCCCCCCCTCAACTGGTGAGCAATTTGAACAGTTCTGAGTTGGTATAGTTTTCATGTACAATATTTAGAGATAAAAACAATATTGTCCTAAGACTAGACTACTGCGAACCTTAAATACAAATAAAGGCATGAACAGTAGGAATAATAAAAGTAAATCAGAAAGATATAAAACATGAATTTTATCCTCGTGGTTTAACCCATTTTAGCCGGATTGCCAAAATAAAACTAAATAAAATCAACATTTAATGGCGTTCAATGGGGTGAAATAAATGTAAAAGTGTCAACTTCAAATAGTGTGTCAAAGAAAATCCAGGTAAGAAAAAGTTCAACGCATTTCTTTCCGCTTATAAGCTTCCGGTGATCCCACATGGGGGCGTGTCACGTTGCCATGGAGACTGGCAGACAGGATACCTCCTAGCTTGTGCCTACACATAGCGGTGCTTAACAGCAAATATGATACCGCCGAATAATTTCAATTAACAACCCCCACCCCCACCAAATTAATTCACTAACTCATTTCTCCACTGACAATAAACAGATCAATAGTTCCATGACGTTCTATAAAAGGCGCGGCTGAAGCGTGCAGAGATACACATGCAGCATCGGTGAAGGTGAAAGAAAATAGAGCGAGAACACAGCCTATTGCATTAAATGGAGAATTATTGAATCCCTTCCTATCAATTCTGAACTTGGACATGGAAATAATACGCCGCGTGCGTCACTGGACTTATTGGAATTCAACGCGGTCCGTGTGCGGCCGAGTTCACCTGACCTTAATGCATTTATCTGAGCGGGTCTGGCGGCCCTAGAGGATATAGAGCCGCCACGAGGAACTCACAGCTCACACATCTCACACTATCTCACACATCTCACTCTAGACTTGCTACAACAGGTCTGTGTTATCTGGCTCTTTCCTTAGTCTCACTGATCTAACCTGAGTTTATTTCACTCCAGGTTTAGTTCTTGATAAATCCTCAAGGGGTACTAGTACACACTTGAGCTGTCGTCCGTAACACAGTTTCAAACTGCAACTTCTGAAAACAGTGCCGCCATCTATAGGTTGAGAGAGACATCACACCTAGTAGTGGTGGTGAAATGGCATTAAACCTAACTCAGACTGAGAACCAGGCTATTCTCACTCTATCTCATACTTCTCAGCACCTAGCACTTTTCGCCTCTGATAGCAATATATCAGCCTATAGCCAGAGGCCAAGCAGTATTTACTTCTTTTTATATCTAACCTGAAAATGTATCAACGTAAAACTGAGCCTTCCCTGATTTAGTTTCTCAATTGCTCACCAGGTGGCCACGGGATAGTCTAGGCCCTGGTCCAGGCTCATGGATTTGAGGGACGTTATCCACCCCTATGAGTAGGCCCCTAGTCTCTATAAAGCTGATATTCCCTTCTGTGTTGACAAAGAATTGTGGTGTAGTGCCAGGTATGGTAGATAGGTGGCACCACCTGATCCTCCTATCTCTAGAGGTGGGTCACACTCAAATTGAATCCGCTATTCCCCTGGTGAGATAAGTGCAAACTAAATTGGCCGCTATGGCCACCTATACTATTTGGTGCCTGGTAACAGAAAAAAAACATTAAAGAAAAACATATGACAGCCTAGAAATCTAGGCTTACAACTGGATAGTTCACACTGGTGGGTTGTCTCTCGTTATAGCTGACCAGCATAACAACCCTTGACGCCATCTATGATCTGTCTCAGAAACTAATATCTAGACATTAAGTTAGCTGTAGAAAGCGGGACATAGAAAGTGTTATTTGATTGATAGTGTAGTAGTTCGAACATATTGATTTTGATTTGAATCTGGGCTTCCGCTCATCCTACGTACATGTATGTGAGCATTATGCCTGATAAAGATGTGCTGCGGCATCCTACTCATGGCAACCCATGATCAGAGCGACCAGTCCTTCTTTGAATGAAAATAATGAGTTTTTAATTTAGAATTTCAATTATCATCATTTATTCTGCCATATCATGACGAAGTCATTACTAGTAATAGGGGGAACCGGAGTACCCAGCGAAAACCACCGCCTTTCCCCTTGGTAACCCCTTACATGTCTAGCTGGCCGCGATTTGAACTTGGGCAGTGGGGAGAGACAGCTAGCAGTCAGTGGCAACGACATAGACCACTCAACCGTCAGGGTAGGCCCTCAGTTGTGAGCCACAGCTAGGAGTCAGTGGCTTAGCATTAACCAGTCAGACATCTGGGCAGCCCCAAGTCTTTCAGGGCAGCTAAGCAGTCTTAACCCATTAACACTCACAATGGCCAAAAGAGGCCTTTTGATTTTGGAAATATTTTACTTACAAAATCATTTTCTTGATAACATTTGAAGGAGAAATGTTTA
>OZ012693.1:21765603-21825365 GCA_963942565.1 Maea johnstoni | reverse complement strand
TTGCACTATCCCTGCCTAGCAAGGAATGCCAAGGATTCAATTAAACAATGTATCAGTGGCAGGGCAGATCCATCAGAGGCGAGTGTAATTGACCGATGGCCCCCATTTCTCATACGTTTGCCCTGCTGATATCAGTTTTGTTTAACTGCCCAATGCCTCAGAATAGCAGTGATGTTCCCCTGTTGTGTCTGTGAGTGGAATAATACATGCCACTTGTTTGGAAGGAGGTAACTTTCTGGTACACCCTCCTTGGAAAATCCTTCGAATAGGTTATCGATACTGCAGATACACAAAAGATTGTGTAGAGCAAATTTTGCGAATTTACAGATAATATATTTTTGCGTTTTTTAACTTTGCGAATTCGCCGCAACGTGGAGTGCCAGGTATATACTGAACGTGGCAGCACTAATCATTGCAAACTTTAATTTCGCGCCCGAGGTTAAACGCTAAAAACGTAAAAATTAAACCAACGCAATCGTTTCCGAATTTACAGTAGTTGGTGACCCAATAGCTCTGTTCTTTTGCGGACTCAGTGTTCTGTGGATTAGGCGGTGGTTTGTCACGGATACTCCGGTTCCTCCGCAACTAAAACGGGCTAGTCAGGACAATATAGCAGAACAAATAACGAAAATCCAAATTAAAAACTGAATATGCTTGGACTGCGTGCATATCTTTAAGCGGGCTATGGCCATGAAGGCGCATTTGGCTTGGTGCATCAACCCTTGCATTGTTAACAGGTACTCTGCAAAGTCTTGTCTGGATATTTGATACATTTGATAATAACTAAGATATTAAGAATATTTTCCTAGGTATTTGAAGAACAGTTGTAGGTGTTGATTTGGTGACGATTTCTCCTTTAAATATTATCATTAATTTGCCTTTGTCTCCAAGATTTTACCAAAATTGTCAGGTTGGTTTTTGGCGCTGTTAGCATTACTGTGTTAAACCCCAGACACACGGAACTTCGATCACCCAAGATGACAAGCGAGTGGCTGGTTGTAAGTGTCCTGTGTACTTGTAGATTGTCTTGGCAAATTTCAAAAAGTGCTATCACACAGAGGGAGGACTGGTGTACAACCGGCAAAATTGATACGAAAATCTAGTCCCAAAAATTCCTTTTCACAACAGTCGTACACGGCTGCCTTTTGCAAAAGGCCACGACTGTTCTGCAATCGTCAAAGATCTCTGTGCAATTGTCAAAGATCTTTGTGCAATTGTCAAAAAACTTTTTGCCATTGTAAAAGATCTTTGTGCAATTGTTAAAGATCTTTGCACAATTGTCAACGATCTTTGTGCAATCGACAACGATATTTGTGCAATTGTCAAAGATATTTGTGCAATTGCCAAAGATATTTGTGCAATTTTCAAAGATATTTGTGCAAACGTTAAAGATCTTTGTGCAAACGTCAGAGATCATTCTGCAATTGTCAAAGATCTTTGCGCAATTGTCAAAGATCTTTGTGCAATTGTCAAAGATCGTTGTGTAATTGTCAAATATCGTTGTACAATTGTCAAAGATCTTTGTGCAATTGTCAAAGATCTTTGTGCAAACGTCCGAGATCGTTCTGCAATTGTCAAAGATCTTTGAGCAATTGTCAAAGATCTTTGTGCAATTGTCAAAGATCGTTGTGTAATTGTCAAATATCGTTGTACAATTGTCATAGATCGTTGTACAATTGTCATAGATCTTTGTGCAAACGTCAAAGATCTTTGTGTAATTATCAAAGATATTTATGCAAACGTCAAAAATCTGTGCAATCGTCAAAGAACGTTGTGCAATCGTCAAAGATCTTTGTGCAATCGTCAAAAATCGTTGTGCAATCGTCAAAGATCTTTGTGCAATTGTCAAAGATCTTTGTGCAATCGTCAAAGATCTTTGTGCAATCTTCAAAAATCTTTGTGCAATCGTCAAAGATCTTTGTGCAATCGTCAAAGATCTGTGTGCAAACATCAAAGATCTTTGTGCAATTGTCAGAGATCAATTGTTCATTGTCGCACTATAGCCCGCGACTGCTTTGCGATTCAATGCAGTATGCAACATACGCAGATCGATGTACAACGGTCGTCTTGCAACCTCACCACAAGCAATCTAGTCGCAGGTGATCGCAATCAGGATTGGGAAATGTTCAGAACCGCATGCAATTACGTGCAATCAATACAAATTGAGCACATATTGTTGCTTTTGTTGTTGTGCAACAATCTGCTGCTATTGTCGTAGGAAGTAGTAGCCTCTGTGTGACTGGGCTTTTACAGTAGAGACATAGAGGTTCCATCACGAGTGGGATGGAAAGAGGAGGTATCTTGCACGAGTGAGTGATTTTTGTGTCTTGGCTTGCCGAGGCTTGCCGAGTCCCAAGACACAAAATCACTCACGAGTGCAAGATACCTCCTCTTTCCATTCGCGAGTGATGGAACCTGTTTTTCCCACGATAAAAAGGGGAAATTTACACGTTTTACCATGAGGTTAGCTAGCTAAACTAAGTCAGCCAAAGGCCACCTGTAAACTAGTTCAACAGTGGTAATACGCGTTTGTTGTGTCGTGTACCGTTTGTTTTCCCTAGAAACTGGCGCCAGATCACACTCGTGATCTTTAAATCTACGTACGCCATTGTTATGTCTACCTTTGACCCAGCAGCAGTGACCCCTTGATTGAAATTGAGGGATCTGATTGGACAATTACTCTAGTTTGACCTTTAACCTCAGTTAAGACAATACCCAAGGACAACTTCTCTTTTACATTATCCTAACCATGAAACACACCTCGGAGTGGGAGAAATTTAATTCCTGTACCAGTTGACCGGATGTCTGCCAGTGCCTGGTTGTACAATCAGTCAATCACCCATGGATTACATGCTAAAAAAAGAACCCAATCACGCCAATGACCCACGTAGCTTGCGGATCAAAGCTACGTTTATTTGTAAGATCATCCATGCTCAGGAAAGTGGGTTGCAATCGGGTTAGTGGTCATGTATTATGGCCTGGATGCCTACGTATTTAGGTCACGATTTAGTCTACACTGCTGCCAATATCTAGACAGAGCGTCTGTCATATATCAGCAAGGTTACCAATATATACATTGCGTGTACCCAGAGTAAATGAAATGTATATTATGGGTCATACACCAACATTTGCGGGCATGAACTGTTAGGGTAAAGGAGTCACATGCATAGGAAATATAGTTAACCCATTAATGCTCACAACGGCCAAAAGCAGCCTGAAGATAAGATCATTAATCTTGCAGGGAAAGCATAATTTGGAAGATATTTGAAAGAGGAATGATATATAAAATATTACCAACAACTCTCCTTCATATAGATTGTAAAATCTGACTGCTAGCTCTCTCTAACAATTACTTGTGTTAGAATCCCGGCCAGGCATGCGATGTATGTTTATGTATTGACTACATTCAACGTGAAAAACTTGGGGTTGGGCGGTGATTTTCATCGGGTACTAGGATTTCCTCTACTACTTACAACTGGCTAGTCACGAATAAGCCAAACTATGGCATAAATGTGACGAAAAGCAAATTTTCAAAATTCCAAAAAAAAATGAAATCAACGTGAAAAAGTAACATGTAGGCAAGAGAATAGCCAGTAACGTGGGGTTAGGTGGTGGTTTTGCCGGGTACTCCGGTTACCTCAACTACTTACAACTGGCTAGCGACGAATTAGCCAAACTATGGCATAAATGTGACGAAAATCAAAATTAGAAAATTCCAAAAAAAAAAAATCAACGTGAAAAAGTAGCATGTAGGCAAAGGAATAGCCAGTAATGTGGGGTAGGCGGTGGTTTTGTCGGGTACTCCGGTAATACCTTCACTACTTACAACTGGCTAGTCACGAATTAGCCACACTAACGCATAAATGTGACGAAAAGCAAAATTTCAAAAAAAGAAAAAAGAAATCAGCATGTAGGCAAAAGAATAGCCAGTAACGTGGGGTTAGGCGTTGGTTACTACTTGCTAGTCACGAAAAGGTGACGAAAAACAAACTTCCAAATTCCACTTGTTCTTTGATGTTGCGGGGATGCATCCACTCTCCTTCCTCCAGCTTCCATGCCAGTAGCACTCATTCATCTAGCGGTGACGGCTGCCAAGCTGTTTTCCTTAGCTGCTATGACCTTTTATTGATTCACTATTATAATCTCCATAATCGGGCTGTGTGGGATCCCAGGGAGAGGAGGTGCTCTCGGGGGAGGTAGCCAGACAGGTTGGCTTCCGTCGGTAGCCAACAGGGCATCTACCACTTTAAACACATCTCAGGGTCACCGCTCGAGTTCACATACATCTGCAACTATTTGGTTGAGTTATAGTCAGTGGTGGTTTAAGAATTCGGCATAAGATGTATGAACACCATAGGTTTTAAAATGTGAAACTAGCTTTGGTAATAGCAAACAAATACAAAAACCTCACAGACACAGACAAAGACACACGCACATACACATACATACATACGTACGTACATAAATACATACATTCATACATATACATATATATATATATATAAATATATATATATATATATATATATATATATATATATATATATATATATGTATATATATATATATATGTATATATAAATTATATATACATGTATATATATATATATGTATATATATATATATATATATATATATATATATATATATATATATATATATATATATATATATATATACTAGTATATATATATATATATATATATATATATATATATATATATATATATATATATATATATATATATATATATGTATATATATATATATATGTATATATATATATGTATATATATATATATATATATATATATATATATGTATATATATATATATATGTATATATATATATATATATATATGTATATATATATATATATGTATATTTATATATATATATATATATATATATATATATATATATATATATATATATATAGATATATATATATATATATATATATATATATATATATATATATATGTATATATATATAATGACTGAGGAAAAGAAATAGCACGTTGATAATTTAATCCTAGTCTCACAGGAAACAAATAATACCTCATGAAAAGCAGTGTTAGTACAGTGAGAAAGATCCATTAGGGTCATTCCATGCCAACTCACTCACTTTTTTCCCGGCCCATCTCTGATTTTGATGAAACTTGGCACACTTGTTGACCCCCAAGAGAGACTAACACACACCAAGTCTCAGCTCATTATCATCACTATTGATGAAGCTACAGCACTTCAAAGATTTCTGGAATTTTTCAAAATGTTCAACTTTGGGACACAAAATATACTTTAACTCGAAAAGTAAACAACTGATTTTTAAAACCGTGGTACTGTTGGAAAGAGGAGACAATTTCCTTTCCAACAATATGTTACTCGATAACCTTTTGAGACATTTGACCTTTCAAGGTCATTTTATGTGACCTTGACCTTTGACCTACATTTTCCGAAATACCTATCCTTCATTTTTCCTGAATTTTGGGGAGGAGGTGCTTAGTGATGTAGGTAAAAGGCATGTAAAGTTTGGTTTTGGAGAAAAGGGTATTTCTTATTAAAAAACAGGAAATTGTATTTGGTGTCAGGGTGCATCATACGGAAACGGACATTTCAATTTCATAATGCACATGGCATGGTAAACGAACTGCATATCAATATCTATTTGTTTTCAGAGACAACCTCAGGCCATTTTACATGTTTGTCAAACATATCTGACTCCATCACTGCCTTTTGCCATAAATTATGTAGCCAGTTGATGTCACTAAAATCCCTGTGCAAATTCACTTGTAATCAATCTTTGATCTATATGAAAATTTGTACAGCATATACCTTAATGCATTCTCATTACAGTTTTGGTTTCTCTACAGAGCAAACTTTACCTCATCATTATAAGTAACATCTTTTTATACCTAAGGCCAACATTTGATGAGTATATCCAGTATGATTCTATGCCTTAACAACCTAAACATTTTGAGATTCATCTGAGTTTGTTAAAAAGCGTTTCAGTAACAGCTTGTGTTCAACAGGAATATGGTGAAATGCAACAGTTTCTGCATGCCAGCTAAAGTTGTAGAATTTTCCAGTCTTGCTTTTATTATTTCTTCATGTTTTGTAATATCGTCTGCTGAACAGAAGATGACTGTGATCCTGGTGAGATTTTGCTTTGCCCATTCATACAATTGTGAAGCATTCTGGATTTGAAGGTCAGATGGTAGCTGCAAACTAACTCTGGATGCAAGTCTTTTGAGGGTGCCTCCAATTCCATCACATGGTCCTTTAACTTTTACATGTGATGTAGCAACGAAATGCCACTTTGCAGGTATATTATAATTTTCAGCGTGGTAAGCTAACTTAGCAAAGTTTTGTGGTTCTTATACTGCACAGCAGCACCATACGAAAAAGTAGATCTTTGTAGGTTCCAATTTAGTTTTGATCAAAGAGATGAGTCTGTTTAGTAAATAGCTTACCGCAACAAGGCATTGACATAAGTACTTGCCCGCTTTCCCTGGCAAGTGATTTTTTTAAATAGGACTTTTGGTCAAGTACATTTAAGTTTGACTTGCCCGAAAGGTCAAGCAGGTTTTCCGAACACTACACAATTTTTTAAATAGAAATATGCAGAAATATACCCACAAATATGCAACAAAATGCAACACAATTTAAAAGAAAATAGTTTTCAAATCATTAAATCCATGACAAGTAATACATGCCATTCTAGCTTATTTCGGGCAAACCAAAAATTACATTGGGCAAGTATAAATCTTTAACTACTTGTCCGGCATGGTAAGTTTGCTCTGAATGTTATGTTGGTGCCCGCCAACAGTGTCATGAACTGAGCAATCTGATACCTTTACACAGCTTACACATTACATTTTGTTTTTCTCCTAGTAGTATGCAACACAGGGATGAATGGTTGCTTGGAGATTGAATCACTAAACTATAATTTGCACTGAAGTCACTGCGTACAATGTCTTGCTCGTCCTCCATATCTTTCTTGAGACCGCGCAAAACATGGAGAAAAAATAAAAGCAAGACTGGAAAATGCTTTAACTGTAGCCAGCACCCGGAAACTTGGGTGCATTTCACCATATTCGCTTTTCAAACTCAGATGAATGTCAAAAATTTAAGGTTGTTTAGGTATAGAACCATCCTGGATATACTTAACAATTATTGGCCTTAGGTACAAAAAGATGCTACTTATAATGATGAGGTGAAGTTAGCTTTGTAGAGAAACCTTAATTTTAATGAGAATGAATTAAGGTATATGCTGTACAAATTTTCATGTAGATCAAAGATTGATTACAAGTGAATTTGCCCAGGGATTTTAGTGACATCAACTGGCTACATAATTTATGGCAAACGGCAGTGATGGAGTCAGATATGTTTGACATACATGTAAAATGGCCTGAGGTTGTCTCTGAAAACAAATAGCTATTGAAATGCAGTTCGTTTACCATGCCATGTGCATTATGAAATTGAAATGTCCGTTTTTGTATGATGCACCCTTACACCAAATATTATTTCCTGCTTTTTGATAAGAAATACCCAATTCTCCAAAACCAAACTTTACATGCCTTTTACCTACATCACTAAGCACCTCCTCCCCAAAATTCAGGAAAAATGAAGGATAGGTATTTCGGAAAATGTAGGTCAAAGGTCAAGGTCACATAAAATAACCTTGAAAGTTCAAATGTCTCAAAAGGTCATCGAGTAACATATCGTTGGAAAGGAAATTGTCTCCTCTTTCCAACGGTACCACGGTTTTAAAAATCAGTTGTTTACTTTTCGAGTTACAGTATATTTTGTGTCCCAAAGTCGAAAGTTTTGAAAAATTCCAGAAATCTTTGAAGTGCTGTAGCTTCATCAATAATGACGATAATGAGCTGAGACTTGGTGTGTGTTAGTCTCTCTTGGGGGTCAACAAGTGTGCCAAGTTTGATCAAAATCGGAGATGGGCCGGGAAAAAAGTGAGTGAGTTGGCATGGAATGACCCATTAGTGAACCGTTCTACTAAATGCGCAGATCTTCCCCTCCCCTAATACCACACGCTCGTTATTGACATTCTATTCTACAATAGCCATTGTGGCAACCACGCAGACTTTCCGTGTATGAATAGATACATCTGCCGGCTTTGCCCGAGTGGTCCCAATTATTGTGCCTTTAACGGATTGTGCGAGTGAGTAGTATAGGCATGTAGTCTAATGTACTACACTAACTCTGGGCGCTAAGGGCTTCGAACCTGCCAATGGAGACGATTGCTTTAGACTACGTACATGTACATGTACACCATAGTACAGTACATGTACACCATAGTACATGTACTACATGTACACCACAGTGCATGTTGAATAAAAGATGCTTGCTATTGAAGAATGCGACACTCCCTGCATAATTTACTGATTGAAGGTATTGCAAACTCTGCCCCCTTATTGACAGAGCCACGCCTGAACTCAAATTCCTTTTTCTTGATCGCTGACGTAAAATTTAATGAAATCGCAAATTTGTAAATTTAGGTGAAAAATGGGACAATGCTCAACCACATTTATTATTTGTAGATATTTTTGATAGATATTATCTTTTTTCGACTTATGAAAAGTATCTTTCTATGAGTTATCAACTCAAGCGTACAGTATCTGTTTTTAGTTCCTGCACTAAATGCGCGGGGATATCGGGCATAATACACGACTGCACGCCCGATTGCCTCCCAGTTTCTTGGGTATGGATGCGACAGCAGACCCCTGACCTCACAACTGAACGTTGCTTCGATTCGCATGCTTATTATACGTGGGCAGCCCACGACAGCATGCCCTATTACCTCCCAATTTCCTGGACATGGATGCACGAAGGACCTCACAACTGAATGTGGTTTTGATTCGCAAGCCACGTAGGTGACTGGTGTGCTGGGTTTATTTATTTTGACATGTTATCCATGGTGTTTATACAACCAGGCACCGACAGACGTCTGGTCGACTGGTGCAGGAATTGAATGGCTGTACTGTACTGATATAGAAAACAATCTAGCTATTGGCTTCTTTCTGATTTACATAGCTTGTTGCTCACTTTAGGCTTACCTAAGACCGTCAACCAGTAAAGGGGAGTTGTTTATGTACGGAATTGTTTATATCAAAACATATAAATCTTGGGTATTAAGAAAGGAATCCAGTGGTCAAAACATTGGCATACTTCTGTTCCAATATTACGATATGTTTGATAAATGCTTTAGTTTTGAATACCTCCAAGTATAGTTGTTCATCACGAAAAATCTAATTTGCGATATACTACTGTAGATTTTTCACCCAATTTAAAAAAAAACTTTCTTATCATTCTTTTTTTATTTTAAAGTAAACAACCATAATTTCTCATCACCAATAGTTATAAGTATTGGACAAAACCCGAACACCCGGCGAAAACCACCGACAAACCCAAGTCGCTCGCAACCTACTCGTATTCCCTGGGTGGTGGTGAGTGACAGTGAGCAGTCAGTGGCAACGCTTTAGACCACTCGACCATCAGGGCAGGCTCTCAGTGGTGAGAGACAATTAGCAGTCAGTGGCAACGCCTTAGACCACTCGACCATCGGGGCAGGCCCTCAGTGGTGAGAGACAGCGAGCAGCCAGTGGCAACGCTTTAGACCACTCGACCATCGGGGCAAGCCCTCAGTGGTGAGAGACAATTATCATTCAGTGACAAGCTTTAGACCACTCGACCATCGGGGCAGGCCCTCAGTGGTGAGAGACAGTGAGCAGTCAGTGGCAACGCCTTAGACCACTCAGCCATCAGGGCAGGCCCTCACTGGTGAGAGACAATTAGCAGTCAGTGCCAAGCTTTAGACCACTCGACCATCAGGGCAGGCCCTCAGTGGTGAGAGACAATTAGCAGTCAGTGCCAAGCTTTAGACCACTCGACCATCAGGGCAGGCCCTCAGTGATGAGAGACAATTAGCAGTCAGTGACAAGCTTTAGACCACTCGACCATCGGGGCAGGCCCTCAGTGGTGAGAAACAATTAGCAGTCAGTGCCACGCTTTTGACCACTCGACCATCAGGGCAGGCCCTCACTGGTGAGAGACAATTAGCAGTCAGTGCCAAGCTTTAGACCACTCGACCATCAGGGCAGGCCCTCAGTGATGAGAGACAATTAGCAGTCAGTGCCAAGCTGTAGACCACTCGACCATCAGGGCAGGCCCTCAGTGGTGAGAGACAATTAGCAGTCAGTGCCACGCTTTTGACCACTCGGCCATCGGGGCATGCCGACCTTATTATAATTGATGTTTATGTTTTCCGCTATATTTTTGTCCCGATGGGTGATTCTGGACAAATGAGTGCCGGCCCTGGCTGTGAGTTACGAGGGCGGCACATGGCGCCGGATTTACCTACATGCAGCCTGTAGATGTCGTGCCCCGCCTCTCCGCGGGCTAGCGGCGGATGCCTTTATTCCAGCAGTAAATGGAGATTCAGTGTTTTTCAGGTTGTTGCTTGGTGCCAAGAGACTCCTTCAAAGGCCTAATCCCGGGCAGGTGCGCCGCCACTCCTACTAGCTCTAATCACTGAGCGGCATAGTAACATTGAGAGTCTGCTACGACGACCCGTAACAGTTCAGCCATGCCCATGGAGGCCTTTTGCTTCCAAAAGGAAGGAAGGGATGGGTTTTAAGTCGCTTTCAATAGCTTAGGTCATATCGCGATGAGATGGAGACCCGGAACTGAGAATAAATTCCCTTCTCTTCACGGAAAGTTCCAAGTTGTCTCATAGTTGCAGAAGGTATTGAGAGGAGGAACTAAACTTCATCAAAAACTACCTTTTTGAATCGGAAGTTGTATACCCATATAAAAATATTTATTTCCAATGAACCTATGTGTAATTGAAAGGTACTCAAAAGTTCTCTGAATTTGGAATCCCTTTGTAACTTTTTTTTTACCATTGCACAATACTGTCCCTAACTGTGGCCATCATGGCAATTCGGACAAGTAGTCTTCAGCCTCTTGTAACAAAAGAAAATGTGTGGCTCATCCAAAAGAAATTTCACCAATTATTGGTGAAATTAGCAATAGCAATATTCTCCAAGTGATGGAGAATCGTTTTTGCTTTGTTTGCATTTGAACTCGTAAAAGAATTTCCAATGAAAATGATCACTTTCCGGTTTTCAATTGCGTCATTTATTAAGCTCGTGTCTTTAACAGGGAAAGGAGTGCATCACAATAAAAGCTACTAATCATGTTTCAGGCCGAATGGGACTTGCTGCATCTTTTCTTACAATTCCACAGACTCGGTCCATCTATTATCTTTCCATCCTCCCAGATGAGTGCTCCTCCCTCAAGTGGTGTGCGCCGCCGCCATTACGGGGATATTTGCTGCGGAGCTGTGGCCATTGTTCAAGTAATCGGAAGTGACACACTTCCGGGAGGGCGTAGGTGGAGGCCGCTTATGATCACGAGCATCAGACAGACTCCATAATTCAGACCGACAGGCAATAGCCCAGATTGTTTCCTCTGGCATATGGAATATAAATTAAATTAACCGTGTTCACCCAAATCAATTATTGTACAGAAGGAGCCTTGATTTGGTTTGATCGCTGGGAAGTGGAGTGTAATCAAGACAGCCATCTTCATACCTAGTGCAGTAAAAATAGATGTGAATCAAGAGATAATTATATGAATAACCCTTGTTATAAAAATGATAATGGCAATAATGGTAGTTATAAACGTGATAGGTAGAAGAAGAAGAAGAAGAAAATGAATAATAAAAATAATAATAATAATTATTATTATTATTATAATGGTAATAATAATGATAATAATAATAATAACACCAATAACAACTATAACAACAATAGTGATATTAATAGTAATAATAATAAGATAAAACAATAAGAATAAGAAGAAAAGATAAGAATAAGAATGATAATAGATATCATAATTTGAGGAAAGTTGTGAAATACTTGAATAAAAAAGGTAAAAATTACATTTGATTTGATTGTCGTTTTTATCAACCTCTCGCTCTCTCTCTCTCTCTCTCTGAATATCAGTAAGAGCATCTACGGGTCCATTGCTGAAATCATAACCATTCCAATAATCTCTGACCCAGTCCTGCAAATCTCAGAAAAACGCTTTGTTTTGTTAATAGATGTGTTTAAATGTTTTGGCACAATACTTTTATCAATCCTAGACCATCACCAATATCGACGATAGATATTAAATGAAAATGGGCATCTGCCAAACCCAAGGTCTTTCCGATAATCCACTTCCATTTAGCAATTAGTTCTGCTTTAGGGAGACTTCACATCAATGGAAATCGTATATCCTCTATTCCGCGCCGAGCGTCCACGTCAAACGCAGGCTGCTTCTCAATAGACCTCGCTCTCTCCTCCTCACGGATCCCCGTAAGCTCCCCTGCAATTCATCAAGTAAAGCCCATCTTGACTAAGTGACAAGAGGCTCTCTGGCAATTCCTCAGAAAACGCCCTGCATTTCCATTTCCCTTTAGCCAAGCCTGCCATTTCTTCTTTGATCCGTTGTTATTAAAGAATACCTAATAGAGGAGGCTCCCAGCGAGTGTAATTCACATCGGGGAAGGGTAAACTCGTTTAGGATATTTTATTGAAGGAAGATGGGAAGGTAACACCAGAAAAAACGTTCACATGCAGAAAAGATGATCGCCCAGTTAGTCAGTTTAAATTGATAAAAAGGCGTTAAGATATCATATGATATTAACTGGTAAAAGTCAACCTTTTCTTAAATTTATATATATATATATATATATGCATATAGAACCCCCTCTGAAATGTATTGATTACTATCCAATTAGACCGTTAATGAGGGCAACTTTGAAGGTCACCGCCGTACACATACTACAGTCCAGTCTACAGCTATGATCTGGAACAGCACCAAACCAGAAAGAGTCAATTCAAGAGGTGAAATTTTGGATTGAGGGTGTAATATTTTTGAAGGACACGCGAAGTTGTGTGGAGACAGGGCGCCTGCGACCGCGGGTCAGATGGACAAGAAATATGTCAATCTCACTAAACTCTAAAGACAAAAGTTGCAAGTGAAGCTGGAAAGCGAGCAATCTCGCAAAATAAAGAAAGAATTGGCGCAAAATCGTCTACAAGAAAACTAAGCCTGTTTTAGAAAATTCAAATCTAAAAGATAATATGGTTGCTCCATCCGAATAAGAACCTACTCAATGGTTTCGAGTCCTATATATGACATAAGAACCCACTTACTCTGATTGACAGACCTACTCAAAGGAAGCAAAGTAGGTGTTGAGGTGTTTTATTATTAATATCATTTTTTATATTCCTGTTAAAAAATCCCTAACTGTAAATCATGCTTATTTCAAAGGTATGTGAATCGAATATTATACTCAACGCTGTCAGCATTACGCAAGTAATTCAGGAGGTGTTACTTTTTTAACACTTTGCAAGCAAAATAAGGATATTTGTTTTCACGTATTCTAGATCTAACCAAAGTAGTCTGTGCATATATATATATATATATATATATATATATATATATATATATATATATATATATATATATATATATATATATATATATATATATATGTGTGTGTGTGTGTGTGTGTGTGTGTGTATATATATATTTATAGTTGAACCATGCACTTGATTCATCCCCTTACACTGCTTGAGTATTCCCGATCTAGCGTTCGGCGTATTAACCCATTAATTCCCAAGAGTTCCTCCAGAAATTATCGTCTGGATCTATGATACTTCTGAAGATAACTCTAAACAGAGTTGTGATGAAGATGCGCATGGCTCCTTTCACTATTCATACGTGAACGTTATGTTGTATGCGCAGGGCATTGCCGGTGAGGTGCAGTGCCAGCATTTAATTCCTGCACCAAATGCCTGGGTAGCCCGGGCATAACACACGACCACACGCCTGGTCGATACCCAGTTACCTTGGCATTGATGCTTGGATGACCTCACAACTGAATGTGGCTTTTGTTTGCAAGCTGCATGTACATGTACGTGGGTCATTGCTGTTCTCGGCTTCCATTTTGACATGTTACCCATGAGTGTTTGTACAACCAGGCACTGACAGACGTCTGGTTGATTGGTGCAGGAATGAAATGTCTGTACCGTAGTCTGTATTACTTCTCTTGTTTTTCTAGTATGTCTGTATGCATTACTACTCGTTCTATTCACGATATTCATATCGTGTAACAGACAGTGACCCCAGAGTTGTGTGAGTGTATCTAGTACGTCTGTTAAAATGTATTACTACTCGTTCTATTCACGATATTCATATTTAGTAACAGACAGTGACCCCAGAGTTGTGCGAGTGTATCTAGTACGTCTGTATGTATTACTACTCGTTCTATTCACGATATTCATATTGTGTAACAGACAGTGACCCCAGAGTTGTGTGTGTGTGTCTTTTATATCTGTATGTACTAGTATTACTACTCGTTCAATCCACTATATCTATACTGCAATAAACAGTGACCATAGAGGTGCGTGTGTCTATTAATAATATTATGTCTGTATGTATTACTACTGTGATGTACTAGTTCTATCCACTATATCTGTATTGCAACAAACAGTGACCACAGAGTTGTGTGTCTATTATGTCTGTATGTATTACTACCCGTTCTATCCACTATACATATGCTGCAATAAACAGTGACCATAAAGTTGTGTGTGTTTATTATGTTTGTATGTATAACTACTAATTTTAATGACTATATCTATATTGAATAACAAACAGTGACCACAGAGTTATTTGTCTTTTATGTCCATATGTATTACTACTCGTTCTATGCACTATAGTTATGCTGTATAACAGACAATGACCCCATGGTTGTGTTTGTCTGTCATGTCAGTATGTATTACTAACCAACGTTCTTCACGCAGCACGTGTTCCGCGCATGCGCTGTGGAATGTTGCAGTAATAGAGTGAACACGCAATGGAAATTAGTGATCCGCCTCTCCCTCATTCTCTCTCTCGTTTCTCGCCAAACTAAGCACTGATTATGCAAATTCATCAATTCGTGGCCACTGTGCACTAACAAGAACAGTCTACAGAATTGCTTATGCAAATTCCCGAACAGTCTGGCAGAGGTTTTTGGATAATTGTTTGATTCCATCACATACCTGTCAGTCCCTAGGAAACCTAACCATTGAGTCTCATCCTCTGGACAATAATCAAGTTTCCATTGATTCTGCAGGAAGACTGGAATAAGGCAGGGTTGTTCTATGTACATGTAGGAGTGCTTGACTGATATTGCTTCCTAGTGGACTGAGAAATAGTGCACACTATAACGGCGATTTATTTCTAGAAAATCTCTAATCATTCCGATATTTTAAAAACTAAGTAAATAAAGTCTATTTTGCACGTATTTAGCAAAGTTACGTTGATTCACAGAGTGATGACCAGTCATGTGGTCATCTGTTATGTGGTTGGCGTAAAATGTTTGGGCAATAAACAGGGCTGACTGAGAGGAAAAATGTTACCCATGGGGTGGGGATGTGAACAAATAGTGCACACACATCCAAAGAACCGGATAGAGGCTTGAAAATTTCCCTCAGACAAAAATAACACTCAAATTATAAAATATGCCACAAAAAGTGCTCAGGGATGGAGATTAGCATCATATTATCTATGAAACAGTGTATATGATTGTTTTGAATCGTAAGCATTGTACATTTACCATTGCTACATGTACCCGTTAGATTTGATTGCTGCGAACAATAAGCAATGTCAATTTATCGTTGTAACGTACAATATTTTTTAGACAATAAGCTTTGCATATTTTTCATTGACATTGATTGGATTGTTTTATAGAGAAAGCTTTTCGTATTTAACATTGCTACGCGTAAGATTACTTTGTACAATAACTATTGTCTTTTTACAATTGGTAGTGACAGAATTGTTTAGGAGAGTAAGCATTTTCTCTTTACCATTTTCACATACACGATTGTTTAGGACAATAACTACTGTATTGTCTTTTTACAATTGGTAGTGACAAGATTGTTTTGGAGAATAAGCATTGTCTACTTAACATTGATAATGATAAGGTTGTTTTGGACAAGCTTCAAGGTTTATGACTTGGAACATGCCCCGGGATTAATGGTGCACGCAGGCCAAAATGGTCTTATTACTATCCCCTGCCTAATATGAATGACTACTGTAGATTCACATTGTGTAGAGTAAATTCTGCGAATTTACAGAAAATCGATTTTTGCGTTTTTTAAACTTTGCGAATTGGCCGCAACATGGAGTGCCAGCTATGCACTTTAAGTGGCAGCAATAATCATTACGAATTTTTATTTTTGCGTCCGAGGCTAAACGCTAAAAAACGCAAAAATTAAACTAACGCAATATTTTCCGAATTTACAGTATTTGTCCTGTATTTAATTCTTTTGTGTATACGTGCTGTTGTTTTTCTTGTTTTCAAAGTATCACTGTACCGTTCATATGCTTTATCATCTGGTCAATAAAGATACATACATACAATAAATATTGTCTATTTAATGTTGCTACTGATAAGATTGCTTTGCACAGTGTACATCTTGTCTATTTACACCTGCAACTGACTATTGTATATTTACTATTACTGCTGGTGAGACTGTTTTAGACAATAACCATTGTCTATTTACCATTGCTACGGATAAGATTGCTTTTGACAATAACTACGTATTGTCTATTTACCATTGCTAATGATAGTATAGTTTGGGAAAATATCTAGTCTCGATTTACCAATGCTATTGATACGATGGTTTAAGACTATAACTATTGTCTATTTATCATAGCTACTGATAAGATTGATTTGGACAATAAATATAGCCTATTTACCATTGCTACATATATGCATTGCTGCATACTTTGCTACATAGTTACATGTATATTTACCGTAGCTACTGATAAGATTGCTTTGGACAATGACTATAGTATATTTACCATTGCTACAATATATGCATGGCTACATACTTTGCTACATAGTTACATGTATATTTACCGTACTGATAAGATTGTTTTGGACAGTTAACATTGTCTGTTCACCGTAGAAGCGCACAATTGTCAACATGGCATTTCTTGGATAATACCTCATGTTTTTTTTCTGATCTATTGTATATCGCCAACATGGAACAATTTTAGAGATAAACCTTCATTCATAATCTATATCAACAATAACATTGTCATGTATATTGTTTTCATAGGAAATACTGCAACTATGACATTGTCTTCAATGCTGCTTCAGACGATAGTTGCGCATGTTGTTACACAAATACCTACTATCAGTCCAGAGTATGACCCGCCAATTATTATCTTGATCTATTCGAGAAAGCCCCTGCGCCAAAAGTGAAATTACATCTTGTAGTCATTTTTAGTATTCTTAAAAGTTGAAGCAAATGGGAACAAGACGATTAATTCGGATATGTTATTAGCTCTTGGACACAGCTTTGGAGAGACACTATGCAATCTGAACTTACTTCATGATTTCTCGTGTGACGCATTAATGCTCACAGTGGCCAGAAGCAACCTGACAACTTTGAAGGAATTTTGCAGGAAAAGATCACGTTGGAAAAATCTTTGATGGAGGAATGTTGTTCAGAATAATGCCAACAACTCTCCTTCAAATATTTTGTAAAGGTATTTTGAATTCCAACGTCATCATCAAAAGTATCATAGATCCAAACGACAATTTGAAGCGAATCTCGTAAGCATTCAAGGGTTAACAGTGAAAGTACCTCCTTACTAAAACATCAGCCTTAACAGGTACATATAATAGCCTACTGGTTCGGTGTTTATTTCTTCGTAGAGAACCTGTCTCCACTGAGGGAGTTGACATTCCTGTGGACGTGGTCGCTGTGCGTAGACACTCTCGCCAAACAAATCTCTCACCTAGCCACTGCAGACTGTACCTTCATGCTGCGTGATGTCTGCATCTCGCCGGCGCCACGCGCACACAGACACACTACCTTGATAAACCATTCAAACATAACACGATAATTCACTCGCCATTCGACAACTAACTCTACTCACATTGGTGTTGATTTCCAGCGCCTGTATAGTGTCCCTGTCGCCCAGGTCTCGCTCGAGAACGGTTCCGTTGGCTCTGAGTTTATCAGCCACCTTATCATATCCAACGTTCTCCACCATTCTTGCTGTCTATGCCTTATAAACAGATCAATTCACCGCCCCATCATGCCTCGCGCCAACGCCGCCGCCGCCGCCGACACAGACACACACACGCTGTAGGCGGGCGCACGCCTCTAGGTGTGCTCAGACTTTCTGGCTTCCGTCCTGATCTTCCTCCTCCTCCTCTTCTTCCTTCTCCTCCTCTCCCTTCTCCTCCTTCTCCTCCGTCTCCTTCTTTTCTCCTTTTCTTCGTTCTGCTCCTTCTTCTTCCTTCTCCTCCCCCTTCTCCCTTTCTCCTCCTCCTCTTTCCGGGCTCCTCCTCCCTTTCTCCTCCTCCGCCTTCACCTCCTCTTTCTTCGTTTCTCCTCCTCCTCCACCTTTCCTTCCCATCCTCCTTCAGATTAAGATTCCTCTGTCCGTGAAATTTTACACTCTGCAGCGAGGTTAGTCTTTTTGAGTGTTTAATGTATTTCTCATTAGAAGATATATAAGGCAATGTATACTTTGCATAGCCTGAATGACCAAATTAAATCTGCAGGGTATTAGAACGGCTAGTTAACATAATAAACACAACGAACAAAAAATTGAAGAGCCTCTCAAAAGTGTAAAAAAAACTACATACCATCTATAATCACAACAATTATTCTTGCCTATGAAAACATATACATGAACAAAATGAATGTAAATGTAACGTAAGTTAAATACGAGTTACACATGCATATTATATTTGAAGATAATTATGACGAACTTGAAAATTATAACTTACTTTCGATAACCAAACGTCCAATACACAAAATATTGTGTAGAGTAAATTTTACGAATTCACGTAAAAACGATTTTTTAACTTTGCGAATTGGCCGCAACATAGAGTGTCTGCTATACACACTTCAAGTGGCAGCACTAATCATTGCGAATTTTAATTTTGCGTCCGAGGCTAAACGCTAAAAAGCGGAAAAATTACTAACGCAATATTTTCCTAATTTACAGTACATATACGTATGATATACGAAAGTGAGAGACCTATTGAACCATTTCCATTTTGCGTTAATAGAACTGGTACCAGATTGACAAAAAGCCCCTGGTGTGCATTCCAATAATGATAATTTCACCTCACAATCATCAAAATGAGAAAAAAGAAGATATGATACAAAGAGAAAATAAGCACTCAGGTGACACAACTGGTTCTTAAAAGATGCCAAAAAACAGAGTGCATCTTGGGATACATGGACGCTCCCATTATGGCGGCCTCAGTCCTTGGTCACTTCTGTAAGCTAATTAACTGAGTAGTGCTGAAGAGGACAGATTTGGGGGATGTCTTATTTGAAAGGTGACATGTATAAGCTCATTTTGAACCTAAATCATTCTGATGGCACATTTGCCCTTTAATGCGATATTGTTAATGGCAAAAACACGGGATTAACCATTGCATATTACTTCTAACGAGATATTCTAATGCACCCGATGAATCGTTTTCAATTAATTCCGTATGAACTTTAGCTCATCTTTGAAGTATGGAATAGAGTCCACCTGGGGATAATGAATAGTAATGGATAGCACTTTTATGAAAAATATAAATGACTTGTGTCGTTGATAAGAACCATTCCACCAACATATACGTTCCCTACACGCCTCAATGAGAATTCTCAACGAGAATAGGAAAGCGATATTCCATTCAACGACCTACTGTACCGACATTTAATTCCTGCACTAAATGCGTGGGCAACCCGGGCATAATACAGGACCGCGCGCCTGATTGCCACCAAGTTCCAAAGGCATGGATGCATGGATGACCTCAAAACTGAACGTAGCTTTGATTTGCACCCTACTGAGTCATTGATGTGCTTGGCTTATTTTTTGACATGTCATCCATGATTCTGTGTACTATTAGATACTGGCAGACGTCCGGTCGACTGGTGCAGGAATTAAATATCTGTACCGTACAAAGAGGACAGCAATAGTCCCTTTTCTTAATGATTAGGTAGAAAACATATTGTTCCCATGTCTTATAATTCAAATTTTCATGTTTTTTCAAAAAGATATAAATTTAAGCTTTTCATTTCACCAAATAAAGCGAAAATCTCGCGAGATGAGTGAATGAACAGCGTTGTCTTCATGCACACATCGCCATCTACTTAGATTCTTTTTTTACTAATGGACAAAGTCTATCAACAAATGTAACTTCTCACATTCTTTAACCTTTGTGAGTCCAATTCGTAATTTTGTCTGTTGCCAAATTGCAATGAAGATTTCTGACAAAAAACAAGTACCTGCTGCATTTTATTATTTTTTCTTGAAGCTAATACTCTTGAGGCATAAAAGAGACTTTTAATGTACAAATCCTTAACGCATCTTATGCTTTACACAAATCATTTCTTTTTAAAATAATTGCATGTTTGGGATTTGTATCATATCGTCACAAAAGTTTTATAACGTGTATCTTAGATGAACAACATACTTAATCCAAGCGTGTATGGAGCACCATTATAGTTCAGGACAGTACCTTGCACGTCGCATCTTTCTAGAACGCATTATTGCAATGTGTATGTGTTCGCCTATAAAACATCAATAAATAAATAAATGAGTGTGTTAATTAAAATCGAAATCGAAAATGAAGCGATTAGGGTCATTTAGGCCTCCATACCCAACAGGATTGTTTGAAATTTCGCCTCTAAATTAAGACGGTTTTGATCGCTGTGTAAGTAAGTTTGGCATATTTAGTCTGTTTTGAAATGTGTTTCACGTGATCACAGTACACCGATCTTTATCGTTTGCTTAATGTCTAGGTGTTATTCTTGTGGCAGGAAGGGTGATCAGTCGTTCAATCAAAATCTGGTAGATGGTAGATTTCAGAAATAATCTTGTCCTAAGACTAGACTAATGTGAACCTTCAATACAGATAAAGGTATGAACAGTAGGAATAAGAGTAAACCAGAATGATATAAAACTTGAATTTTATCCTCGTGGTTTAACCCATTTTAGCCGGATTGCCAAAATAAAACTAAATAAAATCAATATTCGATGGCGTTCAATGGGGGTGATGTAAATGTATGTCAAAAAAAATACAATTAATAAAACCCCATCCCCTCTCTCCACTGGCGAACAATTTGAATAGTTTTGAGTCGGCATAGTTTTCATGTGCAATATTTAGAGATGAAAATAATCTTGTCCTAAGACTAGACTAATGTCAACCTTTAATACAAATAAAGGCATGAACAGTAGGAATAAAAGTAAATCAGAATGATATAAAACTAGTATTTTATCCTCGTGGTTTAACCCATTTTAGCCGGATTGCCAAAATAAAACTAAACAAAATCAATATTCAATGGGGTGAAATGGGGTGAAATAAATGTATAAGTGTAAACTTCAAAGAGTATGTCAAAGAAAATACAAGTAAGAAAAAATGAGAAGTCGCATTTCTTTCCGCTTAGAAGCTTCCGGGTGATCCCACAAGGGGCGTGTCACGTTGCCATGGAGACTGGCAGACAGGATACCTCCTAGCTTGTGCCTACACATAGCGGTGCTTAACAGCAAATATGATACCGCCGAATAATTTCAATTAACAACCCCCACCCCCACCAAATTAATTCACTAACTCATTTCTCCACTGATAATAAACAAATCAATATTTCCATGACGTTCTACAAAAGGCGCGACTGAAGCGTGCAGAGATACACATGCAGCATCGGTGAAGGTGAAAGAAAATAGAGCGAGAACACAGCCTATTGCATTAAATGGAGAATTATTGAATCCCTTCCTATCAATTCTGAACATGGACATGGAAATAATACGCCGCGTGCGTCACTGGACTTATTGGAATTCAACGCGGTCCGTGTGCGGCCGAGTTTACCTGACCTTAATGCATTTATCTGAGCGGGTCTGGCGGCCCTAGAGGATATAGAGCCGCCACGAGGAACTCACAGCTCACACATCTCACACTATCTCACACATCTCACTCTAGACTTGCTATAACAGGTCTGTGTTATCTGGCACTTTCCTTAGTCCCATTGATCTAACCTGAGTTGATTTCACTCCAGGTTTAGTTCTTAATAAATCCTCAAGGGGTACTAGTACACACTTGAGCTGTCGGGTTTAACTGAGTTTCAAACTGCTACTTCTGAAAACAGTGCTGCCATCTATAGGTTGAGAGAGACATCACACCTAGTAGTGTTGGTGAAATGGTATTAAACCTAACTCAGCCTGAGAACCAGGGCTATTCTCACTCTATCCCATAATTCTCAGCATCTAGCACTTCCGCCTCTGATAGCAATACATCAGCCTATAGCCATAGCCAAGCTGTATTTACTTATTTTTATATCTAACCTGAAAATATATCAACTTAAAACTGAGCCTTCCCTAATTTAGTTCCTAAATTGCTCACCAGGTGGCCACTGGATAGTAGGCTCATGAATGTAAGGGACGTTATCCACCCCTATGACTAGGCTCCTGGGTAGTCCCTAAAAAGTTGACATTCCTTTCTGAGTTGACAAAGCATCGTGGTGTAAAACCAGGTATGGTAGATAGATGGCACCACCTGATCATCCTATCTCCAGAGAGAAACTGAATCCTCTATTCCCCTGGTGAGAGAAGTGGGAACTAAATTGGCCACTATTGCGACCTCGACTATTTGGTGGCTGGTAACAGGAAAAACATGACAGCTAAAACACATGACAGCCTATCAATCTAGGCTTCTAACTGTATAGATCACACTCGTTAGTTTTAGCCAGGCAGTGTAGATTAGAGTTCCATGTCTCTGGTTATAGCTGACTTGACGCCATCTACAATCTGCCTCAGAAACTAAATGTGACATCTAGACATTAAGTGAACGCTAGAAACCGGGACATTGAAAGCATTATTAGATTAATAAGGAGCTAGTGTAGTACTTCGATTTGAATTTGGGCCTCCACTCATCCTACCTGTGCGAGCATCATGCATGAGGAAGAAGTGTTGCGGTCTTCGATGAATATTGATAGAACATCGATATTCGTGGCAACTTAGAGAGACCAATCGTTCTTTCAATGAAAATAATGAGTTTCTAATTTTGAATTTCAATTATCGTCACTTCTTCTGTCAAAGTATGGTGAAGCCATGACTAATAATTGAGGGAACCGAAGTACTCGGCGGAAACCACCACATTACCCCAGGTCACTGGGAACTCCCTTACATGCATAGCTGTCCGCTAATTGAACTCGGTTGGTGGTGAGACACAGCTATCAGTCAGTAGCAATGCCTTAGACCACTCGTCCATCAGGGCAGGTCCAACAGTAGTGCGAGACAGCATACAGTCAGTGACAATGCCTTAGACCACACCGCCATCAGGACAGGCCCTCAGTAGTGAGAGACAGCTAGCAGTCAGTAGCTACACCTTAGACCGCTCGGCCATCAGGGAAGGCCCTACAGTGGTGAGAGACAGCTAGCAGTCAGTAGCTATGTATTAGGCCACTCGTCCATCAGGGCAGGCTCAGCGGTGTGAGACGGCTAGCAGTCTTTGGCAACGCCTTAGGCCACTCAGTCATCAGGGCAGGCTCAGCGGTGTGAGACGGCTAGCAGTCTGTGGCAACGCCTTAGGCCACTCAGTCATCAGGGCAGGCTCAGCGGTGTGAGACGGCTAGCAGTCTGTGGCAAAGCCTTAGGCCAATCAGTCATCAGGGCAGGCTCAGCGGTGTGAGACGGCTAGCAGTCTGTGGCAAAGCCTAAGGCCAATCAGTCATCCGGGCAGGCTCAGCGGGGTGAGACGGCTAGCAGTTTGTGGCTACGACTTAGGCCACTCGGCCATCAGGGCAGGCTCAGCGGTGTGAGGCGGCTAGCAGTCTGTGGCAACGCCTTAGGCCACTCGTCCATCAGGGCAGGCCGTCAGCGGTGAGGTACAGCTAGCAGTCAGTAGCAACGCCGTAGACCACTCGTCCATCAGGGCAGGCCCTACAGTGGTGAGAGACAGCTAGCAGTCAGTAACTACCCATTAGACCAATCAGCCATCAGGGCAGGCCCAAAGTATTTCAGGGCAGCAGTTTTAAATTGTCATATGGAAGAAATAGTTCGCGTACAAGCGTTTTCAATGTCCCCTGAGATTAGCAGATCTTCCAACTACCGGCGTAAAGGAGACCCCTATTAAATGAACTAATGGAAGGACTACTCTGACGCTGTCGAGGTTATCATTTTTCGGCCCCTTGGAACGAGACTCGGTCAGTTACCCAGAGAGACTCAATTCAAGGGGTGAAATTTTGGATTGAGGGTATAATATTTTGGTATGACACGCGGAATTGTGCGGAGACAGGGCGCCGCCACCGCACGTCAGGTGGAAAAGAAATAGGTCTATATCACTAAACTCTAGAGATAAAAGGCCGTAAATGATACACCGAGTGTCATAAGTTTTGTTCCATTAGCTTGCGATTTTTAAACCATATTTATGCCACTAAAGATAAAGATTGTAATGAAAGAGAAAATACCGCACGAGCACTGGCCATTGACTCGGATGTCACTATGGACGCGTATTTTAAATAAAAAACAAAATGTGTATCATTTTGATGCAGATTTCAGTAGACATGAACTGTATCACCCCCCCCCCCCCCCTCCCCTGAAGGTAGCGCATAGGTTTCACTGGTGATTAAATTAATTATTTTGTTGTTGTTTATATATGTTATAGTTTGCACCCTTTTCCTCATATTAGGACCAACTTTGACTGTCTAGGCCATCACTGGCACTTAACAGAAAAACATATAAACTATTGAGAAATCTTTTAGAGGATTTAGAAAAAAAATACTCTTTCCCTTCTAGATTTCTTGTAAACATGTATTTATGTATGAAGTTTCAATAGATTTTCTCTAAAATTGTCACGTCCACAAGTATAAATAAGAGTATTATGAAGGGAAAAGTCTCACTTTTCCCATTGTTAGCTTGTTTCAAAATTATGCAATTTAGAATTGACAAAAGTTTTTTTTTTCAAAAAGGAATTTTAACAGTGTTTAGAATTTAGTTCATGGTTGGCGTTGTCTAGTGCTCAACTTGAACCATTTCTCCAAATCCTTCTCTCTGCTCTGATTGACTTTCACTTGTCCGTCTATTCTAGGAGATGCTGCCATCTATCGACCAATTTGTTCATTACTTGCGTGATGTATTTAGTTCCAATATGCTCCGCCAGGTGGAGACCAATGTTTACTTCCGCTACAACCCCAAAATGGCGACACTTGAGAAAGGTCTCTCCCCCTACAGGTGATAAGACCTCTAAAGAAGCAGCTAGAACCTGGAACTAATGGCCTGAATTAGCAAGGTAACGTATGGTTATGCTTTAACAGGTATATTTCCTGTGTGTGAAGGTTAATGTAGTGGTTAAACGAATGCAGGCACCTTGACATATTCCTTGGTTTATATATGGAAGTCAACATCTTGTCAACTTCCTGAACTTTTCTGAGGACAGCCTTTCTGTTTATGTTTCGTGTTTGTTTGGGCGGTTAGAATGTTTACCTGCGAAACAGTGGAGGCAGTTTTGCTTTTATGTGTCTCCTCTGTCGTGAGGTAGGCTTTATTGTTATCGTTGATGATATGTTTTCTGAAGGGCTCACCATAACTTGACTGCAATTAAACTAAACATAAACACCCCTATCTGTCATCTTATATGTGAAGGTATGCTGGTGCAGTTACACAGGGCAGGGCACAGGCTGCCTTTTGCACTGCCTGGATGAATGTTTAAGCATCATGGTTTCTGGGTAACAGGAAGACAATCACTGTACCGCTGCCTGTACTAGTGTACTTAGTCAAAGGCCCTTGCAAAATAAATATTTATTGTGGTGTTCATCTTGTTGTCCTACCCGCAAGTACATGAAAGGGAACCAGTGAGGAACCTTCATGAAGGTTCCACAGGGCCTTTCCTGGAACCTGTCAGACAGGTTCCACGGGCGTGGAACCTTAGTTTGCAGGTTCCAGGAGACTGCTGGAACCTGTCTGACAGGTTCCAGGAGATTGTTGGAAGCTGTCTGACAGGTTCTACGCGTTCGTGGAACCTTAGATCATAGGTTCCACGTGCTTAAAGGGAACCAGTACCATTCAGTGGAACCTTCCTCACAAGGTTCCACCTATTTGGGGTAATGGGTTAGCAGTTAGAGGTTACAGGCGAATTTTCAATATATTTTAAGGTGTTTTAACAACTTTTTCTCTCTCTCTCTATCTCTCAGCACACATATAATGAGAATTTTCAATATATTTGAAGGTGTTTTAACAACTTTTTCTCTCTCTCTCTCTATCTCTCAGCACACATAATATATATATATATATGTCAGGTGAATTGATTTTCTCTCGTGGAACCTTGTCAAGAAGGTTCCACGGAGTGATTTGAATTGATTTTGTCTCATGGAACCTTGTCAGGAAGGTTCCAGCAAGTGCTAGAACCTGTCAGACAGGTTCCACTAAACTTACTGGTTCCCTTTCAGGTATTTGCGTCCTACCCTCCCCCACACTATCATTAAAGAGCAAAGCGAAAGGTATAAAGCAGCCTGAGGCGGCAGAGAAATCACCTCGCTGAAAACGCAAGAAAAAGTATGTTTAATTGGTCCCTGTCTTTTAAACAAAGTGGTACATGTAAATATTGGCAGAATCATTCATTGAACCTGGGAGTAGTAGACAGGGAGTGGGCACTGTGCATGCGTCATCAAATTTCGCTGCCTAACACCACTATGAGTCATAGATAACATGTGTACCCCAGGATTGGCTTCCTGCTGGTTTCACAGGCCCTGGGTCAGACTGAAATTGCCGCGAAACCAATCACATGACCAATACTTCCCCAGGCTACACCGCTTAACCCGAGGCGCACATACCCTAGGTACTAGCATGCTGTGCCTATGGGGTTGCGGATCAAGGGGATATATTTCTCTGATTGAACCGAGGTTTCATTTCCTAAGAAGTATCATCATTTACCTATATGATATTTTTCATCCTGCTATTTAAAGTACAGATATTATTGGTCACTTGATTTGAGTAAGACTTCCCATATGTGTCTATCTTGTAATTAATTAACTTGAATACAAATTACCAATATTTCATTTTTGGTGTAGAGGTTTAGATATATAGCGCTCATTTTGTACCATATATTTGCCTTTAATACCTAACTCGATCTTGTTATCCAATGTGATCACCAAGTTTATACTGTCTAATTGAATAATTGATTCCTACCATTATGTTTATTATATTAACTATTTTGTGAATTACCTTAGAACTACTTTTCATGAATAAGTCCCCTATTGCAGTATGTGGTGTACGATACATGTATGTAATATGCTATAAAATTCTAGTGATTTTGGACCTCTTATCAACAAGCTCTGACATATTATCACTGCAGTATCATAGTCAAACATCAGGTCATTTCTAGCTTCATTTCTGGGTTTTGTAACTTCAAGGGAAACCTTATTTTCTTTATTTTACAAACACAAATGTGCAGGCTGAGGGAAGCCACTGAACTGTGCTGCTTGTGGAACTCCTCCCATACATCCTGAACCCAGTAATTATATGCTCAGGAAATTGTTGTCTGGATCAATAATACTTTTGATCATATCTTAGAATTTTAGGATGATTTTACAAAACATATGAAGGGGAGTTGTTAACAATGTTCTGATTAACATTTCTCCTTCAAATTAACATTTGAACCTTGCATTTGCCTACATGCTTAATTCAAAATTGTCAGGCTGCTGTTGGGTGCTGTGAGCACTAATGGTTTTAAAGGCGTATCTGTCAGCTAGTAAAATCAGACACCTAATGCTACTTTCCAGTAATGCTACTTTCCAGTAATGCTACTTTCCAGTAATGCTACTTTCCAGTGTCGGAAGAAATATATATATTTAACCCATGCATGCCTGGAGCCCCCAAAGCCGCCTGATTCTTTTGGGATATCACATTAACAAAATCAATTTTCAGGAAATATTTGACTTGGAGAAATATTCATCAAAGACCAATTAAGAACTCTCCTTGAAATACTTTTCCTATTAGTAATTAATTTCAAAGTTATTTTCAAAAGTATCATAGGTCCAGACAACACTTATCATGGAAATATCTGCGCATTAATGGGTCACCAGTATGTTCTCCATGGTTCAGGTGCATTTTATTGGGCAAAGAACCCCTTTTGATTTGCAGTTTCCTAATGGTGTGTGAAAGTAGAGAGGTATTTATAGATATGTGTATCAACTACAGGTCAGCTCTTTTTAATGCCAGCAGAGTAGTCAACATAAGACTATTAAGTGCATTCCCCCATGAAATGTGATCAAACTGAAATGAACTCAATAGATGAATGACACAAACAGGGATTGGCAATGAAGTGAAACATGTTCAGGGTTTATTCAGCAGCTCTAGACTAACTTACCAGTACATCTTCAGACATGCTGTAGCAGATAGTATCTTGAAAAATATAAACCTAAAGACTTAAAGCTGGTGTGTAGGATATGTTTTATTCTTAGGAGGCGTTGATAGTGACAATTGATACCTTGATGTTTTTGAGCATATTGTGTGTTTTTTTACAAACAAATAAATATACTGTTTTCATTGAAGTTTCATTATTACTTTCAATGGGGCATCCTAGGAATTCTACGTATACATAAATATTACCACTAGGTCACCTGCTAGTCACTTACAGAGGTGATCTCAGTACAAAGCTCACATGACCCTCTTTCATTATATTTACATATCACTTAGTGAATGACTCAATAAATGGTGAAATCAACTTGATAGTAACACCTAGATTACCATTGTAGAAATGCCCTGGAGCCTTTGTTTACACTAAAAACAAACAAGGCATGTACCATGACCTGTCAGGAGAAAGTTGTTTTTTGGAGGAAGTTTTTCAGTAGTGGATGATTGTTGGCAAAATCATTTTAGTCAGTTAAATCACACCCTCATATTTCTGGTTATGTAGTACCATGTCCTGTCTGTAGTAATTTTTAATTTGTAGGGAGATTTTTCAGTAGTGGGTGATAATTGGCAAAATTATTTCTGGTGATTTAGACCTGAACTTTGGCTTTCTAGGTTGGTTGCTGATGGAGGGTGTCAGTTCATAGGGTGCCCAGGGCTCTAAATTAAACAGAACCTGACGCCCATGTAGGGCTCCCTTGAATTCTTCTGCGACTTCCTCAAGTTTCTGCAGGGAGCCCAAATAAAAGATTGGTTTCTATACTGGTTTCTATACACAGCACCATCAAGTAGCTTTTGAAGATGCAATTGGGCTCCCTGGAAAAAAAATCTTAATTTCGATCCCTGGCATCTGTCAAGGGATATCCGGTAGAGTTGCTGCTACTGTGTACTATATACACAGAGCAGGATATGGGGTGTCTGGTGGCTGCCGCCTCACAGCCGACATGGAGTACCGTAAATTCTCAGTAATTTGGGACACTTTTTGATAATTACAATTCATATGGATTGATATCGCGAGAGGATGGTCCATGTTTATGAAAATACTGACAAAGCAGAGTTATAGTTGTCCATATTTTGTGAAATATCTACCAGTGATAAAAAAGAGTGTCCATATTTTCCATTAATTATTTTGCAAAATAATTATTGTTGCCCAAGATCCTAGGGTGGTCTTAATTTCTGAGAGTTTACGGTGAACTCAGTGCTGCTAATTAACTGGGTGTCCAAATTCACTGAATCCAGTTAATGACTAGTACTCAGTAAGTCACTCTATGGGAAAGCACAGTACATTGCTTCAGTTGAGGAATTCACAAATTGATTGCATGTAACTACATATATTCAGCCATCAGCCAGTGTGCTCACAGAACCACTTATCATGACCGGTTATCAAAAACTGCATCTTAGCCAGAATTTCAAAAATGCCTGTCCAAAACAACACTTACTATATATATTCATGCCCGTCCAGGTTTCACTACCAATCAACTCCAAATCCTTATACCTGCTATATATTTGATAGCCTTATAATTGTGTCAAAAAGGACAATTTGGTTTTTACCCCCCAAAAGTCAAAATTGAAAAATCTTTACAGAAGGTTTTGCCTGTCCAGAAAGATGGTTTTCATGAAACTGCCTGTCCAAAAGACAGATGGGATGGGTCCTGGCTAAGTCCCTGTCAACAAAGCACAACCATCTAGTGTTAGTGTTAGTATCTCTCACCAGGTGGACATGAGTGCTGTTTGACTTCAGCACCAGTGGGAGGAGGAGGAGGGGGGGGGGGGGGGGGGTGTTAGTGTTAATATTACTCACCAGGTGGATGCTAACTGGCTCTATGCTTGTTTCAGATGGATGGCTACTATGCGCGAGTGCTGTTTGACTTCAGCACCAGTGAGCGGGGTGAGATCAGCCTGCGCTGCGGGGAGATTGTGTTCGTCACTCACAGGGTGGATGCGAACTGGCTCTGTGGACAGATCGCCAGCAGGATCGGAAACTTCCCCAAGAACTTCGTGGAAAAGGTGCACATCCCCAAGATACAAGATGGACAGAAGGTGTTTGTGGCAATTGAGAATTTCCCTGCTCAGGCCCACGGAGACCTGGATTTCAGGAAAAGTGAGTATTCCTCATTACCTTCTAAACCCTTATGACGCTGGTGGCAAATTTTACCGATAAAAAATGATGCAAAAATTCTGAAAAATGACCGAAACCCTGGCATATGGGTACTCATCTGAGAGTACTCAGCGAGAGCTTTCCAATGAATACCAACATGGCAGGGTTTTAATGGTTTTCAAAAATCTTTGCATCCTTGTGTTTGGACAAAAGTAGTCTCAGCATCGTAAGGGTTAAGAGAACTAGACACTGCTGACAGTCTGGTACAGTCTTTATGATCATGGTTTTTTCTCTGGTGGATTTTGATGGTGCTCTCCTGTCTTGTTATTATGTGCTGTTTTGGTGCTGCTATATGGTGTTCCAGTTAACACTTTTTTCCTCCATTTTGTTCATTTGTACATTGAATTCTTATAACATTTAATGGGCGTAATTAATTTGTTTTAATAACTAACTATTCATTCTAACATTTGTCTGTATTAATGTCTATGTGAGCATTAAGTATGACGCACATTATTATAATAATACATACATATACATATATACATACATATTTACATAGTTACCTATATATTAAGGCTAGGACGATCAATCGGAAGCTCAATCAATCGGTTCGGATAAGCAAGAAATACAACCGGCTCGAGTCATGTTTTGGAAAATAGATTATTTCCGATTATCGCTCACATCGTAAGAAACAACACAATTTCCCCCACAAAACCCTTATTGACCACTCACTTGACCACCTATCCCGCTGTTACAGCGGCTAATAAACATATTTGCCTACCTTAACTGTTTTCTCTTGCCTATTCTCGCCGCCGCATCCATTTTACGTAGCGACTTATACTTGTATTGACAAGTCTGAATTTCAAAATGGCGCCGTCACCGTGTCCACGCCATACATCGCTGTACTTCCGGGTTTGGTACTAGCGAATTTCGAAGGATATAGGGACACTTATAATAATCGTTAATAATCGATTGATCAGTCAAAAACTTCAGCGATTAATCGAGCCGAAATTTTAGAACGATTCCTAGCCCTACTATATATACCTACATACATGCATGCACGCACACGCACGCACACATACATGCATACATACATATAATTACATACATATATACATTTATAAATGAAAACACCTCAAGCAATCAACATATATAGCATGTGTGAGGACCTTTTATCCAATATGGTCTCTTATGTAATGGCCTGAGGATTGCACAAGCATGAAACCCAGGGTTGGTCACATGAGAGAGAGTATGTGACTTGCTTCTATATGTAAATGAATGCATACATACATACATATATACATACATACAAACACACTAAATAACATCATGTAAATAAAAAGAGATTGTTTTGCTTTTGCTTATTATTAAATGGTTGGACCATGATATTGTATGATACAGTATGGTAAATATTGAAGTAGAGCAGCATTTAAAGGTGCTGCCATCTACAGGCAAAATATATCATTATCTATTTCTTCCCCATGGATACTTTTCTTTGTAGAACCTCAACTTGGAAGAGCAAGGACAGCTTGTAACTTTGTAATATGTGGTGTATTTATTTAACCTCTCCTGCAGGATCCAGAATTATATTATACCATTTTTATGATATCTCTATGACCAAATTATATTTTGAATGATATTTGAAGGAGAAATATTTTCCAATGCCCAGCCCAAAACTATCCTTTCTAGATAATTTATGGCTTATGTATGGTTGTTCCCTGACAGCTGCCGCCCAGTATGAGAGGAGATTAAAAGCAGGAATGGATTAACCCTTCCAATGCTGAGGCTAATTTCATCCAAAGAACAAGGACGCAAACAGTTTTAAAAACCTTCTAAACCTAGTCATGTTGGTATTCATTGGATAGCTCTCGTTGAGTACTCTCAGATGAGTACCATGTGCAAGAGTTTCGGTCATTTTTTAAGTGTTTTTTTTGCATCATTTTGTATTGGCCAAATTAGCTACCAGTAGCATAAGGGTTGAGAGGTGTTAGGCATGCCTGAAATATCAGCCACATGAGGACATGGTCCCCTCTGATAACCTGAACTTGATCTCTGTTAAATACACAATTCCTTTGTGCCCCACAACAAAGGCTGGTGGTTTACAGTGGTATTTCATTTCTTTGTAAGTTGTTCACAGTAATGTTGAATAGGAAATTAATCCGAAGTGCAAATTAACCAAATTTGTGATTTCGGATTTATTCCGAGATTATTTATTCTGAAAAGCCAATATTGAAGGTTAATATCCTAATGACAGGAATAATACATCCCAGTTTCATTATACCGAACTGAACCCACTCGGAAATATTCGGCAGAATAAAACACTCAGATTGATTTCCTATTCTACCGTATTTTGTTAACAAAATAATGCCTTGAGGTCTTTTGGTATCTGGAATAAATGATTTAAGGTTATGATGTGGGTTATGCACACAGACACACCCACATCCCTAGATATATATATATACCGGTATATGTATACATATATATACATATAAATATATATACTGTAGAACACATATATGACGCGTGTCCCAAATAAAGCGAATTGGGGAATTTTCACATCATAACGTATCTTTATGTTAGCGACGGTAGCCGCCGCTGACAGCGCCAGTACAGTAAAAAAAAAGTACAGCGTTTTTATATATAGCGAATCGGAACCACACGCTATGTACGCTATATATAAACAGACGCTAACATTGTGTGTTCTACAGTATATATAAATATATACATTAATTTATATATATATATATATATATATATATATATATATATATATATATATATATATATATTTATATATATATATATATATATATATATATATATATATATATATATATATATAATGTACAGCAATACAGTTGTATACCTATAATTGAATATTCAGATTTGTTTTCCTATCACTAATATGCTTAGAGGGTCATCTCATTTATTTGAAATAGATAGATGCAAACTGGTCAAAGTATTATTGTCTATGTGTTGATCAGAAAAAGTGGTATTCATGGCTGGTCCTTGAATGATCCAAGTCGAAATCCATGCAAATACTGGTAAAAAATCAATAAATACAAATGCATAGTGGAGAGGTCTAAACTCTCTCTCTCTGGCAAACAAAGTTCTTGAATCCAGCTGTGGCTTGATGATGAATTAGTATAAAAACATGACAAGAGCACTTTCACAATGTAGTTGAGGCATCTGTACAGCTGCCACAGATATATATATATATATATAGTGTTCAAATGTTGGAATGACTTTACTGAGAGCTAGGAGTTCTATATTGGTGCAGTAGGCAGTACTTATGGCCTTGTGTTGGCTCCCTGAGTATAATACCAGGTTGCGGGTCAATAAAAGAGGACATTAAGTCACCCATTGTTGATGAGACTCAATGGCTCAGTGGCAAGATAGCCGGGTGCTGGGAGGCACAGGTCCTGAGTTCAATCCCAGCCTGGGGCAGGTAGGGGTTTGATTCCTCTATAAACTGGGGCAACCACTGAAAACCTTCATTTCTTACTCTTTATTGTCTGTCGCCCAATTATAGGGAAAGATTACTTTGAAGAGTTTCATACTCATTTCATATCATCGGTCATGATATCTGTGTCATCTGCATATACAAAAATGCTCTACTTCTTACATGTCTGAGCCATCCTTTAAAAAAAGGGGGTGGAGAAAAAGTCACGCATCGTTTGTAGCTGTCTTCATAGGGGGTTTGTACTCCTTCATTTGTCGAGTAAGCAAATGTATAAAGACAATTATTCTTAAGGCACATTGGTTTGATGTGGCAAGCATTCTAAATATCATCTGCAGCTGGTTGGGCTCCACAAGCAGGGGTACGTTTTTCAACCTTCACCCCATGCACCCCTTTGAAGCCAAAAAATGCCTGTGTTATTTTAGGTATTCCTTTATGATCAGAGCAATTTTGAAAGTATTCCTCAAGCCCCTACCGAAGCACCTTAAGTAAGATTTAAACTAGACAATGCATTCAAATATGGCTTGTAAGAAAGTTTTCAGTGATTTGGAGTTAGTTTCCAATCATTCAAGAGATTAGAGATTTTAAATGTCATTGCTAATTTGTGGATGGGACCAGAATCTTGTGAAGCACAAATCAACATATTCCGCAGCAATTCATTTTGCGATACATTCCTTAAACACTTACCTCTTACTCTGAAAAAAGTTTGCTGACATATACCGGCAATTTTCCCATGGAATCAGCTTTCAAGTTATCATTGCCATCGGTTGCATGTGTTATTTATGTGCCTAGGGCCTATTAGCATCGGTCAATAGCTGATTGAGCTGAATGCTGCCGAAGTGGCCTCTCCATAGTGGGGGGCTGATTGTTTGTGGAGGTTCTGGACCAGCTGCTACCAGCCAGGCTATGAGGGGACAGCTCAGATTCATTGTTTATAACACAGCCTCACCAGCAGCACCAGGGGAGGCAAAAGTTTCATCTCAAGAAGCATATGAGCTTTGGCTATAATAACAGGGTGCAACATAGGTTGCAAAACATTATTTTCTGAGCGGGCCAAGCTGCCCCTACAGTTGACTTGCCCCGCCAGCACTTCCACTTGCCCTGCCACTCTGTTAAACAAAGGAGAGGTTGGACTTTGCCCAAAATATTACTTGCCGAGCAGGGCAAGTCAGGGTCTTGTTCAGCTTGCCCCATTGCTGTCCTTTGCCAAATTCACCTGCAACTTGCAACGGGCCAGTGGTTATGTTGCACGCTGAATAACCCTGTGGTTATCAAAATCCAATACCAGGTTGTTCATATTAGATGATCTTATTAAAGTTTGGTCCACCATAGTCAAGTGACACGTCAAAGTAACCTGTAAATCAAGCATAGCCTATTGCCTGATTATCTAGATATGTGGGGGCTCTTTTAGATTGGCAAGCCAGGCTCTTCTTTAAATGAATTTAATTATCTTGCACGCATATATATGGGTGCATGGTTCTCAAGATTATGACAGGGGTCCAGCTAGGCACTAGCCCCATAGCCAATGGCTACAGAAAATTGTGTTGGGCTATAACAATATTTGCCTTTGTAGCCCGGCTGGTTATGAAGGCAATGATATATGTTGATATCATCAACACATACCCCATTATATTTCTTAAATATCCTGTACAATATTCCCTTCAAAAGCTGCACTAATCAACAAAACAGATTTAAGACAAAGTTTATTGGAGAATACAACAACAACTCTTTTTTGTTCATTATTTAGTCAGGCTATAAGGTTTTCAGTCGGGCTATGAGGATTTTAGCCCGGCGGTCTTCCACAGTTTCCAGCCCAAGCCTGACCCTTGTATGATATCTCGAGCTCATATATACTTGCGTGGCATTGGAGGGGTTAATGTGACAGCAGTTTGCTCATGTGATAGACTTTTGTTGTTCCCTGTAGTGTCCTGGTGTGTGCGTGTGTGTAACAGGCTGTGCCTCTATATGTCCACTATGTGCTGGCTTTCTCTATTATACAAACACCATGATATCAGTGACTAGCTGTGATTTGTTCATATAATTGACTCAAACTCAAGCATGATATACAACTAGGATATCTTGGAAATCATGGCAGTTCACTTGTATATTGATATTATCACATAATCATTGATTGATAGGAACCTAGACATTCAAAACCTGCTCTTTGGATATTTTCAAGTTGTGTATGGATCTTGTGTATTTCCCTAGATACGACCAGTGGAATTATCTATGTCAGGAGAAATTATTGATCGCAATCTCCTGATGGCTTACTTTTTGAATGTGTGATTCAGACATCAGCAATTCTTCATGAGACCAAACTTGCATGGCCTGGATATATACAAGCATACATATGTGCCTGACCTGCTCACACTTGTATGCAGAGGAGAGATACTAAATATCTTCTTGCCCTGTGCAGCATTCTGAGATTGCATGCGGATCTCAGTTTGGATGTCTTCCCAATAGAACATAGACTTAATCTTAACATATTCTGGATTTTACCTTTGATGAAGCAGGATCGAAGCTCAACTTGTACTCCAACTGTGGATCTCAATTTGGATGTCTCAACTTCTACAGAAACTGTGGATTTCAAGTTGAATTCCTCAAGATGTAATCTTAACATAAACTAGACAACTTCAACTTCTCCCAACATCATCCACATAAGGAATACCGCATACTTTTTTCTGAGAAGTCAGTGTTATTAAAGACAAGGTGTGGTGTAGTTAAGTTTTGGTTAGCCAGCTGCAAAAGCAGTAGTTGCAGCAGTAGCACTAACAGTAGCACCAACAGCAGGAGCAGAAACTCCAGTAGCAACAGCAGTTGCAGCTATAGCACCAACATTGGCAGCAGAAACTGAAGTACAAACAGCAGTTGCAGCAGTAGCAGAAGCAGCAGTAAAATCAGCAGCTACAGTTGCTGAAGCAGCAGTAGCAGGAGCAGTAAAATCAGCAGCTACAGTAGCTGAAGCAGCAGTAGCAGAAGGAGCAGTAAAATCAGCAGCTACAGTAGCTGAAGCAGCAGTAGCAGAAGGAGCAGTAAAATCAGCAGCTACAGTAGCAGTAGCAGCAGTGATGATGCAGCAAGCATCAGGGGGTCTGTACTGTAGGCTGTGTGGTGAGAGCACTAGCCGCCATCACAAACGCAGCATCTTCCTGGACTGCCTGCAGGACGTGCGCCGCATCCTCGTCCTGATCGTGGGCGCCGTCCACCAGGGAGACAAGCGCGGCGAGAGCCTGTGTGCGCTGTGCACCAACAAGCTGCGTAAGCTGTGCCGCCTTCAGGAGGAGATCAGTCAGCGCGTGGGCACGCTGCAGCGCCAGTACGACGCCGAGATCAAGCTCCTCCAGGACAGGTACAACCAGCGCAAACGCATCCCCTTGTTCGGGACGCGCAGGCTGCCTTGTAGCGACTATGACAGGTGGTTTCACTACAACCGCGGCGGGCAGGATTATAGTTATCCCAAGCCCTCTCATTACATGGGCATATCTAGCATCAGCTATGGCAAGATTGCCAGTAGGAGGCTAAAGAAGACGTCCAGCTTTGAGAACAATCACAAATATAGGAATTTTAGTTCCGCTCTTGGCCCTAGGTGGAGTTTACCTGAGAGGACAAGTTTTCAGAAGGAGTTCCGAGATTCATCCAGGACCTGGACTGGGAGGAGAGTCTCTAGCTATGAGTCCCCGAGAGTCCGGTCCAGAGGATACCGGGTACTACAGACAACGGGGACATTCTGCCGATATGCCAGTGGCGCCAAATCCAAATCCAGACCTTCACCAGCCACATATCAACCTCCACGGCACCGCAAACCAACCCTAACCACCAGCCAAGCAAGACGTTCTCATCTGTCCGGACTGCCAGCACGTAGCAGCAGGCCTTGGACGCCAACCTCTGGCTCCATAAGGATAGGTTCCTCCAGGATACCCATACTGTGTCACCTACCACGCACACCATCTCAAAACTCCAGCTACGAACACCTCAGTTGTGTCAGCGGTGACAGTAGGATCCCCATAAGACTGGGGAGCTCCCTGTACCGGCACCGCTACCACCAAGGGTATCATATGGACAGTGCAAACTCCTTGCCACCTTCACAGAGTGTGCCAACTCTCTCGGATCCCCTGGACACCAGCAGGGGGTGCTGGCGGTCTGCAGGGCTGAGCAGGACAACCCGGCCAGGAGGGACATATGCAAGGAGTACAAAGTACAGCAGAGCTAAACCTGGTGAGAGCTCGGTACTCAACGGTGGGAGCAGGAGAAGAGATCGCAGTTTGTCTTTAGGAGAGAGTGAGAGCTATGAGGAGGAGAGCAGTGCTTACTTCTATCCGGATCCAAGAATATCCTCGAAGCAACCACCTTCCTCAATGCCCAGCAAACTTCCCCAAACTAATCCTGTGGACAGAAGAGCAGATTTTAGCATTAGTAGTCTCTTGCCCAAACCAGTACCCTTAGATAGGTATAACACAGTTTCTGGTGAAGCAAAGGATGAGAGGCCATACTTGGCGCAGCAAGATCATCATCACAGACCCGCTCCTGACAAGGAAGACTTTTCTAAGATTGAGGAGGAGGTTGCTAAGATCTTGGATAATATGGCTGTCCAAAGGTATGGGAAAAACTTGAGAGATTATCAAACAAAGAATGTTGACCATGAAAATGACCATGAGACATCAAAGAATTTTATTCAAGATGGTGGAGAATCAGGGAGACACATTTCAATACTAGAAAAGTCTGATGTATCAAAGCAGCAGCACGGTAGAGAATCTCAACCACAAAGTCCTATAAAACCTCTCAGTCCTTGTGGGTATCAGGGGAGCAGAGAAGAAGCTATGGATGATAATAGTAGTGAGACTGAGAGTTTGGCATCCAACCACACATTTATCCTAGACATACAAGACAATAAAATGCTCAACAGAAAATCTGACGAGCTATGTGTTGATGACTACTCTGAAGGGAATGGAGACTCAGCCAGTGGGTCCTCTCATCATACTTATACCATTAATACTGAACTTGACCAGAAAAGCCAAATACCTGATGATGTATGCTTTGAAAACGGAGACTCTCTTGGTATGCAAGATAGGTCTACACCAACTTCTGAAGGTACAATTGAGAACAAGGCTGTAACACAAACAGACTATGACTCTTTTGACAAGGAGGACATTAACTACAGTAGTGAGGACATTGGAGTTCAGGATGATAATATGCATGAAGAGGCTGACATTGATCTACATGTGGGTACTTCAATAGACAGTGATAGCAGTGCCAAGGTGCCTGGCCACAATGGAATGTTGATTTGTAAAGAGAAGTATAGCAAGGCAGAGGTTGATCTAAGCCTAGATGAGGATATTGACTATGAGGATGATGATGAAATCAATAACAATGCTGATGAGCTTGGAAATACTGATGGCCAAGATTCTGTGTCCAGTGATGACCATGACGAGGGCCAAGCGCATGGCACCTATACAACCTTAGTGAATGGTGATGGATTCCCTCAGAAGTCTGTTGGAGGAGAAACCGATGGTGATGAATTTCTGAAGAAGGCTCTTGGTGGGGAAACGGATAGAGAGAAATTCATGGCGAAGTCTTTTGGTGGAGAATCAGATGAGTATGAATTCATAAAAAGGTCTGATGGTGGGGAATCAGAAGGTGACTTACCAGATCAGGTTGATGCTGAAAATCCATATTGGAATAGTATTCCTGTAACTGGTGACTTTACTCAAGAGGAAGATGAAGATGATAAAGTCCCAGAAGCTGTCTCCAAAGAGGACGATCAAGGAGTGGATACTCCAAAAGAGTCTGGAGGATGTCCTCATATTGGTAATGAGAATGAAGTCTCAGACCAAGAGGAAGATGATCCTAGAGGAGATGGTGCCATAGAATCTGTTGAGCAAGGCTATTCTAATGAGAGGAGAGTTGCTGAAACTGATGATGCAAGTAGGATGGAATATCTCAGAGCTGTGGGTCATTTTGTGAAACTTCTGAACAAAAGTGAAAATGCAGAGCCGCCTAATTGCAATCTGGACCAACTTAGAAATGCTGAAGAATCTGATGACCTGACAGAATACTACAGTAATGAAGATCTTTGCAATTGTGTTACAAATGCTCCTAACTCCACATCATTGGAACCACATGCCTTGGGAGGAGATGACTACCTTGCTGCAGTAGAGACTTTTGTTAAGCTACTAGATAGCAGGGGTGATCTCTACATTGACAAGACTACCCATGTCAATAATGTAAAAAATATTTTACCCTCAAGAGATGAAGGTAGCATCCCTATTTCCACATGTGCGCAGCCTGTTATTGATCCCAGTTATATCAATAGTGAAGAATCTGATACAGATGAATTGATTCAGAAGTCATTTGATGGAGAAACAGTTGGTGATGGAACAGACTCAGATGGTTATGATTTCACGGAGAAGTGTCTTAGTGGAGAATCAGATGGAGATAAGTTCATGGAAAAGTCTTCTGGTGAAGAATCAACTGGTGATGAATTCATGGAGAAGGATGTTGCAGTGGACTCTGATGGTGATGAATTCATGGAGAAATCAGTTGGTGGAGACTCAGATGGTGAAGGATTCATGAAGAAGTCTATTGGTGAAGAATCAGATGGTGATGAATTCATGGAGAAATCAGTTGGTGAAGACTCAGATGGTGAAGGATTCATGAAGAAGTCTATTGGTGAAGAATCAGATGGTGATGAATTCATGGAGAAATCTGTTGGTGAAGAATCAGATGGTGATATACACAAGGAGAATTATATTGGCAAAGAATCCGATGAGAAGGAACCGACGGACAACTCTGTTGGTGAAAATATTTCAGATGATGGTAGAGATCCTGAAAGGACAGATTTCTTCAAAAGTGTCAACCATTTTGTGAAGCTCCTAGAAATGCGGTATCCCCTGATGACCGATAGTGCTGACCTGTGGTCAGATGATGAAACTGCTGGTGCAGGAGGCAATGCATCTCAAGGGAGAATGATAGACATGGACTCTCAGCTAAGCAAAGATTGTGTCATTAAGGAAGTGAACCCAACAGAAGATGGAAGCTCGGAAGGTGGTGGGAGAGACCAGCTTCATGATCATGCTAGTCCACAGGGAAGTGTTCAATACTTAGAGGCTGTTAAGGTTTTTGTGAAACTTCTGCAACTCGGAGATGAAGCAAACAATATCACCAAGTATCGTGATGGCAATGGTCATGATGATGATACTGAAAATGAAGGAGAATATGCAAGTGAAGAGCGTTTGGAGGCTCTTAATAGAAAAACTGAGGAGGATCGGCTTTCAGCCATGAAAATTGGTGCAACCCATAGCCAGAGTATGGAAACAGAGAGTGGACCATCACCAGCTTACCTCCTTCCGACTACTACACATGATCAACTCTCATCTAACCCAAACTTGATTCTGACAGAACTGGGAAATTACTCTCTTGGTGGAAGTGATCCTCATACTGATATGAATTGTGATATAGGAGGACATCAAGTTGATAGAAACCAAAGAGCTGATGACCTGCAGGCCTCTGTGTGTGATGATGAAATACAAATGAAATACAAACTTGGTATGGTGTCTGGAATAGACTCTGAGCATGGTATGGACTATGACCACAGCTCCCTGAAAGACGGCTCTAGTTTTGGGGAAGGAAGTAGCAGCTCAACCACTTCAGGTTCTGAAGAACCTTACATAGAGTCAGATCATAATGAGCACACAGTGAATGGTTCAAGGATGAGTGCTAGTGATTGGCTGAAGGATGACCTAGAAATGCATGATGTTGGAATTCAATCCTTTTCCAAAAACCTGCTGATGATCCCTGAGCACAGAGACACTACTCGTAGCGAAGCGGAGATGCTTACTCCATATGATCCAAGTATTGAGGGTTGTTTGAATAACAGCATTAGCGATGTGATGAAGGAACAATCTGACAGTTCCCATGACTATGAAATACAACCAGCTTTGGAACAAGACTCTCCAGAATGTGAAGAAAGTTCCCCAAGACATACAGAGCCTGAAAATAATGGTATGTCTTCTCTACCTAGACAAGGTGTGTTTCCAGATAATTTGTACCTTGAAGTGGACAGTGTGGAAATGGCCTATCTAGTGGAATATGGGACAGGTGAGCTCATTGAAGGTGAAGATATCGCTAGCCTGAGCTGCCCTCTGTCAGGAGCGGACAAAGACTTAACACAGCAAATACTCAATGACCCAAATCTCAGAGAAGTTTTCCTCACCGATGATGAGGACGAAGAGGATGGTAATGATTATGAAAATGGAAATATTCAGGATATAAAAAAGCAATCCTATGGAGGTGCAATAGTTGAGGCAGATGCTGATCTTGACCAGGAAGCTCTTGATGGAGAAGAACCTTTAGGGAAGGATGCACCAAGAGTAAAGTCACAAGCCACCTATGATAGCGATAGCACATACTCTGTGTCTTCAAGTGAAGGCAGTCTATACCCAAATCTTGACCAAGACGATGAAGAAGGACTTCACAGAGACATAGTTGATGAGTATCCAGATGTGCATCATCAAGAAACCAGTCCTACCATCTTCAGCTCAAATGAGGACAAAGCCTCATCAAATGAATCATTTAAAGACTATCCTGAACAATCACCTATTGGAAGAGAGTATAGGGAAACTATGGAGAGGACCGATGAGGTGGATGGTTCACCAATGAGACTTACTCCCATCTGTGTACAGGACTTTGAGAGCTCGGTGAAGGCCAGCACGGATTCATCCACCATGTTTAAGCCACTGAGTGCTGTAGCCAATGATAGCACAACTGATTGTCAACATACACAAGCAGATCTTGACAGTGGTGATGGAAACATGATCAGTAGTGAAGAACGTCCAGAGGGAGACAATGAGGAAAACAAAAGAATCACATCAATTAGCATGCACTCTGAAGAAGATGAGCATTCTGTGGTTGAGACGGAACATGGCACACCAAAGGCAGAGACACTGCAAGCTCCTCAGATTGGGTTCATGCAGCGCTTAATGGATTCTGCTATTGAGAATTTGGATGTGATGGTTCACAAAGTCCAGAACTTTGCTGATAATAGGAGTGATTCCAGTAGTAGTGAGACCTCTGCCAAGTCTGCTGAAAGCAAGCCAGTAAAGAGTGAGCCAGGTGGAGAATCCGAGGTCTTTGAAGATGAGGAAGACAGCCAAATGTTGTCTGGAGCATGGAGAAAGGATGATAAGGTAACTAGTGAAATGGATTCCCTAGCAGAAGACCATGTGGATGCTGGTTTAGAAGCTTCCCTGGTATTGCAAGATGAGAGCAGTGGAGATGAGAGTAGTGATGAAAAGGATTCACCAGAAGGTATTCCTCAAGCTGCTTCAAAGAATGAATCCCAGGAACCAGAAAAAACATGGTACCGTAAGGTGACCTCTCTTTTGTCAAGACAAAAGACAGAAGATGCAATGGAAGATAATCAGCAAGAGGAACCCAAAGATGACGTGAAAGACAGTGAATCAAGCTCTTGGTCTGTCATCAATACAGAAGAGGGAGGCATGGGTAGTAACAAGGACGAATCAACGAGCACTTTGAAGGATGAAGATGACTCTAGTAGTTCCAGTAGCTATGGGAAATCCAAGAAAATTAGGAGGAAGTCGCTAGATGGAGAGGATTCCCTTCCAGCCAATGATGAAGTCAGCAATGATGAAGTGAATGATAAACCAAACTCACCAGAAGATCTTGTACCTCATGCTGTCTCTGTGGACGATCCTCAGGCACCAGAAAAACCTTGGTATCAATCAGTAGTTTCTTTTCTGTCAAGAAAAAAAGCAGATGAGACGATGGGGGATGATCCTCAAGATGATATTGATGGTCATACCGAAGGTAATCAAGTACCAAGCTCTGGTACTGTAATCAAAACAGAAGGAGGAAATATAGTTCAAGGGACTTCACCAGAAACAAGAGTGGGGTACAGAGATGGGTCAGAGAGCACCTTAAGGGATGAGAATGAGGATGGATTGGCTGCTGATTCTGAGGATGAGGAGTCTGAGAGTAGCACTCTGCAAGGCCAGAGCTCCATAGAGGACGAGCAGATGCAAATCTGTGACCAGGAAGAGCATTGTGAAACATCTACTTCTGCTGAAACAGATAGGAACTACGAGGAAAGATCCGAAGACTCTTTGACGTCCATAACAGATAGTCTCTTAGAGGCACTGGAACAAGAGCAAAAACAACAACAACAACAGGATGAGTTGGATCTTGTCGGTGCTGGCCATGAAGGCAATGATGGAGTTCCTGATGATACTGTCAACATCGGAAGTGTAAATCCGGATCAAGCACGTGAGAAACTTGAAGAGTTTGGATATTTTGAAGATTCATCTGATTTGAGTTCAGGGCTACGCACTATTGAAGAGGAAACAGAGGAAGATATAGACGATGCTTTTGCTAGGTATGGAAATAGCTTTATGAATGGTACTGTTGAAAATGGCAATGACCTTGGCAAAAACAGTGGAGAGAATGCATGCGAACATAATGAAAATGCTTCTGGGGATGATGATGAAGTTGATGAAACGTCTATTAAGGATGATGTGAGGGAATCCAGTGTGGAAACAAGAGCTGCTGAGCATGACTGTTACTTTGCCAGGCCTGGTGGACAACAGGACCATGAACTGGGTGCTGACAATCTGGGTGAACCTGGGATGGAGTGTACAATGGCTGAGCCTGCAGGTCCAGTTGAGGGAGATGAGGAGCAAGACAGCACATGTGAGAGCAGTGAGGAGTTGAAAGATGACGAGGAGGAAGAAGAGGAGCATAGCAGAGGTAGCAACAATCATAAGGATGAAGACACTGATAGTGATGAAGACAGTAGAGATGATGGCAATAACTATGACAGTGGGAGTGACCAGAGTGAAAATGATTACCAAGACTTTGATGATGATGACCGTAATGAAGATGATAATGTTGACACCGATGAGGACCCTGACCAATACCAACATAATGAGGACAATGGTAATGTTGACAGTGCTGAGAACCCTGGCCAGTGCTTCCATAATGAGGACAATGGTAATGTTGACAGTGCTGAGAACCCTGGCCAGTGCTTCCATAATGAGGACAATGGTAATGTTGACAGCAATGAGGACCCTGACCAGTGCTTCCATAATGAGGACAATGGTAATGTTGTCAGCACTGAGGACCCTGACCAGTGCTTCCATAATGAGGACAATGGTAATGTTGACAGCACTGAGGACCCTGACCAGTACTTCCATAATGAGGACAATGGTAATGTTGACAGCACTGAGGACCCTGACCAGTACTTCCATAATGAGGACAATGGTAATGTTGACAGCACTGAGGACCCTGACCAGTACTTCCATAATGAAGACAATGGTAATGTTGACAGCACTGAGGACCCTGACCAGTACTTTCATAATGAGGACACTGGTAATGTTGACAGCACTGAGGACCCTGACCAGTACTTCCATAATGAGGACAATGGTAATGTTGACAGCCCTGAGGACCCTGACCAGTACTTCCATAATGAGGACAATGGTAATGTTGACAGCACTGAGGACCCTGACCAGTACTTTCATAATGAGGACACTGGTAATGTTGACAGCACTGAGGACCCTGACCAGTACTTCCATAATGAGGACACTGGTAATGTTGACAGCACTGAGGACCCTGACCAGTACTTCCATAATGAGGACAATGGTACTGTTGTCAGCACTGTGGACCCTGACCAGTGCTTCAATAATGAAGACAATGGTTATATTGACAGCACTGGGGACCAGTACTTAGATAATGAGGACAATAGTAATGTTAACAGCACTGAGGACCGCTACTTAGATAATGCGAAGGACAATGGTAATATTGACTATCTGAAGAGAGTGGCTTTCCTTGTTGAACAGGCTGCCTCAGGTCTGTATAAAAAAGAGATACATAGTAACTCCGCCAGCAGTTGCCAGAATGTAACCTCTGAGAAATACCAAGCCGAAGGAAAAGCGGAAGGGAGCACATGGAGATTCAAAGATCACAAGGTGAGGGAAAGTACCACTGCTGCATTTGGTGATGATAAGGAAAAGAGTGGTGATAGGAATATAGACCTGTGGCTGAAGTATATCAAGGCAAGAAGAGAATTAAAGGCAAAATCTGCGGAGGCTGCTAACAACTCGTTATTAAGGAGCCAGGGTGAGGCTTCTTTAAGTGGAAGTCAGGCTGGCGATACAGTAGATAGAAACGTACAGGGTGAGGCTTCTTTAAGTGGAAGTCAGGCTGGCGATACAGTAGATAGAAACGTACAGGGGAATCTGCGCGATTCAGAGGATTGTGATGACAGTGGGATAGGAGATGTGAGTGAATCCATACCGCTTGCCACGTATCAGGAATCTCAGGAGGACGGCGTGCGAGAAGCCAACAACACTGTCGATGATTCAGCTCAAATATGCGATGACTTGGTTCCTGAGGAGCATGAACTTTCAAACTCAGTTCTTCAGCAAAGTGTGAAGGACATTTATGATTATGGCGCGAACGATATGCTTGATAGTTATGGCAGTGAACTGCCAGAAAATGGAGGAGCAGTTGTGCCTGATGGCATAACTGGGCTGTCTGAAGCTGGTACTGGGTTTCATGTTGATAGCGATGGTGCTGGGTTGTCTGGTAATGGTGCTGGGTTGCATGGAGATGGTACCGATCTGCAAGATAGTAGTGCTGTTTTGCCATATGATGATCATGCTGGGCCATCTGATGATGATGGTGGTGCACAGCCGCATAATGGTGAAAGGTGGCCTGCTGATGGTGAGCTGATTGATGATGGTGCTAGGCTGTCTGTGGATGGTGCTGAACAGTCTGGCAATGGTGCTGAACAGTCTGGCAATAGTGCTGGGCAATCTGGAGACGGTGCTGGACAATCTGGAGATGGTGCTGGGTTGTCTGGTGATGGTGCTGAACAGTCTGGCAACGGTGCTGGGCAATCTAGAAATGGTGCTGAACAGTCTGGCAGCGATGCTGGGCAATCTGGCAATGGTGCTGTGTTGTCTGGTGATGGTTCAAGACTGTTGGAGGGGAGCACATGGAGATACAAAGATCGCAAGGTGAGGGAAAGTACCACTGCTGCATTTGGTGATGATAAAGAAAAGAGTGGTGATAGAAATATAGACTTGTGGCTGAAGTATATCAAGGCAAGAAGAGAATTAAAGGCAAAATCTGCGGAGGCTGCTAACAACTTGTTATTAAGGAGCCAGGGTGATGAGGCGGAAGCTTCTTTAAGTGGAAGTCAGGCTGGTGATTCAGTAGATAGGAACGTACAGGGGAATCTGCGGGACTCCGAGGATTGTGATGACAGTGGGATAGGAGATGTGAGTGAATCCGTCCTGCTATCCACATACCAGGAATCTCAGGAGGACGGCCTCCAAGAAACCAGGAACACTGGGAATAATTCAACTCAAACTCTCGATGACTTGGTTCCTGAGGAACATGAACTTTCAAACACAGTTCCTCAGCAAAGTGTGAAGGACATTCATGATTATAGCATGAACGATATGCTTCATAGTTATGGTACTGAACTGCCTGAAAATGGTAGAGCAGATTTGCCTGATGGCATAACTGGGCTGTCTGAAGCTGGTACTGGGTTTCATGTTGATAGTGATGGTGCTGGGTTGTCTGATAATGGTGCTGGGTTGCATGTTGATGATACTGATCTGCAAGATAGTAGGGTTATGCCGTATGATGATGCTGGGCCATCGGATGATGGTGGTGCACAGCCTCATAATGGTGAAAGGTGGCCTGCTGATGGTGAGCTGATTGATGATGGTGCTAGGCTGTCTGAGGATGGTTCTGGGTTGTCTGGTGATGGTTCAAGACTGTCGGAGGATGGTGCAGGAGTGTCTGAAGAAGGTGCTGGGCAATCTGGAGATGGTGCTGGGTTGTCCTTTGATGGTGCTGAACTGTCTGGCAATAGTGCTGGGCAATCTGGAGATGGTGCTGGGTTGTCTGGTGATGGTTCAACACTGTCGGAGGATGGTGCAGGACTGTCTGAAGAAGGTGCTAAGCTGTCTGACGATGGTGCAGGGTTGTCTGCTGATGGTTCCACACTGCCTGGGGATGATGGTTCGGGTCTCTCGGATGATGGTGCCGGCCCGCCAGATTCATTAGATGATAGCATCACGGAGGATGATGTTGTTGTTGTCAACCCAGTGCCAGAGTTGCTGGATATCATAGAGACGGGTTATCGAGGCCACGTTGGTGAGACCTCACGGAGCGGCTCCGAGGACTCCGCTGTCCTGCCCGGCTTTAGTACCGATAATGGCCTAGAGGTGGCGGGGCACCTGGCCCTGGCGTGTCTCGGCGTGGACCCCAACGTGGTGAAGGACTACAACAGGGAGTTCAGCCTGAGCTACGGGAAGATCGGGAGCTACCATAGGCGGCGCTGGAGGAGGCTGCTCAGTAAGATGCGGAGAGACAAGCGACTGTTGATGGGGGCCAGCGGGTACGGGACCTACATGGAGCTAGGCTACGACCCTGAGTCCCCTCCTCCTCATACTCCTTATCATACTCCTCATGCCCCCTGGGCTGAGGACGATTTCAACGCACTCTCCAGCTCAAGCAGTGATAGCAGTCAGAGCAGTTACAGAGACAGGGTAAGATCTCCCTAAACAGGGTCCACTTAGCCAGTATATTTAGACGCTGGGTATTTTCAATTGTAAAATTTTGGGGTGCTCAAGATTTGCAATTGTAAAGTTTTGGGTTGCCCTTTTTCCAAGGGGGACCACAATATACTCAATATAAGGATGTCTCCCATTTATGCTTGCAGCAGCCATGATTTTTGAAACTGGGTGCCCAAAATTGGCAATTATTAAATTCTTGGGCGCCCCATTTTACAAGGCGGGCCACAATATAAGGGTGTCTGCCATTTATGCTTGTGGCAGCCAGAATTTTTAAACTGGGTGCCAAAAATTGGTAAATCTTTTTTTTGGGCGTCTAATTTCCAAGGGGAAACCACAATATACTCAGTTGTACAACCAAGAACAAGTATTTATTCAATGATATTCAGTATAGTATCCTATAATTATACAAATTTGTCATGTGGATTTTGTGTAGGTGAAAAAAACAAAATGATATGCTTGAAATTGTCATTTTCTTTATTTAATTTCTTTAATCTTCTGCAAAAAGATTTCGGTGTTCTCAGATTTATGACTTTTGAGGGTTTAGATGTCCAAATGATGCCTGGACGCCCCCCTGGCTAAGACTGTCCCTTAATACATTTGCGATAAAGTGGTGAATAGTTATTTATGACTGCGCAATATGGCAGAAATAGTTACAATACAAATATTTACTCACAATTACACCTCTGCTAGGATTCTCCCATCAATGTCTATTCATTACTACATTTTACATGATTGACAAAGTTTTATATGTTATTTCAAGTACAGTTCTCCCCCCCCCCCCCATCCCCCCCCCACCCCCAGAATAACGCTTTATTTGCAGTATTTTTATATTTGAATTCAATGTCCAGTATACTATATAGCATACTGATGAATCTTGATTCATTAGTCCAACTTCATCTAATGTATCTTGATTCTTATGATAATTTAACCTTTCACACCTATATGCCCATTGTTGTTTGATAAACATTTTTCTACATAAAGAAAAAAATATATTTAGAAGATATTAGTTTTCTTGCAAATAATGAGACATACATGATGCCAAATTATAAATAGCCACATTTACCACTGCTGGTTTCTGCCCTCTGCTTGGCATTCAATCCCTAACAGATCACCTGATTTCTGTTTCTCTCAATGAATCCACCTAGACTTGCTCAGGTATCCTGAAAGGAGGTAGTTTCCATGGTGATCCTGATGATGTTTCATCTCCGTCGTTCCCACAGAATAAAGGTGCAGTTTATACTGGAGATATGCTTAGTGGCTATAAGAGGACGATGGTGCTACCTCCTCAGGCATAGAATAAGTTGGAACTATTGAAGATATTATAATAAGTAGTGGGGGTATATATATATAAATATGTGTGTATATATATATATATATATATATATATATATAATATATATATATATATATATATATATATATATATATATATATATAATATATATATAAATATATATATATATATATATATATATATATATATATATATATATATATATATATATATATATATATATATATATATATTTATAGGTTATAAATACTAAATAATGTTAAGTATGTAGCTGAACAAGATATCACTGTCCCTTTTTTAAGTGCATGTAGTGACATCTTGTCTCATTTTGGTCATTTTCTCTGTGCAAATGACTTCAGGAATGATGGCGCCCATGTGTTAAACATGACCCACGTTTGTAGACGTCAGGTTGGATTTGATTTTAAGTGCCATTATGATTTATACCTTTTATTTCTTAATGGATGATTGCTCTGGGTTTTTAGCATGCACATTTTATGGAAGTTTTTCAGTCCCCCTATGTTTAACTTATCCAACCAGTTACTTTATTCAACTGCATGTGGAGGGTACCTTAGGCCTAGAAAAAAATTGTTTGTTTCCTGTAAAAGTCCGAAAAAATAGGGTAGATAGGTCGGTAAATTTTTTGTCAAAAATGTGTGTTTTATGCATGTTTTACGTTGATTGGGAGTTGGGAGGGCAGAAAAAAATTTGGGGTAGGGATTTTTTTTGAATAAAGACTTGTTAGGGTAGGGTTACAGGAAACAAACAACTTTTTCTAGGCCTTATATTGAACACACTGTCATCCCCTTGAACCAATTATGCCTCTGTGGCAACCTGTAGCAGCAAGATAGTTAAGAAGAAGGGTTATAGTGTCATATGATCTGGTTTCCAACTTTGTATAGGGCTGTGGCTGACATCCTTCTTTTTTTTCGATAAGATTTAAATGCATTATTGACATCATTTCTCTCAAATTCAATAATTTTGATTTGATTTTGGAGAACTGCACAACGTATGAAATATTTATCATTTTCACATGTATCACACTATATCTTTGTTGCAATGATCCTATGAGTCCTAAAATAGAAAGACAAAGTTTTCTCACCATTTTTGAGTATCTTTATAAAATTCCTATCAGTGTTCGCTAGAAATGGTAAACAAATAATGGCAATGTCTGAAAGAATGTGGTGATTCTTTTATCGATTGATTAATTACTATCGATCTATTCTTCTCATATCATTTACACGCCTAACACTGTATATCTAGTATTTATTGCAGCAGGCTCAATTTGACGCAATTCACACTCTGGGCATGTGCGTGAAACAGAACCTCCAGCCTTTAGAGCAAGTCAAACAGCCAATCATATACCTTGTCAGGGCTCGACATTAAGGCTAGCCCCATAGCCCCGGGCTAGTTAATGAAAGTCAGGGCTAGTATATTTTCTACCTGTGAGTAGCCCCAAGGGCCTAGATAGAATAAGAATATCAGCGCTTAAAAAGTATGAAGCCCTCCTGTGGGTCTGCATACTTGGATGATAATAAAATTCAATTCAATACAATACAATGGACTCCTTTATATGATATCAACAGAGGCTAGGGTTAGGTCACTATTTGAAAATTTTACTAATTGATATTGAAACTAAAATTGTTGGTATATCTTGCTCATTTCATGTCATCAATTTTCAGGGCTAGTAGAAATATTTCAGGGCTAGTAAAAGTTACGGTAACTAGCCCTGCTGGGCTTGTCAAATGTTTTCTTAATGTTGAAAGGTCTCTCATGTCCCTATTGTTAACATGCATTGTTTCTATTATTATCAGGCTTTGTTCCTATTGTCAACAGCCTTTGTTTCTATTGTTAACAAACTTTCTATTGTACTTGTGCAATTATCCTGGGTCATGGACAAGTGGATGCTAACTGATAGTAGGGTGTCCCATATCCCTCCGTTTCTATTGTTAACAAGGTTTCTATTGTTTTTGTAGGTGGTATTATCATGGGTCTGGAGCAGATGGATGCTAACTTGTGGAGAAGTGTCTTATATCCCTCATGTCAACAGGCTTAATATTTTATTAATAAGAGACTTTATTCCTATTGTTAACAGGCTCTGTTCCTGCTGTTATTAGGCCTAAAAAATATGTTTGGTTCCTATTACCCTACCCTACCTAGTTTTTGTCCCCTACCCTTAAGTTTTTTTGCCAATCCTACTGAAATATGAACTGTTCCTACCCAAAAATAGCCTCGCCATCCTGAATATCAATTCTCCAACCGTTAAATTATCAATTTCTGGATGAACAGAAGTACAATTAATTCATATAAAGACAATTACAATAAGGCAAACTTTTATTGAAGCCATCCAACTCCAGGGATTCGTGTGAGTTAAAGAATATAAATAATAAGAAAAAATTAAAATCCCTACCTACCCTACCTATATTTTTAGGACGTAATAGGATTATAGGAATCAAACTATTTTTTTGGCCTAACTGATGGAATGGTGTCTCATATCCCTCATGTTAACAGGCATTGCTTCAATTATTACCATGCTTTGTTTCTATAGTTAACAAACTTTCTATTGTCCTTACAGGTGATATTATCGTGAGTCTGAAGCAGTTGGATGCTAACTGATAGAATGGTGTCTCATATCCCTCATGTTAACAGGCAATGTTTCTATTATTAACAGGCTTTGTTCCTATTGTTAACAGTCTTTGTTTCTAGTGTACTTGTAGGTGATATTATACTGGAACTGGAACAGATGGATGTCACCTTGTGGAAAAGTGTCTCATATTCTTCATGTTAACAGGCTTTATTGATATATACTAACATGCATTGTTTCTATTGTTACCAGGCTTTGTCCCTATTGTTAACAAGCTTTCTATTGTCATTGCAGGTGATATTATCCTGGGCTTGGAGCAGGTGGATGCTAACTGGTGGCGAGGTGCCCTGGGAGACCAGACCGGTATCTTCCCCGTAACTCACGTCACCGACATAGGCGTCAAACCCGACTCCTCTACAGCACCAAAGACTCTGGACAAGCAGAGTCCGGACCTCGTCATGGCCCGGGGTCTCATAGACTGCACAGCCCAGCTGGACGATGAACTCAGCTTCCAAGCAGGTGATATGATTTATATTATAGAGGCGGTGGATGGGGATTTTTTCCGAGGGGAGTGCAAGGGCAAACAGGGCATTTTTCTCGCCTCCTGCGTAGAAATCGTTTGCGGCGACCTCAATCAAAATGTGAGTGCTGGCCATTCTCATGTCGAAGCTCAAAATCATATGAACTCGGAAGGTTATCCTGGTATGACTCGGCAATCTTCAATAGGGGGGCGTGTACCTCTAGAAACCCCCAAACCCCGCACGCAGTCCATCTACAAAGAGCCCTCTGTCGACAAAGTTCATTTCGCTCCCGCTCCAAAGATGGCCGATCCTCCCAAACCCAGAACACAGTCCTTTTATAAGGAACCTTCAATTGACCAATCAAATGCTGATCTCCAGTCACATGACACTGTCACTAACCAATCATCTTTCACCTGTTCCAACACCCGCTCCTACGATGCTGAGATTACCGCGTATGGCAAGACGTTGTTCCCGTTCGTAGCGGAGAACAGTAACGAACTGACGTTCATGGATAATGAGATTGTGACGTTGATCCGGCATGTGGACCATCAGTGGATGGAGGGAGAGATCGATGGCAAGAAGGGCATATTTCCCGTAGCGTATATTGAGATTATCGTGGACTGTCCCGAGTCTGAGGAGTACCAGCAGGGGGCAGCACCGCAAACAGCTGAAAACGGTCTCTCACCTCAAGCTGCCGAACCGGAGATGGATGCCAGCGAGGAGGAAATCTATGCAAGAGTTCTCTTTGACTTTGTGGCAGCGACCAAGGATGATCTGAGTGTCCAGGAAGGGGATACAGTTACAGTCTTGGGTAAGGTGGATGAGAACTGGTACCGGGCACGTCATGATAATGGCCAGATAGGCCTGTGTCCGGTTAACTACCTGGAGGTGATCGGTAGCGATCCCGGCCTGGCGGCGCCTCCTCCTAGCGTTACACTGGCGCCGCAGTCACCCTCACCCTCCTCATCTGGCAGTGTGTCTCTGCCCACCTCCCTCTCTGTGGACAGTGGCGCCCCCACACAGCTGGGGCAGACATCACCGGCAGCTCCCAAACCCACTCCTGCGCGCAGTATCAGTGTCGATGAGGCCGCGACCAGTAAACCCAGCCTCAGACCAAAACCGCAGCTGAAACCCAAACCCGGAAAGCCCTCCAGGCCTCTTTCTGATGCTGCCCTCGATGCCATGATACAGGGAGAGATAAGTCAGGCCCGGTCCGAGGCAGACAGCAGGTCCCGATCTTCCAGCACTCACAGCGACCACGATGCGGAAAAGCTACCTGTTGTGCCATCTACTGACACCAATAACTACTACAAACCTGTATTCGCTGCTCCAGTAAAAACGGACTCTGTCTTGTCGGACCCCTGCAGGGATGTACCTGATGGTGGTCGGACTCCGCAGGCAACTGCTAATTATGATGCACTTAGAGAAGTTACTTCGCAGGCGGCACGACAACCAGTGAGAAGACCACCTGGCCCTCCAACTCGGCCTACTAGCTCAGCAACGGCAACAAAGAGGGCGCCACCTCCCAGGCCGGTCGGACCAAAGCTTGCCCCCGCACCGTCCAAAGCACCGCTCATTCCCGTGCCTCAGAATCTTGGTCCTAAACCGGTCCCGCAGAGGGCAGCACCTCCTCGGCCTGGTTACTCTCCCACCCACAAGGGGGCAGCAGCACCTGCGCGACCCGCATCCTCAGCGCCCCCTAGACCTGCGAACTCCTCCCACCCAGGTGGCAGCGATCTTATCGGCTTCAGCCCAGGAGCCTCCGTAACAGGTAGGATAATCTATGAATTATCTTCTAACCAGAACTCATCTTCCTCTAGATATTATTCTCTCTGTACACTGACACTTCTAAGTGGATAGATATTTCAGATAAAGTGATGTCCTTTTCTTCCATCTTATAACATGTTATCTTTTCTGGAGAACTCTTCTTCCTCTTATTCTCTCTGTACACTGACACTTCTAAGTGCATAGATATTTCAGGTAAATTGATGATCTTGTCTTCATCTCATTACATCTTTACATCAAGAGCTGCACTTTCTTAAAAGTAACAGATAAATTCATTTCAATTCCAGTTCTTAACCCATTAATGCTTAAGACTTCCTCTTGACTTTGTCATCTGCCTCTATGGTACTTAGGAATTAATAATTATTTTACAAAATATTTGGAGTAGAGTTCTTGACTAATGTCTTATTATTGACATTTCTCCTTCATATATATGTTCCAAACTACTATGCTTATGTTTGTAAGATTTCACCAAAATGAGCATTAATGGGTTTAAATATAAATCTTTATTTACCTTTAATGTAGAAGGTTAATATAAATCATTATCAACCTATTTTGGTTGAGCTTTTGTTAATTAAGGAAAGAATAGTCATTTGGAATTTTCACTTAAACTCTTATCTCCAACTTGTCTATAGAATGGTTGCATTTGCTTTTGCCTCTACTGTCCCAGTGTTCTTTACTTGTCATTAACATTAGGAGTATGTAACACATAGAGTCATGCAAATATTGCTTCCTTATTTGATTGAGTAATGCAGGAAAACCTGACATGTTAGTTAACCCATTCATACCTGTAGCTGCCAAAACTGCCTAACAATTTTGGAGATTTCTATCTTACAAAAGCAATATTCAGAAACTATTTGAAGGAGAATTGTTCATCTGAACTCTGTCTTCAACTCCTCTTCAAATATTTTGCAAATTTAAGCTTCATTCCAAAGATATTTTCAAAAGTTTGACAGGTCCAGACGTCACTGGTCAAGTAGTTCTCCTGGCATCAATGGGTTGCAGACTCTCACTGGTGTCTTGACAACTCACGAGTACACCTTGGACATATTGACTAAAATTGCTATCCTGCTCTTAACCCATTCATGCCTGTAGATCATCTATTTTGTCACCAGTGTCGTCTGGACTTGTCATACTTTAGAAAACAATTTATTAATGAAACATAAATTTACAAAATATTTGAAGGACAGTTGTAGATTGAGTTCTGATGAACAATTCTCCTTCAAATATTTTCTACTTATCGCTTTTGTTGGAGAGATGTCACCAAAATTATTTTTTTTGGTCAAAAATGTGTGTTTTATGCATGTTTTACTTTGATTGGGAGTTAGGAGGACAGAAAACTTTAGGTTAGGGATTTTTTTGAATAAAACCTTGTTAGGGTAGGGTTACAGGAAACAAACTTTTTTTAAGGCCTAATCTGGTGCTCTGAGTGGAATCAACAAATTTTACCCTTGGTGTTATCCGGCGTTGATGACCGAGTTGTATTTTACGTGATTTAGGAGGTTGTTTGTGTGTTTGTTTGTTTCAGGGGGTAATTGTGTGTTTGTCTACCCCCCTCCCATCCCTGCCAGGCGCGGCAGTGTGAGCAGAGACAGCTCAGGCGTTGAAGGAGTTATATTTTACATGATTTAGAAGATTGTGTGTGTATTTATTTGTTTCAGGGGGTAATTGTGTGTTTGTCTACCCCCCTCCCATCCCTGCCAGGCGTGGCAGTGTGAGCAGAGACAGCTCAGGGGTGGAGAGTAAGTAACAGACTCCCCGCATGGTCTTATTATGATACATACAACCTTTTCATCATACGGCATCCCTAGGCACCACTACGGCTACCGTATTCATCCAAAAAGGCGCACAGTGCAGGTGAAGGTTAGGGAAAAATATGCCAGAATTGGGTGCTGGGGAAATTCTGTTTAACCGCACCCCATTTGTGATCCAAAATTGTGGCAACAACCCATGGCTGTCCAGAGCTTGGATGCTTCACGCTATTTTGTCTTTTGTTACGCTATGTCCGATTGGATGCCTGAGCAACGGTCCACCATTAGGACTGACTGACTGGTAGAAGACCTATAGCGTGAAGTGTTCAAGCTCTAGAAAATAAGCACACTATATGCAGTGTGTACCGGTTCCACTTGTAAAGGAAAGGGGAGGAGTTCAGAAGGCCAGAAAATAATGTCTGCTGGCTTGCCCTTTAAAACATTTTTCTGAAATTAGTGGTGGGGGAGGGGGGGGTGCCGTTAATAGGGGTCTGTGCGCTTATTTGGACAAATACAGTATTTTAGTTGGTAATAGGTACTTTGAGTTTTTTAGCTTTGATAGGCTTCAAACATACTGTAGTAGTTGGGACCTTTACATCATAGAGCCGCTCCTGACCCCCTATGCACCACTCATAGCAGTTTTGCTATCTTAGTTGGTAATAGATACTTTGGTTTTTAGCTTTGATAGATTTCAAGTATACTGTGGTATTGGAAACTTATTTCATATTTGGTTGAGGATTAGATCATTTTCAGTTGGAAGGATTTTTTCAATGTGTTAGTTTTATTTTGGAAAAAAACTTATTTCAGGAGTTATATATTTACTATGCAGAGAACTATAATTAGGTGATTGCATGCAACTTAAGTTTTATTTTGCCAAGAGTAACATTGTCATACTTCATTATTTAACCCAGTGATGCCTGGAGATCTACTTGGCCAGTGTCGTCTGGACCTGTCATACTTTTGAAAAAGAACTTTGGAATAAAGCATAAATTTGCAAAATATTTGAAAGAGAGTTATAGATAGAGTTCCTATGAACAGTTATCCTTTAGATATTTTCTAAATATTGGTTTCATTAGAGATCGAGACATGACCAAAATTGTCAGCGGCTTTGGCCGCTACATGCATGAATGGGTTATTCTTAAGGTGTAATTCGGCTTTTGTTTTTCTGAATGCAGCTTTTGCCTACCAGTAGGTAGTTTGTTTTGTTGGAATGGAAAGCTATGATGCCTTTAGATTAGGTATTAGGTATTGTCTAGTAGTTGATTTGAGTTTATTAGGAAATGGGGAAGATTATTTGCTCCTTACAATATCTATAGTAACCAAGTTGTTAGACAATGTTAATCAGTTAATGGCAAATCAGCATACTATAGTCTATCTGCAGAACCAAGTGCTCTATTATTTCATTACATTAGACTGTCAGATAAAGGCACTTTCTTTCAAACATATTCATTATCTAGATATCACAGTATTTTCTGGATAACAATAAAATGTGTAAAGTTTCCAATATGGTATATCAAAATACAGGTGAACTTGGATATGACGGACCACTGTGCGACAGATTTTTGCATATGACGGACGATATGCTTGGTCCCAGTCCAATGCAAATCAAGTATTCATCATATGTATACGACGGATTTTGCATATGACGGACCAATTTTCCTGGTCCCATTGAGTCCGTCATATCCAAGTTCACCTGTATATTCTTAATCTAAATTAAAAATCATTCATCTAAGCTATGTTTTTCTATACACCTCCGTGATTTTCTTTGAAAGAAAACCCTTTTGGTCTTACTGAGAGACAGTCTAGGATAAGACTGACCCCTAAGAATCTATGCTTATATCTATTTTAGGAGTGTAATTAAATATATACCAAGGAATCGACTGGTATCGCCAATCCCGTGGAAAAGATCGCTCGAAATCTCATAGCGATCATTCCAATTCCAGAATTGGCAAAATGTTGGTACTCATTGACGCTTACTTTGTCATATTATTTCAATGCAATAAGATGACAATTTAAGTAACAAGACAACGCCAGTCAGTATAGCTCAGTGCCCCAGGTTATTTAATCTACTACCTAAAAAGAAAGTATAGCATGGGAATGTTAAAACAGTGAAGCATCTGATACAGTTTTTCACCTAAATGCTATGATTCTTCCCTGTGTATACGTTGGTAGGAATTGAAATTGGAATCGGAATTGGAAAGAATCGGGAAAATTGTTCACAGATTACGATTCTTAGCCTTGGATACCAATCACCCTCCTAATCTATTTGAATAAATCGCTTGAAGGTCGAAGGCAGGATTACACAATGAAAAGCATATACATAGATATTCTCAGGCGCCAAACCGCCTTGATAGTTCAAGCCTTAATCCCTACAATTGTGCAAGCATGTAGTGCTGAAAACAGTTTGCTAAGCCTTAGTGGTCAAACGGTCCATCAAAATGAATAGTTTAGTGGTCCACCAGAAAAATTAGTGGTCCATATCACTTTAATAACCAAAATGGTAGCCAACAGCAATTTTATTACTGAACATTCATGGTTAATTGTGCAAAATTTATGAATTGTGACAGTTATTATCTAATGTAGAAGAAATGTGAAAGTGGATGTGATGCTTACTAAATTAATGTGGTCAGAATATTTAGTAGACTTTCTGGGCAAGTAAACATAGACTTTTACTAGCCCATTCAAACTTTTGGTAGAAACGGACCGGTGGGCTAGACTGTCTATTTTCACCACTGAGCATGTTTACCTCTTCTCAGTGGGAGTAGTCACAGTACTTGAGATAAAAATGCAGATGTACTGAACGAAGTGTGTTATCATTCAATAGTATTGATCTGTCCCATGGAGTAATTGGGTCTTCATCAATATGTTACATCTGGTTTGCCAGCATGCATGGACTGTAAGTCTGCCATCTAGGCAGCCCTAGCATCCATGTACAAAATCTATCTATAGTTTAAAATTGTACATGCAAGGAGAAATTATGAATACAAATGATAGTATTTGTATAGAAAATATAGAAATGATAAACAGAGGAATAAGTAATTCTTGATTTTAAGCAATATTTTTTCTGTGTATCTATGAGATGGAGCTAGATTGATGTTTGGGTTGGTATTGACAGCACCTCAAGTGCCTATCTATAACAAACAGAGAGAGAGAAATTACAGTGCTTATGGTCTATCCTTTTGG
>OZ012693.1:21743103-21760603 GCA_963942565.1 Maea johnstoni | reverse complement strand
ATTGGTATTTATTAGATAGCTCTCGCTGAGTACTCTCAGATGGGTACCCATGTGCCAGGGGTTCAGTCACTTTTCAGGTTTTTGCATCATTTTGTATTGACCAAATTAGCCACCAGCAACATAAGGGTTAAGCATATAAGAAGCATTTCTCTCATGCGCAAATGCCCCTGTGGTATATCCTGCTGCTTGTTTGAAACAGTATTTCTCTAGTTTTTTTTTATCTGTTTGAGGCGATCGTTTAACCGGCATTAATATTTAAGAGATCCTCTTCAAATTGTTTTCTTGATCTTTGATACTTTTAACGATAACTTGGAAATTAATTCAGGTTGATTAAAAATAACATTTGAAGGAGAAATGTTGGTAATGTTCTCATTAACATTTCTCCTTCAGATATTTGCTCAACTATGCTTTTGCCTTAAATATTTCGCCAAATTTGTACAACCGAGTTGGGCCTCTGTGGATGTTAATGGGTTAAGAGAGAGGTAGATCATTGGTTATTAGCAAAACTTAAGAAAAGTGACATCTTGGCAAGAAGATTCAAGTCAAACCCCCGAAGACCTCCTTTATCAGCAACTGTGAATGTGAAAGCGCACTGTGACTAATTCAGTTCTCGTTGCTGAATCTTTATGATGTTATTATTAATATGTCTCCCCCTTATCTGGGGAGACATTATTCTTGGCTCACTTCCTGTCTGCGTCGACTGCAGGACTTGTCTGCAATATATCAGAAAAACCATTCAATAAAATATTCCCAAAATCTTTCTTTGGGCACTTACATGTGACCTTTGATTTATTTCTTCCGTGGTACAAAAGATACATTTTCAATTTTCTCAGGGTTAGATATTTGTAAATTTATAACATTTCCTTTTTTGTTGATTTTTTGTTGAAAATGAGAAAAAAGTGTTCAGGGTTCAAATATAGAATATAACTCCTTTAGTTTGTAGCTTTTCATTCTCCCAGCAGGGGAGACATTTGTATTTGTGGGCAAATAATAATAATAATAATGATAATAATAATAATAATAATAATAATAATAATAATAATAATAATGATAATAATAATGATAATTAAAATTATAATGATAATAATCTTTATTTCATGAGGGTAACACAGTCAAATACAGGATATGATTTTCACTGTGGCCCTCAGATTTGAGGATTATACCTTTCATGCTTCTGGCCACAGAGTTGAAAATTGTTCCACATGGTATAATTTCTTGGATGATGAGAGAGATGGTGCAAATAGTGACATTGTTGTTATTGTTGTTGTTGTTGTTTTTAGAAGTACAGTGTTGAGAAGCAGGAGCTGCAGCAGCTGCTGGCCTCAGTCCAGGACTCAGAGAAACAAGACATTGAGGACAATCTCCAGTTCTACCTGGACAACATCGCGGGGCTCTCCATAGAACTCGACGGACTCAAAGGTACAAATCTCTCTTTCTCCCTTACACTTAAGTCAGGTGAATGACTTGCACAGGGGCCTGCCCCGATGGTCATGTGGTCTAAGTAGTTGCCACTGACTGCTAGCTGTCTCTCACCACTGCCCAGGTTCAAATCCTGGTTGGGGTATATAGGGAAGTTGCCAGTGACCTGGGGTTAGGTGGTGGTTTTCACTGGGGTACTTTGTTTTTTTCCACCACTTACAAGTGGCTATAGTCACAACTTAGCAGCAATAGGGTAGAAAAAGTGATCAGCTTAACCTTAATTCTGTGTTGCTAAGAGAAAAAGCGACCTCTGCCGGGGGAGAATGTAGTTACTGTTGCCATGACAATTAATGGTATTTTAGGGATCCTAACAATGAACATTGTTAGGATCTCAATAAAGGATTGTATTGGCCTGCTAACATTGACAATTGTAAAAAGCAATGTTAGAAGCCCAATATACCCCAGTACAACAAAGAAATTGACCAATCAGCTGCTAGTATCAGAGAGGAGCTGAGGATAGACAACAGTATCCACATCATCTGTTTGAAGATATCGATGCACCAGGGGCCACTCTACTCAGAAATTCCAGAAACTCCCTCATTGAAATTAATGCCTTGCACTGTTTTGTTATGTAGAGAACCTAAGAGAACTTTACGAACTTGGATTGCAGATGTTGACCCACCGAGGGCCCTACAGAAATTCCGGAAATTCACTCTTTTCATATTAACCTTTAGGAAATTTTGAAAAAATTATTGGAATTCATACTTTGTACCTGTTTTGTTCTGTAGAGAACCTGGGTCAGCTTGAGGAGCGTGGCTTGAAGATATCGACGCACCAACTCAGATATTCCCTCTTTTTTATCAGATTACTCTTTGGGTAATCTTCAAAAAATGCTAAAAATTGTACCTTGTGTTCTGTAGAGAACCTTGCCTAGCTTGAGGAGCCAGAGCGGGCCATGGAAGCCTGGTAGCGGGCGTATGTGTTGTTAATGTTTTTGTTGCTGTTTTGTTCTGTAGAAAACCTTGCCCAGCTTGAGGAGCGAGGCGGGGCGCGTGAGCGGGCCATGGAAGCCCGGAAGCGGGCGTATGTGTTGTTAATGTTTTTGTTGCTGTTTTGTTCTGTAGAAAACCTTGCCCAGCTTGAGGAGCGAGGCGGGGCGCGTGAGCGGGCCATGGAAGCCCGGGAGAGGGAGGAGGAGCAGGCGCGGGCCGAGCAGCGGGCCCGCCAGACCCAGCAGGAGGAGAAGCAGCAGCGGGAGGAACAAGTGAGGAAGATGAAGGACAAGCGAGCGCACGTCATACAGGAAATACTCGCCACCGAGAAAGATTACATACGCGACCTCAATCTCTGTATAGAGGCCTACCTAGGCCCTGCTGCTGCCAAGGTGAGACATCTTTTTTTCTTATTTCCATGTATGCAAAGGTACTTTTAAGAGGAACGGTGCTGGTACCGGTATCATTTCAAAAGATACCGTATCGTAATTATCCATAATTATCCAACTTGTAAACTGTTTTCAGATTGGCTAATCACTCACATATGCGATATGTTTTCTGATTGGCTAATCACTCACATACCCAATTTGTAAACTGTTTTTTGATTGGCTGATCAGGGTCAGTGTATGTAATCATATCATTCCCTATTGAACAATGAGAAAACTCACCATTTATTCTATGATTTACATTTCAGTGCCGAGAGGTGGACGTAGAGGTGCTGTTTGGTAACATAGAGGAGGTGTCTGAGATCTCTCAGCTGCTGCTGACCAGTCTGGAGGCGGGCGTCAGCGGGAAGGAGTTTGAGGAGCAGGTGGTCGGGGAGAGCTTCGTCGGCCTGGCCGACCACATGAAGCATGTGTACGCACTCTACTGCCGGAACCACGACGAAGTCATAGCTCTGCTCGAAAAGGTAAATAAATATGTCTTGACTAAACCATACCTTAAAAACATAGGTTTTTCTTGAGCCTTCTATTTCCTCACACACATACATGCGTGTGTTTGTGAGAAACATGCACGCATATTTGCTTGCGACATGATCAAATTCATTTAAAGAAGTGGCTGGCTCCCCGAACTAAAAGACTCCCTATATTGCTTGAACATTAGGCAATTGCCAGTCTCAATGTTGTGCTCGATTCAAGGTTCATTTTGATTCATTATACCTCACTTGAAGATGCTGTATTCTGATTGGTTTAGAGATGGCCCAAATCTGTTGTAGAACTCAATTCCTCAATCAAGGGAGCTTAAACTTGCCTAAGTAGGTCAGCGTACAGACAATAAACTTGCTGCTTAGATATTTCTGTGCCCGAGATTATTGTTTCAAGTTTCAACTGGTCAGGTACTTTGGGTGCCCAGGGGTGATGGGGTGGGGGTGATTTTTCGGTATAATAAAACAAATATGACATCCCTATGAGGTGGCTAATATAATTGTCTACCCCGAGTGAGCCTTGGCACCAGAGGGCGTAGCCCAAGGTTGACAGTTTTCACTCGGTGTAGACAATTGTGTTAGTCACCTCACAGGGATGTCACATTTGTATAATGCCACTTGACTAAGGTGAACCAAAGGTTTACAAATCGTCAAACATGAACAACCAAATACTGGATTTTGGCTAATAAACCCCGTTACAATTTTGCAATCCCATTACAAAATCTCAGACTTTTGCGGGAGAAGTTACAATCTGGCCTTACACATTTGTGGGTGAAATAACAATTTTTGACTCATGAGGGTTAAGTGTGGGTATTACATTATCTGTGATGAGTTGATCTATATCCAGCAGTGCCAATCAAACATCAAAAGCTGTTGCTGTGTATACGAAAGCCTTATTGAGTTAAACCCCCATTATATGAAGAAACTTTTCTCATATACACAAGAAAACCACAGCTATGTTACTCGAAATGCAACCTCCTCACTATTAGGTCTTCCAAAATGTAATAAATCAATTGGCCAAAAATGCATTTCATACTCAGGGCCCAAAGTTTGGAATGGCTTAAATGAAGCAATCAGATGTGCACCATCACTACCTTCCTTCAAGTCTCGATACCTAAAAGCTATGTACTGTACTACTTTGTAACCCTGGGGGGCTCAGCTTCTTGTAAACATGCCAGAGGGCCTCAGGAAAGATCCTTACCATTGGACTGAGTTACCCTCATTGAATAAAGATTATTATTTCTTATTGTTATGTGTGTTTTCAGTATGACGAGAGCAGCGAGGTGATGGAATGGGTGAACGAGGGTCTGCGACAGATCAAGGCGCAGACTTCCGCGTTCGATCTCGGCTCTATCCTGATCAAGCCGGTCCAGAGGATCCTAAAGTACCCGCTACTGCTGAATGAGGCCCTCAAGAACACCCAGGACTCGCACGCCGACAAGCAGTCTCTGCTCAACGCTATCAACACAATGACGGACATCGCAGCCTACATCAACGAGTTCAAGAGGAGGAAAGACCTAGGTCAGTACATGGTAGGAGTGTCATCGGTAATCGCCGAGTCGATGCACCGCTAAATGAGACCCTGTCAATAGTTGCATCGATAAGGCAACCATATTGATGCGACAGAATTGACAATATCTTTTAATTTCTTTTTTTAACAAAAGTTACTCTCAAAAGCCGCTACGTTTTGGGTTTTATACTTTACCTCGTACTAAGGCTGTCAGTCATAAATACACATTTAAAAAATCTGGAACGGTTGATCGGCCGCTCGCTCCCTAAAAAACATGGCACTCATCTTGTGTGGAAGAGTTCCAAAAGCAAAACAGATGCCGCCATTTTTTTAATGCTCACATTGTGTTCAAAGTATGTTTAGAGACACAATTTTTTGTGAAAATTCTTTTGAGATCTATCGCAATATTGATAATGTATACTGTGTTAATTTTGCCTATGTAAAATAATGTTTCCCCAGCCAGAGCATGTGAGAAAGTTGCCGAACCCTACTTGGAAAAGGGCGTAACTAATAGAATCATTAGAATAGACATACTTATAGTTCAGCGCTCAACAAATAGCATAGTCCCATCTCCCGGGGGATCTAAATTCCCAAAACAGTCCTGTCAGACTACCTTAAGTTGGATTCAGGTAGTCCCGTTAGACTACCTGAATCCTGGGGAAGTTCCCCACTAAAACACTACAAAATGGTAGTGAAAAAAGTGGCAGGACTACCTAAAATGGTGGCGCGATTACCTGATTTTGGGTTCAGGTAGCCCCGCCAGCCTACCTGGTCCTTCTGGGGACCGTCAAGCTCTGTAGTTATAATGGTACCTCTATGATTTTGCCTGAACATATCTTGATGATGAACCATATTTTGCATGCATTCAACTTCTCGTATTTATGAGTATTCTAACAATTATTCATTTTTTGCAGTGTTGAAATACCGCCGTGATACAGATAGCAGTTTTAGTGACAAGCTTTCCAAACTCTCACTGCATTCCATCAGGAAGAAATCTACTCGGCTCAGTATGAGGCTTGCTGGTGTAACGGTGAGTATGGTGTTTAACTCAGTTTGGGGTTGCTTGGTGTAACAGTTAGCATAATATTGTGTAGTTTTGGACTTGCTGTTTTAATGATAATTTAATTTGCAATTTGTCAGTATGAAGCATGAATGTCGATCACTAGATAAGCAACCAACAGGTCTTGCTTAACAGCCTGGGCACAACTCATAGCCTGGATGTTGACAAAAACCACTCGCATGTGTGTGACCAACTTACTCTATAATGTAAATGATACAAGAGCCCTCATTGGTCTGTCTCCTAGTGACGTCACACTTTGGCAAAACTAGCCATGTCCAGGGCTTTGTCATGATCATGGGTCCTATGGCAATTAGTCTGTGGTGACCAATCCATGTGTCTACTCATCTAGGGAATAGGGCTGTAAGGTATATCATTTAGTATTGCAACATTCTCAGTGTAAGGTTGTCCACTGTAGCAGTTAGTATGATATTGCTCACAGGGTTCTCAATAAGCTGGAGCAGACGCCAATGGCTTCCTGAAATTCTCCTGCGGCTCCCAAAAATTTCTGCCAGGAACCCAAAGATGTACTGGTTTCTATACACAAAATCTTTTAATAGCCTTTGAAGATGCAATTAGGCTTCATGGAAATAAAATCAGTTTTGAGCCTTTGCTCACTTTTGGGGTGGCCAGTGCAACAGTTAGTTTAATTCTCTAATATAAGTCTGTTTGATGTCAAAGTTGGTCGTTAGTAGCTTAAGTATGACAATTTTCAGTTTGCGACTTAACGATGTAACAGTAAACAGCATGATGTTGAGATATATTATTGAACATGTTGAGCCGGAGTATGGGGCTGGTATGTTCAGAATATACTGAGAAAGGTGTGCTCTTTTGAATTATTAAAATCCTATTAATCCTCTTTGTAAACTTGATTTCATATTTCTTCCAGACTCACGATGAAAACTTTGATCGGGAAGAAACAAAGTTCAAAAGTCTTGAGAAAACCGTGAGAGCCCTCGTCAGGGACATCACTACTTATCTAGAACAAGTACAGGTAAGAATTAATAATACTCCCTACAGTGACAAGACAAGGGTTGGATACCTAAAATATGAGTTACAGGTATTGTACCAAATAGTACCATATCTTAACGTTTTATTCCTTAACCCGTATGCTGCTGGTGGCTAATTTGGCCAATACAAAATGATGCAAAAAAACCTTAATTACTGAAACCCTGGCATATGGGTACTCTTTCTGAATGTACTCAGCTAGAGATATCTGATGAGTCCTACTTGACAGGGTTTAGATGGTTTTCAAAAATCTTTGCGTTCTTGTGCTTTGGACAAAAGTAGCCCTAGCATTGGAAGGGTTAATGATACTTACCAATGTGATGTTATCATTTATTTAGGATTGTCCAGGATTCTTAACATGACTATTCACAACAAAATCTATAAGGTAATAATGCAATAAAATACCATTAACAGTACTGTTTTAATACTGTCCCTTTTCATTGGTACCAACACCATATTGTACCATTTTGTTCTTGGACGTATCCATCCATTGGCAAGACTCTTCAAAGGACTTCCTTGACTACGTTCACAAGGACCTCCTTGACTATGTTTAACCTTTTAATGCTCAAAGTGGTCAAAAGCCACTTTGCAGCTTAAATAAATCTACATTGAAAAGCATGGTCATAAAGATGTTTGAAGGAAACATATCAATCATAACACTAGAAACATAATTTGTTCAAAAATTTGTAAAGATTATGCTTAATTCTGGTGTTTTTGTCAATATGATCAGATATCAAGATTGCAATATAAAGAGGAACTCTTAACCATAAATGGTTAAAATATGTGTGTAGTGTCGTATAAAAGTAGATTCTAGTTCATTTTCGTATTGCTCATGGATACAGTTGCTGTCAAAATCTTTGCATCCTTGTGCTTTTGACGAAAGTAGTCTCAGCATTGGAAGGTTTAAACTAAAGATTTTCCAACTCACCAGGTGGCACTAATGTGTATTTTTTCCGTATTTCAGGAGTGCGTTACGCTTCAGGAGTCGCTAGCCAATGATATCGAGGATTACTACAACGAGCGAGGCCGCACGCAGGAAGTTGAGCAATACCAGCATGTGCACAGCACCATCGCAAACATGCTCTTTATGACATTTGTAAGTCAACTCACAATATCATAATTGACACAGCTGAAAACATGCTCTTTATGACATTCGTAAGTCAACTCTCACAGTGAAATATCATCAATATCTAGAGATCAACAGAGGGAGATCAACTCATGAGTTCACCACCGTTTTGACTCATGAGCTCACGGACGCATGTTTTCTTTAAATAAGTATTTATTATTCAGCCCAGCAATTAAGATGTACATACTTACTGATGGAAATTTATTAACATTCACACCTGTATTTCATTTGAAAATGTGCTGGCCAGGTACAAAGGTCAGTATAACACTCAACAATGCCTGTATACATCGGTGATTGTGACAAGACTTGTCAGTGATAAGTGATAAGAAGGTGTTCTGTGTCCGGTTTGTGTTCCCTATATAGGCAAGTCGACAAGTTGACCACTCCAGCTCAAGCTCGGTACTCCAGCCACTCAAGTTTGTGAGCGATGAGTGCATTTTAATTATTTCCCTTACAACCTTTTAACTGAGCGTTTGCCACTGTTCTACCACTATACCCATGGCGGATGTTGAGGGCACTCCAGTAAGAAGTGTTTCATATCCTCTTTAAAACTCATGTTGTGTTACAGGACCTTCAGTAATGAGTATGTTGTTGCTACATGTCTTTCTTGTTTATCCACTTCAGAGAAGCCAGGTGGACGATCGAGTGATCCTCCCCCTCAACAAACTGGTGCTCATGTTCCAAGGGCCCAACAAGGTCATAAAGAAACGCTACGACAAACTCCTCGACTACGACAGCATGGCCGGCAAGCTCAAGAGTCTACAGGAAAAGGGGGAGATAGTAAAAGGGGTAAGTAGTGACATTTTTTGTGTCATATATTATCTGTAAAGTAGCAATTAACTTTTGGAAAAGTGTTATCTGCATCAGGCCACACACACACACACACACACACACACACACACACACACACACACATATATATATATATATATATATATATATATATATATATATATATATATATATATATATATATATATATATATATATATATATATATATATTTATATATATATATATATATATATATATATATATATATATATATATATATATATATATATATATATATATATATATTTATACTTTTCTCATTTGAAAATAATTTTGTTTATTGCATATCTCAAAACAAGCACATTTACAATATCACCTCTGATTTTACGTACACAATTTAATGAGCTAGTGTTAATGAAGACAAGAGCGAGTGTTTGTGTTGTTTTGATGTTTCAGGCTCAGCATATAAATGTGTATATATATATATATATATATATATATATATATATATATATATATATATATATATATATATATATATATATATATATATATATATATATATGTATGTTTTGTTGTTATGTTTCAGGCTCAGCAAGAGCTGCAGAAGAGTAAGATGAACTACGAGGCGCTGAATGCCCAGCTACTGGATGAACTGCCTCATTTCTACACTCTCTCCGTCTCCCTCATCCGAGACTGCATCGCGGCCCTGCTCGACGTCCAGAAACACTACCTCGGATCAGCCCTAGAGCAGATGTACCAGCTACTGGGGGTAGGTCCAGCCTAGTCTTATGCAAACCATTTACTGTATACCATGTTAGTTTTGCGCCTATAAATTAATGCGCTCAGTATGTACATTTTAACCCTTCCAATGCTAGGGCTACTTTCGTCCAAAGAAGACAGATGCAAAGATTTTTGAAAACCATCTAAACCCTGTCATGTTGGTACTCATTAGATAGCTCTCGCTGGATACTCTTAGATGAGTACCTATGTGCCAGGGTTTCAATCATTTTTCTTTTTCTTTTTCATCATTTTGTATTGGCCAAATTAGCCACCAGTAGCATAAGGGTTAATGTTTAATTTTTGGGTACTGGTGCTGAATGATAACCTATCATTTCAGCATGTTGTAATGATTTCCTGAAATAATGTTGAGTGCAAGAAATGCATGGTGTTTTTGAATAGCACTATATTTCAGGTATTACATATATGAATAACTAACTGTTTGAATGATGATTGAAAGGTCTGTTTCCTAGGCCCTTGTTTATGTACTCTTTCTGCTTACTGTAGTCATTTAATCTTCTATTGACTCCTTTTATTCTCATATATCATGCTCCCTTATAAAGTTTGAAGGCCTGTCTGTACAGTGTATTGAGGTATGTGGTGAGTCAAGCATGGTATCTGTGGTTAATTAATGGATCCTTAGTAGTATGGAACATGTAGATAAGTTAGCCTTAACGCTATACTTAAAGGCTGATAATTTGGTGAACATGTATCAGCATAGGAATCCGATATCCAAATATGATAATGGTGCGTAGTTTAATAAAAGTGGACTCCAGGTGTGCACAAAGTACGCATTGATTACATTGCGCAATATTAACACAGTATTCAGTAAGTGTCTGGAGCTATGTATCATACCCTGGTTGGTCAAGGGGGGGATGTGAGGGTATACCCCTTATTAACCCATTAACACTCAGAGCGGCCAAAATAGGCCTGACGATTTTGAAAATATTTAACTTACAAAAGCATTTTCTGAAAAAACATTTGATGGAGAAATGTTGATTAAAAGCTAAACAACAACTCCTCTTCAAATATTTATTGAATTTTCGCTTTATTACCAAGTTATTTTCAAAAGTACAAGAGTAGCAGACGATACTTTCCAGAGTACCTCTGAGTGTGAATGGGTTAAGGGGGTGCTGTTGGGTTGATAATATACCCCTTATTAAGTACCAGCGTGAACCATATCACCTTTATCTTGCAGCTGCCCCTGGTCCTGTCCTCTGGTGACGGTAATCTCCTGCTGGATAGTTTCAACATCGCGCATGTGGCGGCCGTAGACCGGCTCTCCGACCTCTCCTTCATCCCCAAAACCTTTAACCCCCGCCTCACCGACAAACAGCCGCAGCAGCAGCAGCAGCCAGAGAAGAAGAAGCGCCTCTCGTCTGACGCTAGGAGCGCCGCGGTAGTTCTCTATCATTTCACTTCTTGACACGCCTAGGGATTGGTACCTACAGGGACTTAATCAGCACATGTCCAGTCTGGACGAGCAGTTTTCTGAAAAATAATTATGAAAAACTTCCAATTTTTACTTTTTTGGTCTTATTTGGACATTTTTGGACTAATAACCATACATTTTCATAATAAACCATCGTCCAAGACATGGCTGAATTGTAAATGAAATCTGGACAGGCAGAAATTTGGTGAATGACGTTTTGGACAGGCATTTTAAAAATCCTGACTAAGACCCTGGGCACTGGTACTTGTTACTATAACAAATATCGATAACAGAAAGGAAAAATTATCATATCATTTAAGATCTGTAATACTGATGCTGCTAATATTCATAATTTTGAGTCGCTGGAAGGCAGAAAAGATTTTTAGAAATATTGGTAAGATATTGTATTGATAATGAAATATCAATATCACATTGTATCGCCAACATTTTAAAGGTGCCAATCCCTATTCAAGCCCACTCTCTTCCACTGAACAAGAAAAAGAATTGTACAGTTATCTCCATAACAAAATATTGTATGAAATTGTGTGTATGTTCTTTTCTTTAAGATGGTATAAGTAGTTCTCTTATTGGCGTTGGTTAATGTCTAGAAAATATTTGATTACATTGCAGTTTATTTATATGAGCAATAAGGTATGATTTTGCTTTTAGAATACCACTTTAAAAAGAGGGCATGGGGAACATGTGTTTTGTCTAAGGCATTACATTTTTGCATGTTTGGTAGCGTATTTGGTTTCACTGGTGATTATGTTGCAAAGTTTATCACATGATTACCATTATCTTTTACAGTTATTGTTTACCTATTTTTGAATCATAATTTCTGTGAAGAAAAATGTTTTAAAGAACTTTTTATTTTTTATTTGTAATGGTGTATTTTATTCAAATCTTAATTATACACACAACTTGGCTGATTCAAAATAAATGAAGAAAAGCTATCCTTGTAAGAGAAGTATGCTTTATAACACTCTTTTAATATATCATATTTTAAGTAAGTATGTAAGCCAATTATTGAGACCTGCCCTGATAGTCGTTTGGTCTAGGGCTTTGCCTCGGTCTGTTTGGGTTAGGGTTTTTGCTAAGAACTCTGGTTTCCTCCACCACTTACAACTGGCTAGTCACAGCCACAACATGGGAGAAAAATTGGCAAGAAACGAAATTCGAATATTGAAAAGGTCTTAGAGAACTGATATTGCAGTTACCTTTTGCCTTCTTGTTGGTGGTCATGTTGGGATTGTACACAGGAAAATATTCACCGGGCTCGTATAAGCATGGAAATATTTGGACCATTTTTTCAGAAATTTCAACCCCAGTATCAGCTGATAACGGGTGCAACCATTTCAAGCTTCTTTTTTAAGCAAAAAAATTCAGGGCCTGTACGAGCCCCTGAAAAGTTCCCAGTCTCGGAACTCCGACCCCGGAATACAGGCGGGTGCAAAGCACAGGCCTGGAGAATATTTTGAGCATGTCTAAGCCCATTGAATCTTTTCCTGTGTATGTATACTGATTAATTTTTGCTTGCTGCTGAGTAGGACGCGTCATCATCATCATCATGTGAGGGTGGCGGCCAGCAGAGTGACAGCCAGAAGATGTACGTGATGCAGTGCTACCCGGCGGAGAAGCTGTACAGTGTGCTCCAGAGCTACGCGCCCAGCCAGCTCATGGACATCCCACTGGGTCACGGCGACCTCATAGGGGTCATCAAGGAGCAGGATCCAATGGGAGACAAGGAGAGGTGGTTCGTCGACAACGGAGGTGAGCGGGTTCCGGGAACACGGAGATTTTGTACACAAGAGACCTTGTCACCACGCAATGTGAATTTTGGGCACCGATAGAATATTGATGCAATTGCAGAGCCAATCAACATATTTCATTTATTTTCTTTAAGTAAAAAATTGTTAAAGTTTCATTCAGTATTTTTTAATAGAGTGTAATTAGTTTTCATGAAATGTGAGTGACTTAAGAGAAATTTTCAACAATCTTGTTAGATCAGCTCGATTCAATTACAGCTTATTACTGGTTTTAACTGGGTGCATATTTGTTTTATTTGCAGCAATAAAAGGTTTTATTCCGAGGAAGTATTTGCAGCAGAAGCAAGGATCCCCCAGCCCCTCCCGGCCGCTATCTGCTGCGAGTATACTGGCCACCAGCGCTCCCCTCCAGCCCGCCGCAACCAGCCCAACCAATCAGAGCGCAGATCTCATGTCCCTCGAGTCACCGGAAAAACCACCACCGGGCATCGGGCAGGTGGACGCGTATCAGGCACAGATAGACTGGAGTAAATCCCAAGTGCATTATGGGAAATCAGAACAGCTAGTGACACCTAGTGGGCAAAGTTATAACCAACCGGTGTCGCCGCAAGCCGGTGATTATAGTGGTCAGCAGGTGGCAGCACCTGCAGCACAGGATTATGGGTATTCTGAGAGTGCAGAATATACCGTGGGTGGTGGTGGGGACTCTGTCATGGCACAGTCAGACAGTAGCAGCACGCAAGTCACGGACTCGGCAGAGTATCTCAGAGAGGAAAAAAACAGACCTTCACCCTTGAGGAATTACTCGGAGTCAGAAATGGACGAGATTGCAGATGGTTACAGTAACTATGGATACGATGCTGAGCAACAAGAGATCCAGGTAAGTTGCCGTGGTTACAGTAACTATGTATACCATGCTGGGCAACAAGAGATCCAGGTAAGTTGCCATGGTTACAGTAACTATGGATATGATGCTGAGCAACAAGATAAATAGGTAAGTTGCCATGGTTACAGTAACTATGAGTATGATGCTGAGCAACAAGAGATCCAGGTAAGTTGCCATGGTCACAGTAACTATGAATATGATGCTGAGCAACAAGAGATCCAGGTAAGATACCATGGTGACAGTAACTATGGATACGATACTGAGCAACAAGAGATCCAGGTAAGTTGCCATGTTTACAGTAACTATAGATACGATGCTGAGCAACAAGAGATCCAGATGAGTTGCCATGGTAACAGTAACTATGGATACGATGCTGAGCAACAAGAGATCCAGGTGAGTTGCCATGGTAACAGTAACTATGGATACGATGCTGAGCAACAAGAGATCCAGGTTAGTTGCCATGGTTACAGTAAATATGGATGCGATGCTGAGTAACAAGAGATCCAGGTTAGTTGCCATGGTTACAGTAAATATGGATGCGATGCTGAGTAACAAGAGATCCAGCTAAGTTGCCATGGAATCAATAAACAAATTTCACTATAGAAAATTATATGCTACGTAATCTTTAAACTTTCTCATGTACAAGTATGATTTTGTAAAACCTTTTGCAGTCAATAAGCATACATACATATACAGGGAAGATCCTCTCCTACAGCTTTGCCGCTCACTCGGATGGTATCTAATGACAGACTTGTATTTGTATTTCAGTATTACCAGGCAGTGTACAGTTTTGCGGCCCGCTCGGAGCTGGAGTGTGATATTACGGAGGGTGAGATGCTGCAGGTCCTGCAGCACCATGACCTGGATGGCAACGATCAATGGTGGCTCGTCAAACTGAGTGATGGTACGCAGGGCTATGCTCCTGCTAATTACCTCTACAAGGCGGAACATTAACAGGTGGCGCCACCTAGTGGTGGCTCTTCAAACTGAGCGATGGTACACAGGGCTACGCTCCTGCTAATCACCTCTACATGGCGGAACATTAACAGGTGGCGCCACCTAGTGGTGGCTTGTCAAACTAAGCGACGGTATGCAGGGCTACCCTCCTGCTAATTACCTCTACTGGTGTCACCTGTTAATGTTCTGCCACTTCTTTGTGGTGCCACCTAGTGGTGTCCGAACATTAACAGGTGGCACCACCTAGTGGTGATTGAACATTAACAGGCGGCGCCACCTTTTGACAGCCAAATATTAACAGGTGGCGCCACCTAGTGGTGGCCGAACATGTAATAACAAAAAGATGGCTGACAGTGTTGCCATCTAGCATGTGTAACTGTTGTAGAGCTATGCATCAGATAATACTCCTCTAAGTCAAAACCTCCAGCTTTGAACTGGCATTACCAGAGAGGATTCGTTGTATAGTATCTCTAAATGGCAGATATACCTTATAGAGTGGCATAAAGACTTGACAGCAGCGCCAGTACCAGTAGTACTATTATATAAGGTCGAGTATTGATCTTTTCTGTTATCATATTTGAGCTATTTCCAAATATAGGTGTAAGGTGTCCTGACAACTCATCTTTCAGTGGAATGCATTTTCTGGTTATCAGTCAATGAATTTGGCATCCTTCAGTGTGATATTGCAAGGTCTTTCCTTGCTATTATTTTGTGAATGTACAAAGTAGAATCATGCATTTATGTGTTATATGGCATAAACATATCTATTGCCTGTATAGACTCTTTTCTCTCCGGAGGGGCATCCAGTGCCTGTCTATTGTGTGCATATAGTTACTAGAGGTAGAAAAGCTGTGATAGTGTTCACAATTCAATGGCATAATACATTACTTGCAATCTTTCTGGGCTAGAATTAGGTAGTAAATTAAGCTGTGCCTGTGTATGATAGCAGAAGGGTGCCCTGGCAATAGTGGTGACCTCTTGGATGATGGGCATTGTAGTGATAGCACTCTGTCTTAGTCATCATCATCGTTGTCATCATCATCATCATCATCGTCATCATTATCATCATCATCATCATCATCATCATCAAAAACATTATCATCATCATCATCATCATCATCATCATAGGCAGAAATCAAAATAGCTGTGGGAACAAAGTTGTGTTACATATTATTTCTGCTATTATATGGAAAGGAATTGATGAGCCAACAATGGTCTGTAGTTATTTAGTAATCTGCCTTGAACCTGTGAATTTACTCCACTTCCATGAATGTTTTCTGTACACGTAAAATACACATGTTTTAGATATTTGCGGCATTCTAACTCTAGGGCATTATCTAAAGTGACAATTCAGGGCTCGAAATGTCGGGCCCCCTTGAATACTCCTGCGGATCCCTCAAATTTCTGCAGGGAGCCCAAAGATGTACTGGTTTCTATACACAACATCTCTAGTTAGCTTTAGAAGATGCAATTTGGCTCCCTGGATAAAATCTTAATTTAGAGCCCTGCAATTATACCTTAGGAAAAGGGCTGAAGCCATGTGATTGCTGTATGATAGGAATAGGAAGATCATATTGTTGCCATGGTATGTGTGAAAATATAGTTCATGTGGACTATGATTGTTACTGTAGTAAAGAGATGTCTGGTTGGTATTCTTACCTAGGGATGGGTACTGTTGAAAGGCTCCATTCCCTATTGGTATCTATTATGATATTATAATGATGTATCGGGTTTAGATATCTTTTGTTTCTGGATAAAGCATTTATTGTCTTTTTGTTTATATTAACATGATTGTGAAATTTGTTCATCAGATATCTGTAAAAAAAAGGACAGAAGCTGTGTAACAAATTCAAAGTATAATTTTTTTATAAAAAATGTAAAATATAAATATCCATATTCAGCGTTTTTGCAAGGCAGGTTGAAAGAAGTTATTCATTTTTGTTCTACATGCTTTCTTGGCAGTGAATAATCTGGTCTTTAAATGCAGTTCTTTTGAGCAGGTCTGTGTATAGTATGAGCTATGACTAGAGCATGACTGGCTTAACCCTTGTGCTGCTGGTGGCAAATTTGGCCATTACAAAATGATGCAAAAAACATAGAAAAAATGACTGGCATATTGACACTCATCCGATAGTACTCAGTGAGAGCTTTCCAATGAATACCAATATGACTGGGTTTAGATATTTTTCAAAACTCTTTGCATCCTTGTGCTTTGGACAAAGGTAGCCTCAGCATTGGTAGGGTTAAGCCAAAACTGGAGCTCAGGGCTTGAGATTGGGCAATCTTGGTTGCATTCATCCCTGTGAGTCAAATACCCTGTTGTTTATTTAGTGAAGTGGATTAGATATTTTTAAGACTATACTCGTAATGTAATGAATTTACTCTTTTCAAATGATCAAAAGTTGTGCAGATTTATTTTACAGATATTCCTAATTTTTATACAGAGCATTGCGATACATTTCCTATTAATATACTGTGCTTATTGGCCTGCATATTTACAAACTTGAGCCAAATGAAGTTCACTTCAGTGTTTGCTCACACAATCCCACAATAGGCATACCTGCTTAACCCGTATGCTGCTGGTGGCCAATACAAAATGATTCAAAAATATTGAAAATTAACCGAAACCCTGGCATATGGGTACTCATCTGAGAGTACCCAGCGAGGACTTCACAATGAATACCAACATGACAGGGTTAGGATGTATTTCAAAAATATTTGTGTCCTTGTGCTTTGGATGAAATTAGCCTTAGCATTGGAAGGGTTAAGGTTTATACATGTGTTTGGTAGCATGATAGTTTGATGTCATCTCAAGTAAAGACAGAGCTATCATAACTGGAGCAAGCAGAGAAAGATACTGGCATTGGT
>OZ012693.1:21473103-21738103 GCA_963942565.1 Maea johnstoni | reverse complement strand
ATCATATGGTTGCACATAGATAATATCCTATACAAAGATCACTTACACGACACGTGTGTATGTACAGCCTAGACAGTAGTACCCCTCAATGACATGGAAAGGGTATGGAGATTGGTGTTTTAAATTAACAGTTTTCCTTACATTCTTAGCACATTGTCTATTCATTTAAGATCCATTTAGCACAGTCATCACTCTCAGGACTTTCACATGACACACGTGTTGTGTAGAGACTTGGTGCACTAGTTCAATAACCCTGCACAGGAAATGATACATGTACCATGCGCTTAATTCATCTCCACAAATAAATATACAAGTAGAAAATTGCTTTTGAAAAGCTTTATGATTAATGTCCCTTTATAATCCTACACAAAACAGCGAACATGAACTTTTGAAGCATATCAAAGTTACACAAATCATATTGTAAATTTAAGGGTCTTGGTGTTGATTCCAATATTGATATATGTTAAATAATGCAATACAACTTGAATGTATGTTGAAATTTGTTGATGAACTCACCTTGATATTGCAGACTTACAAATCTATATGTTTGAACGTGAATGCTACAGTCAAGGTTATGGATGGAATCATTTTCATCTTTCAGCTGTATGCTACACATTTCGACACTATCATCATTGAAGTCATTTCAAACTACATAATTCCAAAACTAATATCTTTGAAAATAGGCCTCTTTAACATGAATGCTATACTTTCAAATTCATCTGAAAATTGATGTTGCTAGTGTAGATTCAACAATCTAGAGGGTAACTGGGCAGTAAGTAAAAGAAATAAAATGAATGAAAATGTGCCCGGAGTGATTCAAAAGCTGAGCTGTTTAATATTAGTTACACCGTTTGAAAGTGAGGTACAGCCTGAGATCAACCTGGACTCACTTGTATCCCACGAGCGTATACCAGTGACTGAGGATGGAAAGTGGGCTGTATCTCATTAACGAACAACAGGATATAACAAATTTATCACCAACTTTACAACTAGTTCTTTCAGTGAAACTTGTTTTATCCTGTAAATTTGGTTTCATGAAAAACAATATCAAGCTAAATGTAGTCAAGAAAAGGCTGCAAGCCTGACACCTATAGACCAATCAGCATCGAGAATCACAGCTAAACAGGTGATAATGATTGAAAGTAGCACCAGGCATATCTCCTTGCCTCAAGATATGCATTGATTGATGAGTATTACTTAATGGGAAAGGAAGGTTTTACTAAGAATTTGGAATTTCATTTTTTATTTTCACTTTTTCTGCCTCATTGTGGGCAAATTTTGACCAGCCAGTCTATCGCAACTTTCTTACATGACTGGGCAGGGATTCAAACCTGGGAAATTATCGCATGGAGGCATATGGCATTGGTCATGGACACACTGATTTATCTATAAGTCGCTATGACTCATTCATACTAATGAGTCATATCCTATGATTATATGGTCATGTTCATTGGTTACATGCTATGGCCATGCCCACGAGTCAAATGCTTCTTCCAAGAGTCATATACCAATGATATCACTCATATGATCCATGGATAGTCATGGTGAAAGTAGTACTACATGTAGCACCTGCAAAGATTGAAGCTTTTTTTCTAATGGATACAAATGCAGCATTCCCAATGTCTGAAACAAGACTCTCTTTTCATAACCTCTACATGTATATATGTAGTGCAAGTTTACATTGTTAACAATAACATTCTGTATAAATACCAAATAGGTAGACTAAGCTTTAACCAGTACATACATTACCGTCAATTTAATATAAAGCTGTGTTTACTCAGTACTGACCTCATACAGATTTTAATCAATTCTTTCACATACACCAAAATACAAACTACTTTATATATAAACATTGGAAGAGTCAAATATTAGACACAAATATAGCTCACAATTGCTCTTTGACATATCATAGCTTGCATGGCTGACCAGCGGTGAGCCAATTGTTCGGATTAAGTACAGAATGCTTGTCACTTAATTTACACTACTGTCTATTCTAGCTTTAAGAATATATCATAAAGCAGTTTCAGTGATCACACATGGTGGATTTCAACAGCCGTGCTAGCTTGATACATTTGATATCCAGGTATATTCCTCCTCTGCAATATCTTCTCTTCTATAATTATAATGTGTTCAGAGTATACGTATTGATGCTAGGATGGGATGTTTGCAATACTAGTTCATGCTTAAACAAGTCTATAAAACATTTCGCAAGCTTTCCTTTGGAAAAGGTTACCAGTTTTATATTTGGCATCGCATTTTTCTGAACTTACTGTGACCTGCACATATCTTTAAAAGTAAAACATTCTCATAGATAACCATATTCAACAACTGTATCTGCCATGTTGTTGATGAAACCTGCAGTTTCACAATTCATCAACGTTAACATTGTCCTTTCCACATATCATTAACTTATATATTTTTCATACACTTTCAGTTTCAGACACACATTTGTATGACGGATATTTACCCATTATTTGTTTGTTCACATTGATATATTCACAAACATCTTTACTAATCATATTCACAGAAAATGTCTTTTCAAACCATGCCATACTTACTCAACGTGAGTTGAGTTTAACCGTCTTGCCTTCACGGTCTATGTTATAATGGTTTGCTTTGTACAAGTGTCTCTGATGAGCTAGTTACTTCAGTAACCCATTTAAAGTAGAATGTCAGAGCTTTTTAAATATCTACTCAAAAAAGCGCCGTACTTTTGGTGTAAGCAGCTTTATAAAAGATTGAGGAAACATTGATCGCGATACGTTCGCATATTTAAAGTAGTTATATGGCGTTGCAATAACTTCTAATAGAGCAGACAGCAGTTTTCGATCCTGGAATAAAAAAAAATAGAATAAGAGTATAATGCAAGCTCAAGCTTACTGGTATCATTGGTTAGGATACCTCGCATCAAATTTATAGAATAGAAACAAAGATAGAATAGCCTATCACAATTGCAAAATAAATAATGACGTTTACATGAATATGTTTTACATAAATATGGTGAATTCCCTACAGAAGTGATAATAACATAAGTAAGATAGGGGATGTCTGTTATTCATATATATGTCACAATCAGTGTTTTTATGTATGATTAGAATAATAAAGTATGCCCTAAAAGAAAGCATTGACTTACTTTCAACACTTCTTGATGTTGGTGTGATGAGTATAACCTTCCATCTCTCACAATATCTTCAATCAACTCCTGGTATTCCTCTAAAATAAAACGTCAGATAATCCTGAATAGTTATGCAATAATCAATGATTGAGTGAAAGCATGATAGATGCTGTTTACATGTATAGTCTCACACAAACATAAATACATACATTCATAGCTACATCACACATAAATACATATGTACAAACAAATACATACATACATACAAACACACAAAAATGCGTTGACACATACTTATGTATGTATGTGTGGGTTTCATTGTGTGTAAATTTCAGAAGTATACACTTTTCGACGATCCAATAATGACACCAAATTACAGAAAACAAGTAAGTGTTTATAGATTTATATTTCTTTGCAAATGAAAGGGTCTCTCTAGTTCCAATTTAATATATTTGATTTATGGTTTTAGAAGGTTATGAAATCTTTGTACAAACAACGTGAAATTGGAATAGGGGATACACATCTGGTATTAAGTATAGGTAGAAGTCATAAACACCACCGCATAGGCAGCTTTGTTTGGTTCCTTGAGCAGCCCCCAGATCCCTGGCCACTAAAAGCTTAGCGCTTCGCTTACCAGGTGTACCAAGAACATTCAGCTCAGGTAAACAAGGGGCCCACTTTAAAGTTCCTGACTAAGCCCCTGTTTGAGCTAGTTGCTTTTAAATTGACCTTTGCTAATTTTGTAAACATTAAATCACTCCTGAGAATCACCCAACCTGCTTGTTAAGACAAAATAAAAACAATACATATTTGTTGAGAAATATCATTCATACCGAGACTATAGATTTGAAATTATAAAGATAATTCATAGAGTACAGGATAAGTATCACTAGAATACTTGATGGAAGACACGAAACACGAATCGATGCTTAAGAATATCCACTTCGGAAAATCTTAAAGGTAGTGAAATAAAAGAAAAGACTTCCATGCAAAACTTAGCGTTTACAATTTTTTCCTTGCCTCAGGAAATTATACAAAAATAATGATCTATCTCAGAAAAGTTGGAAAAAATCATCTGTCTTTGAAAAATGTACATGCCCTCTAGGATATCAAATGGTTGATGCCTTACTACCTATCCATACTCTAATCTATACCAAACGATTGGGATAAGCAATATACAAACAACCTAATTAAGTTGTGTTACATGTGTCACATGTTTGTTTCTCCAACTCCCTGGATTGTGGCATATCAGGATACTTTGAATAAACCAAAGGCTTTTTGGTATGAAGCCCTTAAAGAGATATGTCACTTATCCGACATGGCAACTAAGTTATATGATTAATAATGGTTCTGTTATGGCACAAATCCAGTTTTTGCATGTTTACTTCTTTATTGATTGAACATAGTTTACATGCAATCATGCTAAGTTGTGCTAGTTGACCACCAGTTTACTAGGTGGTGACATTTGGTGTAAGGATTTATAGGACCTGCTCATGGGTCTAAAGTTACAGATATATAAATTGCGGCAAGCTGGGAATATGTGGTAGGCCAGTCACAGTCAGCAAGTATAAGTTTATTTTCTAGTGCCTACCTATAATTTTAGGTGGTTAAATTTTGAAATGGATATTTCCCAGTCATAGCTACAATGGCTGCCATGTGTTTAGGTGTGGTCAGGTACTACGACATACAGCTTATGAAGTGTTTTCCTTTGTGTAACATTATTTGGTTGGTGTATTAAGAACAGAATATTTTATGATATATCTACGTAATACCGTGCATTGTGTATTACTTTGTTTTTATAATACTTGTGATCTTGTGATTTGCCAATGTTCACTTTAGTTAATATAGTGTTCTCATGTGTTTTTCTATCTGACATAGTGTTCATCCAGTGTATAATTGCTGTATATTTTGTCTGTTACAGCAAACGTGAACGTGTTTAGTTCGCCCAGAATAAAGTCACGAGAGTATGACATAACAGGTTATAGTTACATTAAGATATTCATGCACAGCTAGCTCAAGTCATTAAAACTAGATTGTATGTGTCTAAGTTTAATGTAATCAATTTCTTACCATTGTAAGTAACGTAAGGTATGGAGAATCCAGCAGCGGTGTTCTTGCCATCTGTCTTGAACTGTATCCAGAGTTTACGTGATCTGGCCGTGAAGGCAATTGGCCTCTCTGTGGACTCGCACGTCTCGTAGGTAGGCACGGAGTACGGGGAGGCTGTGGGAGGAGACAGGCAGACAAAGTCACTTTTTTTGTCAGATATTTGATCAAATAAGTATAAAAGTTATCTGGTAGAAGTAATTGATAATCCGGCATATCTAAAGAAAGGTTGATGGCTGCATTGCGATTAAAGTTGCACTTTACATACTCATATATATATATATATATATATATATATATATATATATATATATATATATATATATATATATATATATATATATATATATATATATATATATATATATATATATATATATATATATATATATATATATATATATATATATATATATATATATAAAGAGAGAGAGAGAGCGAGAAAGAGAGAGGTGTTTATAGTGTCTTACCTGATTTTCTCATGACCAGTGAGTCTCCGCATCGCACCTGAGCTGAGAGGAACACCTCAGGTATAACAACCAGTATCCTCCTACCCTTCTCCGGAACAATGGTCCACGTACAGTCAACGTCATTCGGGTAGTCACCAGGGTAGTTTGGGCTCTGAATGAAGCCTTGGTACAGACCAATATGGCCACCACATACCCTATCTGTAAACAGCATAAAACATTTTTTGTTTTTGTGAAATGTAAGTGCGAGTCTCAGCTAAGTCCCCAAAATAACGGGTTGGCCTGGTCGCTATATAAATGTGCAGCATTGTGAAGGACTGCGTATGGTCTTTCTGCAACTTAAAGACCCTTTGGAACTATTCGCAAAGAGAAAGGAATTTTTTCTCGGTTTCGGGTTTCTATCTCATCGCGATATGACCTCAGCTGTTGAGAGCGATGTAAAACCCCAAACCTTCCTTCCTTTGAGGTTGTCATGTTTTATTGTCTCTTCACTAGTTATGATGGCTATTAGATCTTTCTATTCTAGGGGTTCTATTTTGTCTATTAGTTTTCCCTCCTATATTGATTCTGCTTTTTTTGCTGAGAAAGTAACTATTTTCCCCCTTCAAAATGTTAACAAAGTTTCCCAAAAGAGGATATATGATATGATTAAGCATAATTCTTTATATAGTAAGAGTTGTATCATGTCTACCACTCCCAAGCTCTGACAGTTACCTTTGCATTGTGTGCTATTGGTGGCGCCCTCAAAGTCGGTCGTTGTGTTTCCTGGACATTCCACACAGAAGTCCTGTCCGGCCTTGGCTTGATATTTGGATTTAGGGCATTTAGTGCATCTTTTGATGTCCTTATTGTAGAACCAGCCAGCTGCGCAGTGCTCTGGCAATAAGAATGGAGGGGGTATTTAGAGGCATACACAGATTTTCACATAAGCGAACTGATTTCCAGAGCTACAATGAAAATAGGGGAAAATGAAAAATGTTTTTGGAATTCGGTAAGATATAAGGTGGGGTTATTCCATTGCTCACATCTACTGCTGTTCTCATTATAAGCTGCTCATGATTCGTATTATATTCAGAGGAATTCCTACAGGTAAAACCATTTAAACCATTAAAGCTCTTTTTTTCATATCATACACATGTACCATGATGTTTTAACTGTTCATTATTGGCATCGCATTTTTACAATATGTGAATACACAGAATTACAGACACTTTTGTCTATATTAAGGGTTTTAAGTATATAACGCTTTTGGTACATAAAATCAGTATTTTCATTTTGTGTCAACAACTTAAAGTTATTGATTAAACTATGGAAAGTGGTCACACTAGAGTTACATACAGGCTCCAAAATACAAATCTAAATTTTCGCAGACCTCACAAACATAGAAAAGTTTAAAACCAATTCAAATAGATAGAAGATGTTCAAAACTCCATGCTACAGCAAAATAAAACCCTTCAGCAAAACATAAATCCTCCATAACACAAATCAAATAAACCGTTAATAAGAAAATGATAGAAGGCTCCTTAAGGCTCCTTGCTGCATCAGAAGACATGTTTGCCAAATCACTCAGATTTTGTACATCAAGAGTACAGTCAATAAACATACAATACAATACAATACTCACCTCTGACTGCGCAGTCCTGGAATCCTGTGGCGCCAGCTCTGCGGGTACTGATGCCTGGGCCGCAGGGAACACAGAACGTGCGGCCATAGTCTGGCTGGTAGGTGCCTATTCGGCAAGGCTTACAGGGCCTGAAGCCATCATAGGAGTAGTGACCAGGTTTGCACTGACCTACAGAAATGGACAAACATACATACTCACAAAATTAGGCCTTTTCCTTTTAACTTCATACTCGTACAATATGATATGCCACTTTACCCATTGAGAATCACATCACGACTATCAACTTCCATGTTACTAATCGAATAGAACACTATTCGATGGATACTTGAAGATCGATTGTTAAAATTACCAGAATACTACTTTTTCCCGTCAATAATTTCTCAAAATAATATCAGTATCTGCTCTAGATGTGAATCGGGTGAAACTTTTAGTTTCATTTCATTACTGCTTTTTTATGATACTCTATTTGTATGAGGCGCCGTTGTGGACAAAAGTAAAAAGCACAGCATAAATGCATGTAAAAACTTTGAAATTAACTAAATTTTAATGAAAAAATAAAGAAAAACTTTGAAATGAAATAATTTGCTCTATAAAAATAAACAAAACATTGGAAACTTTTCAAAAAATTTTAAAATAATAAATATTTACTGGAATTTTCCAAAATATTTCTATTTTTTGTAAAAAACTTTGAAAAAACTTTGAAATAAAAATTGAATTCTCTATAAAAGGTTAGCAAAATAGTGATTTTTGTTTCACATTTTCTTTGATAATATAACATTTTTCAATGCCTTTCTTTAAAAATCCCAACGCTTTTTACTTTTTTTTTTCAGATAATCTTTTTTTTTTTTGGAAGTTTTTCAATTTCTTTTTGGAAGTTTTCTTTCTAAATCTCACTGTAATTTTTATCAATTCTCACTGCGTTTTTTAGCCTCATCCGGGTCCTAGTGAATCACAAAAGCATGTGACGTCACTATATTTAAAATTTTCCGCGCTTGCACGTGCAAGCTGGCTGCATCAAGGGAGTTTGAAGTGAAGGTCCGAGCAGGTCTAAATATTGCTCGGACCTCCTCTTCAGTCGACCTCACGGCTGGTCTGCGGCGTGATGAATTGGGATGGCTTCCTCCCAGGCTGACATTCGATGCCGATGGTCTATCGGCGGGGGAAGCTGCAGCGATCGACCATCGGCATCGAATGTCAGCCTGGGACTCGAGGAAGCCATCCCAATTCATCACGCCGCAGACCAGCCGTGAGGTCTACTGAAGAGGAGGTCCGAGCAATATTTAGATCTGCTCGGACCTTCACTTCAAACTTCACGAGAACGAGGTACTTGGCGTGTGCCAGTTATTTGACCAGCCGCCATTCCGCCAATTCGTTATCAATCGTGATGAAAGTTGACACACTCATAAGCGGGGGAAGCTGCAGCTGGGGCTGTAGGAGGGGCGCTTAAGGCGTCCCGTATGCGACTCAAGTGCTCGTCGGTGAGCAGGTTATTGAATGCCTCCCTTGATGCAGCCAGCTTGCACGTGCAAGCGCGGAAAATTTTAAATATAGTGACGTCACATGCTTTTGTGATTCACTAGGACCCGGATGAGGCTTAAAAACGCAGTGAGAATTGATAAAAATTACAGTGAGATTTAGAAAGAAAACTTCCAAAAAGAAATTGAAAAACTTCCAAAAAAAAAGAAGATTATCTGAAAAATAAAAGTAAAAAACGTTGGGATTTTTAAAGAAAGGCATTGAAAAATGTTATATTATCAAAGAAAATGTGAAACAAAAATCACTATTTTGCTGAACTTTTATAGAGAATTCAATTTTTATTTCAAAGTTTTTTCAAAGTTTTTTACAAAAAATAGAAATATTTTGGAAAATTCCAGTAAATATTTTTTATTTTCCAAATTTTTGAAAAGTTTCCAATGTTTTGTTTATTTTTATAGAGCAAATTATTTCATTTCAAAGTTTTTCTTTATTTTTCATTGAAAATTTAGTTAATTTCAAAGTTTTTACATGCATTTATGCTGTGCTTTTTACTTTTGTCCACAACGGCGCCTCATATATTTGTCCATTTTAGCTACACCCATCACCAATTTCTATCATTAGCAGTAGGCAAAGGGAGAGAATGTTATTGCGATATGCTTGAGAGATATTTTTCGTTTTGTAGAAGTTGAAAAATCAATAGAGTTGAAAGTTTCAACTGTTTTAAGAAGGTTTTACTTAAAGCCCCTTTTCCTTTTGAGCGCAGACTCGCAGACTCACCTCCGCATTCAGAGATGTTGCGCGCACCCAGAATGCCCCCTGCTGCACTCTGCTGCTGTGGGCACTTCCTGCATGCCAGTTGCCCTTCCCTGTCCTGGTACTCCCCCTGGGGGCACGGGACACACTGCTTTTCCTCTGCGCTGTAGTACGACCCAACACTGCATGCAACTGCAACGAATACAATTCAAACTGTCATGCTCATTTAACGACTGCACGCAACTGCAACAAATACAACTAAAACCGGCATACTTTTTTATGCACCCAGAGTCCTCACAAAGGGTGATTTGAAAAATATACCAAAAGAAAGTTGTTGGCTGCATGGAGAAAGACGTATTCAATTGTATTTATTCACTGTATTACACTTGTATTACGCTTGTCAATTCCTTCAGATCAAGAATCTATCAACTTTATGTGCACGCTTTCATCTGTGACATCTGTAAACTCTATGTTGCCAGACCTGCTGTTTCAAACCATTTGTGTCTGTGATGGTCATACACGTACTATTTCAATATCATCTTTTAGATCAGAGCATTTTCCCAACGAATTTGAAAGAGAACGGTTGATCAATATGCTCTCAAAAACTCTCCCTCAAATATTTTGTGAATGCTTGCTTACTATCAAAGTTAATTTCAAAAGTATTACAGATCCTGACGACACTTTTTAAAGGGATTATATATGGCCATGCATGATTGGGTTTGTGTCTGCATGGTCACGCTTACTCACCACACCTCCTGCCGACTAGGACATGCCCCTCACTACAGATATGTTCCATACGAGACGTCTTAAAACTCTTCTTCGTCACCTCGTAGTTCTCCCCCTCAAACCTGAAATGAACAATGGCAATATAACGTGATCGTATAGGGCCTGGGGTTGATAGGAGTATGTGCACGTGTGTGTTTGCAACACATAAGAATAATAACGAAATTGATATGCATTGCCAGAAAAAAACTCTTTATTGCATGAAAGAAACAACGGTCTAAGTTTCGCTATGTTACAAGCAAATTCTATTCTTTCTGAAGATAAATACTAGTCTTGGACTCTATCTACATTACAAGAAATCTTCAGAAATCAGACACGCCGGTGTGGCTATATTTGTTCTACCTAATCCAAAAACTTGTTGTTTTACAATGATGGAGTAATAGTCACTTCACACTATAAATATACATACCTAACAAAAAACTTTTCTCTGTTGATAGCTTTCCGCAGATTCTTGAGCGTTCTCTTCATACGCCGCTCCGTCCTTTGCTTGCAACAGTTGACATCGCATGAAGCTTAAACAGATACAGATCAGGTAAACAACTCGACCTGGCATGTATAGTCATCCACTATACATCATATTTGATAAGTCAATGTATAGCGGGGCATGTAAGAAAGTTATCAGTGACTTGGGGTTAAGTGGTGGTTTTCGTCGTGTTCTCTGGTTTCCTCCACCATTTACAAATGGTTGGTCATGACTTAGCCGCAATATGTCGGAAAAAGTGACGAATAAAACAAACTTCAAAACTCATTATACAGTGTGAAAAGTCAGTCAAGGTACATACAAGACATTTAATTCCTGCACCAGTCGTCCAAACGTCTGCCAGTGACTGGTTGTACAAAATTCAATGAATAACATTGTATTTTTTCGAATACAATGAACCGAATTAATGATAATACTGACAGCACCAGAGAGATTGCAAGTCTTGAGATATATATGTTGTGAACGTGTTTTTTTTAAGTTTGAAAACGTATTTTATTGGCTTGCTTGTCTTGCCGTACCATAGGGATACATAGTCAAATTATTATCTCATATAGAACAATGTTTGTCTACATGCAAGTAGTATATAATATGTATAAATTCCTATGGAGAACATAAAGACAACAAACAGTGAATGATAGGATGTGACCAGCAGTTATTCATAGCCAAATATACTGTAAAAATGATCTTTGAAAGTGTTATTCTAGATATGTAGTAAACTTAGGCTCAGGCGAAATGTATATCGTCAAGGCACAGATCATACACACATTTGCGATGACGTCACATCTTACCTGACTCATTGATATGTATCTTACATGTCATTATCAGTTGTGAACGTTTAATTTACAGATAATCACATCAGGCCTTAATTCTCTCCCTCTGGCAATTGCGGTTCTCCCTCGCACACATTGGAATGAATTTGCATCATACGGTGTCAAACAAAACTGACTACTTTGCGGCATAGTTGTCTTACCTGTGAGGGGCTCTGCACTGACCTCGAGCTCAAACTCTGCTGTGATCAGGGTATTCTTGTCGCCCGCAAGCTGGCGGAACTTCCGTCTCCGCGAGCCGCAGTGCAGGTTCACGTAGTTCACCTGGCACTTGCTGGTGCAGTGGAACCTGCTCTGAGCTGCAATGGCAATCACAACATAGGTCGAGATACAGCGATAGGAATAAATGAATGAATGAATGGTTGCTTATAGGTACATTGGTACACAAAAACCATTTAGTAGCATTTGATAGGACATTTCGGTTAAATACTGATGTATTGCTACAGTTCACGAAGTAGGTTCTGACCAACATTAGATGCATATCTTCATATCTTAAATTCTCACGATCATGCAACTCAAAACTCATTGCATTGTAGAGAGGCTACACATTACATGGCGGCAAAGCTCTATTTAATGAACATAAAGTAATCTGCACAATGACCTTATTAAGAAGTTGAGACGAGTCATGCATTTACAGAATGTGTGCACGTCTCGCATCATTGGGGACAAATAATAGTATGGCTAAATGAAAACTATAAGAAGATTATGAGAAGATTTAAATAGATACTATCATTATCGCCGTTCACAAAGATAAACAGAATGGTGGGGAATAAGGTGGCTTATGGGCTTAAATTGTTGAAATAAGGTCATTTTCAGATTTTCTCATATGTAAAAGCCACCTCCCCTTTTCCTCATATTCAGACCAAAAGTCTAGGCCATCACTGAACAGAGTATAGGTTTGCACACACAACTGGATAAGTTTTTTGGCCCATTTCTCTATATCAAATTTCCATAAAAATTTCGCTTCAAGCATGTGTTTGGGTATCAAATGTTAGGAGATTGTTTGGAAAATTGGCTTAATTATAGCATCAAGTATTTCGGAGGAGAGGTATCAATTTGTTCCCAATTTTTAATTTGTTTAAAATTAATGGCCTTTTCCTCATTCTGAAATAAATGGCAAATGCGATACCCCTCCCTCCGTATTGATCCTTTCTCAACATTTCTCCACATCAGGATCTCTTTCTGAAGGTTAAAGCGCATATCAATCTTGGAAATAAAGAAGCTTCTTTTACCTTGAAGACTTTTCGAAAAGTTGTCCTTAAATCGATCTTTACTCCTTTTCTTTAACCTACATTTGGAGGCTGAAAACAGGAACCGTGCCCTACGCTTTACACTGGGTGCTGTAATAGACTCTGAAAGATAATAACATCGAAACATCAACTGCATGTAACCTCATGTTTAAGTAATTATCATTTCACCTCGATGACGGTAGAATCAATCTCAGATAATCGAGGTAATACAGATCCAATAGCAGTTAAAAGCAGAAATTGATTAAACATTGTACAAATCAAGCTTCCTTATTACAACAGTAAAATGTGAACCAGGTATAATATTGCGGCTAGCTTAGAAGGTTAAACTCACAGCACTTATTTTCATATTTGTAACTTGTCTTACACAAGAAAAAGAGAAGTGCAGACAGACACACATGTATGTATGTATGCATATATGTCTATATATATATATATATATATATATATATATATATATATATATATATATATATATATATATATATATATATATATATATATTCATATATAAATGTAAATATATATATATATATATATATATATATATATATATATATATATATATATATATATATATATATATATATATATATATATATGTACCCTTTCTGCCAGGGACGTACCTGAACATGTTGGTAATGTGGTATTCTTGTTGTCAGAGGTCCACTCATAGCCTGTATTCCTGCTACAGTTGTAGGTGTAGACGTCGTCCAGTGTGTTGATGAAGAAGGCGTTGTTGGCGCAGGTGAGGTTGCACTGTTCATGGTCCCTCTTCTTGGAGCACCTCAGCACAGACTTGGCGGGCGCCTTCAGGGGCATGCAGCGAGCAGCTTCTGCAGAATTAACACAGAGGAATATCTTATCAGATATATATATATATATATATATATATATATATATATATATATATATATATATATATATATATATATATATATATATATATAAAATAAACATACATACATACACACATATATATATATATATATATATATATATATATATATATATATATATATATATATATATCAATGTTACGTAGCATGCGGATAGCTGCCAAATGAGCCTTATCTACTTTCATCATTTCTCTTCAACATATGAATCTTACGGAATTATACTCATAGAAGAAATGGTTATCATACCTCAGCCTACAACTCCAGTATAAATGTTGTAACTTTGTGTTTTATTGCCTTTCTCATAAAGGATCATAAAGGGGATAACAGCACCAGAGGCCAAGTTTCAAGTATGTTTGGAAGCATGAGTGGATTAATTAATCGTGCAAGCTTTTGCCATTTATCAGTTGTTTCTAAATGCTGAAGTGTGCCTTTATGAGAAATTGCTATGTTCCATGAACTTTACGATTTAGAAAGCAGAAGCATAACGCATTATATGAAGCAAGAATAAAGTGTACTATGAATATATTCTATTACTCGTTTCAGTAAATATCGAACCAAAGTATTTATACAAGATATCAATTCTATTCATAATGATATGATTTGGTTCTTCATGAAATACAAATTAGTATTTATCACCTAATTAAAACCTTGATTCAACAATCATGTTAACGAATAATAAACACTATAGTAGTATCTTTATTACTTCGAAAATAGTTTTACATTTCATGAGGACAAACTGTTCAAAAATTGTTTTGCTTCTACTGCAAGAGATAAGTATTGGTTTGACTGGTATTATCAAAGGGATAAAGTCTGTTGTATTCCATTACATTGGTTTGTAATGCTAATCCATAGCCGGATAAACATACTTGGTAATATTTGTGTATACCACTCCTACCCACAATCAGGGTGTCTGCCACCAGAGGCAATCAGTAATTAGGAATGTCTTAGTATTCATGTGTCTTGTTTATGTAATTGCAATCAAACTGTGCTGTGTAGGTATATATACTCATGTGAGAACATTGTAAGGGAATCCTTTAGCTTGGAGCTGCCTGGCTGATTGGAAGCAACCCCAAGCTGTGGATTGCCCACCTTGGAATTAGAAGTGATAAATAGTTTGAATACAACTATCAGTCTTCAATTTGAATTTTCCATTATAATAGTATTGCTAGCAGGCTAGTGCTCGTACCCACGCAGTCTCTCTTGTTGGGGTGTAGTCTGTACCCGGGTCTGCACTGGCACTCGTACCCTCCCATCGTGTTCCGGCAGACATGCGCACAACCACCATTGTTCACAGAGCACTCGTTCTGATCTGAAAGCACACAAAACACAAATCAAACAATATAACCAACATTCGAAGATTCTAAGTTTAATTGGTGAATTGAGCTCCTCGATACGCTGAACTAAGTGTGAAAGAGAATATAAAAAACTTCATTTTCACGACCGTTTTTGGGGAGAAAACTTTCACGACCTTTCTTTTGGGACAGAAGATAAGAAATATATATATTTTCCTGACAACTCCAGAGGAAGGTTAATATTATATATATATATATATATATATATATATATATATATATATATATATATATATATATATATATATATATATATATATATATATATATATATATGTATATATATATATGCAGTTATGCACCCTTTCAAATCAGGGTAAATTTCAGATTGTTTAAGTCTCAGATATTTGGAATGTCCATGGTTAGCTTGTGGCGCATGATGTTCGTCTCTTTTACCTGCACAGTGAGTCACTCCATACTTGTGGTAGCCCTGCTGGCACTGACAGTCAAAGCCCCCTGGCGTGTTGATGCAGACGTGATCACAGGTGGTATTCATGGCACACTCGTCCACATCTGAAACAAACACACAAAAACACATACAGCTTAATGATTCTTGTTTCTGCCCCTCCTCTCCAGCTTCCTGATACTACTGTTACAGCAAGCATTCATTGCGTTGGTGCTGCCCTCTGTTGCATGTTGTGATTACTAGTTTGTTAGTAAATTCTTGTGTATAAATACTTCATTATTAAGGTTGTGAATTAATGTTCTACTACTACTACTACTACTACTACTACTACTTACTACTACTACTACTACTACTGCTGCTGCTGCTGCTGCTACTGCTGCTGCTGCTACTGCTGCTGATACTAAAAGTAGTAGTATTAGTAGTATGTTTGCTGTAATGTCATAACAAAGGTCATACTTGTACATGCACATTAAAGTTCAAATATAATGTAAACTTAAATGATAATATAGATAATAAAATAAACATAATAACATAAGGATATAAGAAACGTCATTCTACTGCGATACGTATTAGTGTTACACATATCATAGACACCATGCTGTATAGGGAAATGTGACGTGTTAAATTGTTGAAAGCAGCGTACATACATTGAAAGGATCACATTATTAAGCTATAATAATTCTCACTTATTAGAACTCTTGTCATAACATCTTCACACCTCATGACATTTCAAAGATGAGTGTTACGCTTGATATTTTCATGCTGGACAGTCGCCTTCAGTTGTAAAGTCATCTATGCATCCATGCACAGGAAACGTGGTGCCAACCGGGCATGCGATTGTGTAATATGCCCAGGCTGCCCACGCATTTAGTGCAAGTGTTAAATGTCGATACTATACTTACCATTACATGTTTTCTCATCCACCTCCACCTTGTAACCTTTAGGGCAGATACACTCAAAACTCCCGTGTGTATTGACGCAGTCGTGACTACAGGCCCCATTGGAGCTTTCACATTCATTGATATCTGGACAAAAGAAAAAAAAGCAATCTTAGTCAACACATTACAGTAAGTAAAGCATCAGTGTAAGGTAACAATGGGGTAGTGGCATTGTTCCATTCAGAGAAGATATATACCGGTCAACAAACATCATTTAATGGTTATCAATTAATAAACGGTTCATTTTGTATTTGCACTGTCGGTAGAGGTTCGAACTCTGATCCACCGGCTACCGTTGACGCAAACGGCAGATCTCGCTGAACAACCTGGCTGCGGTGAATAGCACAAACATTGCGAGGTGCGCATGTTGGAGCACAACTTTCTCTGTAATGTAAACGGTACGAGACCTCTCATTGGTATTTGACTCGTAGTGACGTCACACCAAGAGGTCTGGCGAGATTCGAGACCCCTGGAATAGCCAGGTCTTCATTATAGCGCATATGGAAATTGGTCTCTCGCTAACTATCCTTTGTTTTATTCATCTAAGGTTCTCAAGTACTACATAATTTGGATGAAAAGTTAGATAAGAAGCTGGCAGCAAATATGGAGGACTGCTCGAGGAGTCAATAGCAATAAAGAGAGAAGCGGGGAGCTTGGCGCATACGCTTGTCTCCTACAAATTAATTCTTCATGGGCGCCCAGGCAGAAGTTGGTGTTCCAAGTCATAACGCATGCTGCTGGCCAAATGTACAGCCATCAGTGTCATAATGATTTAGTAAACAATTTCCCCCGGGGCAACATTGAAATCTTAACCAAGCCCCCGCTGGGCGACCATGGTGCTTACTGCTTTCCACAGCCGCTCGCCACTAATGGTTCGATGGTACTGATACATACAACTGTACATAACACGTTGATCGTTCTTACAAAACACAAACGTCAAAGGTCGAGTGCGAATTCAAGTGGTGTTGCATGAGCTACTACGGTGTATATGTTAACAGACGAATGCTCAGCGCGGCCAAATCACGCCTGTCAATTCTTGTGAAATCTTTCAGGTAAAGGCATATTTGGGAAATTATTTGAAGGAGAAATGTTGATCAGAACACCATCAACAACTCTACTCCAAATATTCTGCGGAATTATCTTTAAATTTAAAGTTATTATCCAAAGTATCATAGGTCCAGACGACCCTTTGAGAGGAGTTCTCAAGTATTTACTGGTTATTATGTGGTGGGACTGGTGAGACTGGGGTGGCTAGGCTGCATGTACGTAGTCTGCTGCCGCTACTGGATGTAAGTGATTAGACTAACTCATCACAGATGGCCATAGCTGACTTAGGTTACTTCTCTACTGAGCGCGCTCAAGCTGCTAGCCTGCTTGTGGAAGTGAAAAAGAGGACTTTGGACTATAGTGACAGCATAATTCTATACCATCTGTTTCTCAGCTCTCCGCTACACAGCAAGCAGTTCGTGCCAGCTTCATCTGACCACTGACACAGCAGCCAGACAGTGTTTTGCTTGAGGCCAGACACATATAATTTATTGTCGAACTCAGGTTTTGCATTGGGGACAACTTCACGTACAGTACAGATATGTAATTCCTGCACCAGTTGACCAGACGTCTGTTACTACCTGGTTGTACAGACATCCATGGATAACATGTCAAAAAATAAGCTGAGCCCATCAATTACCCACGTAGCTTGCGACTCAAAAGTACGATCAGTTGTGAAGTCATCTATGCATCCATGCGCAGTAAACAGGATGGCGTGCGGTGCGTGTATTATGCCCGGGTTGCATTTAGTGCAGGAATTAAATGCTGGCACTACATCTATCTAAACACGAGTTTGCTCAAAATCAGGAAACGTTAATATCGGGCGGTGTTGACATTGTAAACGCACTTGGTTTAATTTGGTTCTGAAACGAGTTTTGCTGTTAATTCTTATTTCTATTGCTCATTCAAATGACGAGTTTTAAAGAATATTGATGTAATTACTATTGTACTTTTCTAATCTTAGTCAAAGAACAATTATCGCTGAAGAAAATAAAAAAAGGAAATCGGAAATAGAATCTGGCATTTTACAACTTTGTCGAAAATTAGCTGATGGGATAGGTGATACAACGTATAAACCTAGTCTTGCGATACTCTACCACAGCATTGAATACTTCTAACAATAAAAGGAAGTATATTTCAAGTTGGGTAGCCGTGAAATTCTTCACAGTTTCTACTTAGTGCTCTTACTCCTGATTTAGAAAAAACACATTATAGCGATGTATGTATTATAGCGAATGATCGGTCAGATGATGAGGATATAAAACGTCAATACAGATCATTATGCGGCAGAGCTAACATGCCGATCAGAAAGTTTGAAAGATGCTCGGAACAAGTCAGGCTTGTCCTCTTTAGAGCGTATTGCACGGTGCTGTATTGTACCCCTCTGTGGTGTATCTTTGCTTAAAACACGTACAACTTGCTCAGAGTCTGTCATAACAATACCCCCAGGGAGCATCTACATCTGAGAAGAGAGAGTAGAGCCAAAGAGAAGTTCGTTCTGAATAGAATCCCTAGTTTCGGGAACTTACCCGGAAGAGTATTTACCAATTCAAAACTCGAATAAATAACAATGCCAACAGTATCCTTCAAACATTAGAAAAGTATATTAGAGATAGCAGTGTAGGTACAGTCTGGGAGACCTCCCTGTAAAACTTCTGGTCAATATTGTACCTATGTATGTGGACCACCTGCGTCTGAAATAAAGTATTGAATTAAATTGAATATCTATTCGAGATACCAATATAAGTATCTTAGGTAAAGATGGTGTAAGTCCCAAGCTCCTTGCATGCATATTCAGAATCCACCTAGGTGCGTACTTAACCCACTAATGCTTAAAGAGTTCCTCCAGAAATTGTCGTCTGGATCTATGACACTTTTTACAATAACTTCAGAATTAAGAATGATTTTACAAAATATTTGAAGGAGAGTTGTTGACAATGTTCTGATAAACATTTCTCCTTCAGAATTTTTTCTAAGTGTGCGTTTCCCTGCAAGATTTCATCAAAATTGTCAGGCTGCTTTCGGCCGCTGTGAGCATTAATGGATTAAGCAATCTTCAGCTGAGACATCATGGGTGAGGGACCCTATCTATGCCCAGAAACCTGGGTGGTGATCGGGCATGCGGTTGTGTAAAACGTCCGGTCTGCCCGCACATTTAGTATGGAAATTGATTATCTGTACTGTATATCAATCATCATCCAGGGATACTTTACCTAGACAGGTTTTGCCATCTTGATGCAGGATGTAGCCGGCGGGACAGGTGCAGATCGGCCCATCTTTTGTATCCTCACATTTCCTATCACAACCGCCATTGTTTACACCACAGGTAGCTGAAAGACCATTGTTAGCACATTATGTCATCTCATGAGACGCAGCAATCATTAACCCTTATGCTGCTGATGGTTAATTTTGCCAATAGAGAATGATGTAAAATAGCTGAAAATGACTGGAATATAGGTTTCTTATAGGATTCTTCTGATAGTACTCAGCAAGAGCCATCGAATGAGTACCAACATGACAGGGTTTTGATGGTTTACAAAAATCATTGCGTCCTTGTGTTTGGATGAAAGTAGTTTCAGCATTGGAAGGGTTAATGGGCGGTATTTTCTTTACGCCCACTGGTATAAAGCAAAGGCAATTATCTATTGAGGAGTCTTTCCTTTATAAAGAAGTTTTTAAACTTTCACGTACGTTCATATTATTTGTAAAGAGCAAAGCCTGATAAATCTTTCGATGAGGTTGCTTTTCTAATTTCGTGATTCCTAATTCATTTCGATAATCAACATATGCAATTGATAACAACTTGACACATGCAACATGCTTAACACCTTTTAAAATCCAGTATCACGGAAAAAAATAGTAGTAGTAGTAGTAGTAGTAGTAGTAGTAGTAGTAGTAGTAGTAGTAGTAGTAGTAGTAGTAGTAGTTGTTGTAGTAGTAGTAGTAGTGGAAGAAGAAGTAGAAGCAGCAGCAGTACCAGCATCAGCAGCAGCAGCAGTAGTAGTAGTAGTAGTAGTAGTAGTAGTAGTAGTAGTAGTAGTAGTAGTAGTAGTAGTAGTAGTATTGTCGAACGCAGAAGTAGTAGTATTTATTGACTTTATGGCTTAGATACAAAATCGTACTAGTAAATTGAATATTTCCAACACATAAATCAACATAATCAAATACAAAAAAGGAAAGTAAAGCACATCATAAAGTCAATATAACTGATCGTAACAACATATAAAGTGAAACTTAAATCACACACATTCAAATATCATACTTAATCGAAATAAACTTTAAAAACATATAGCTAACCCCTTCACTCTACATACGCGTGAACACCAATAGCAATAAAGCTAAATGTACATACCAAGTCTCAGGCTAAAGATCAAAAAGGTACACGGAAGATGTTCAACAATAATGTTGAAGATAATGCTATTATCCCAATCAGTTTTCAGGTATTTGCTTACCAATGCAGGTCTTCCTGTCCGGGCGGAGCATGTATTTCTGTGCGCAGCTGCAGACGGGCCCGTTGGGCGAGTCGGAACACGAGTGCTGGCATCCTCCATTGCCCACCGCGCACGTGGCTGCAAAAAACAACCAATCAGCAACAATTACCAAACAAACAATCAGCAAACAACCAATCAGCAACAATCGGCAAACAACCAATCAGCAACAATCAGCAAACAACCAATCAGCAACAATCAACGAACACAATGGCAAGTAGCACTTTTCAAGTAGTAAATATTTTTTATTCTCAAATGATGATTTTATTTGCAACTGTTATACATTCAATCCTATGCAGAACCACAACCTTCTTATTCAAAAATAATATTTTGTATTTTAAAACTTAAAGATATTTTCGGATTTTTAGTCTTCTCGTTAGAGTTGTTTCGTTTACAAAACACAACCACATAAAGGAGGCACGCATGCATTTTGCACAAAGATTTCACATGGCATATCATAGTATTTCCATTAGTGCTTTATTTTCAATTTAGCACACATACGGATAAGTTACACATACACAGTTCCATTATGTACACATATTTAGTTTGGAATATAATAGAATTTTCCATTAGATTTAATAATTTCGATTTACAAAACACACACGATAAAGATGTCTATGCACTCGTCCGTTTAGCAGAAATATTCTCATGACATACAATTTAGCATTTTCCATAACCTTCATTCTGATTCACTGCATATCCCTACCCTTTATCCTAAATTGACCCAATTTCCTTCTATGTAAGAGCTGTGTTCCTACATACACAATTATTTAGACAATTATCATTCGATAAGATACAATCGAATGTTCTGTCCTTTTGATTGTGTTATATATAGCTTTTTTTTAGTTCATAATCCCCAGATCAGTGATATGCTAAAATGTGTCTCATAGCGTGGCTTTCTCTTCCTTTGCATAGATATCTGCATGACGCATCGTTATAAAAGGGATGCATGATTATATTTTCTATTTTGATAACTAGAAATATTTCTTATTCTGTTACTAAAAGGAGCTGCAGGAGCAGAACATGTTTTCCATTGTGGATTTGCGGTAATTGCAATTGTGAAGACTATCTTACGGGAAAGCACGATCAAACATTTGTGTTTCAGGACATACACGCTCTTTTTGTCCACGTATGATTTCATTTCTTGGCGAGTATTCAAGCACAATACAGGCAACTCTGTTTAATCCGGACATGTGTAATCCAGATTATCGTCTAAACCGGACAGATTGGAAGGTCCCAGTCCCTTCCTATACATATAATTCCTATACGCATAATCCAGATTTTGCCTAATCCGGACAGAATTTTAGAGTCCACATCAGTCCGGATTAAGCAGAGTTGCCTGTACACACATGCAAGCTGGTACTATGAGTAGTGTCTCACCTATACAGTCTCTGCCGTTAGTGTGTAGCCGGTATCCCGTCCTGCAGCTACAGCGCATGCCGTGCCTGTTGATACAGTGGTGGGCACAGCCTACACTGTCCTGGCACCACGTGCCACCTGCAGAGATAAGCACAACAGCAGCAATGTAAGACAAGTGCTAAGTGGTATGGACACAACGGGTATTGAGACAGCAATATAAAAACAGGTGCCATGAAACATCGTGCATATAGAAAAAGCTTTGAAAAAGCACACACAGAGGAATCTTTTGTTTGGGGTAATCCAAGCATAGTATTATTGATGTCATAATTTTAATCATCAAAAAGATCATTTATAGAGGATTTATTTAAGATAGAGAAAATTCGAGTTTTATCAGGGAAACATTATTATTGATGTACTAAGTTTTGAGACCAAAGGCATGTGTATCTATACCTATACACACACACACACATATATATATATATATATATATATATATATATATATATATATATATATATATATATATATATATATATATATATATATATATTTCATATTCATAAACATTCTAATATGTAACTTAACATAAGTCGCAATTTCTAGATATAGGTTGTAGAGTAGTTCAATATATCAACCTTTGACACAAAACGTTAGTTAAGAAAGTGTACTTACTTGAACATGACCTGCCATCAGCTGCCAATGCAAATCCTGTATCACACCGGCACTCGTAACTGCCCAGAGTGTTAATACACTGGTGCTCACAGCCACCTTTACTTATAAAACATTCATTTTTATCTGAAATGGAACAAAAGATACATCCATATGGACTGTCGTGAATATAAAATCATTCTCTCCAATCTTACTATTCTATGTATTTGTGTTTCAACAAAAAAGTTTGCTTTATTGTCAAGTTATACCCAATTATACCATTTATCAGCACACAATACGTGAAACATTGACCCAAAGCTGCTGCATTCTGCATGTTGTGTATTACTTAGAGACCTATGATTAGCAACAGCACGAGGTAAGTAAACTAACCTTGTTGACAATACTCTGAAATCCCCTTAGTTTACACATTTCTCTACTCATCTCTAGTTATCTGTTCACGTCCTGCGAGGCGTTTCCTGTTTCACGTGTTCTATTTTCTCTGTATGCTTATTATATTATTGCTATAGTGAATTATATTTTACGACTATCTTTGTAATACTTTATGTATTCTTTTATAGCAAGAACAATGGCCAACAAATATACATACAAATAGTAGTATTAAAACTTGGTATTTAATGCATGGCATTACACTATTATCCCCACTGAAATGTATTCAAATATTGCTGTTAATATATTGCAATACATATGTATGAGAAAGAATAAAGTACATAAAACTAAAAGTCGTATACTGTAAATCACTTAAATATAGCGTGAACATTATATAGCGTAATTATGGTACTGCCCTGGATAGCGTGATCTAAGCATAGCGGTGAACGGGAACAGCAGCAGCAAGTTCAATTAAGAATTTAATAAAGATGGTGATTTTACAATAGCGCATATGGGCAGAGCGCTATTATCACTATCTTATTGTTCCCGCTATACTTAAGTGATTTACAGTAATACCCTAAAGTTCACTTACCTATACAATTATGTCCATCTTTAGCTATTGTAAAACCTTCTTTACAGCTACATGAAAAATTTCCAATGTTATTACTACAAAAATGTACACATCCACCGTTTACATATTCACATTCATTTTCATCTGAAAAAGGAAAAAGAGAAAACAGGTTGACCCGACTTTTCATTGGATAATCATGGACTCTTCTCATATTACACACAGATTCACATACTAATTGCCGGTCATTAAAAGAGATTCTTGCACGTCAATTCGAATTGAAAAAACACACACTTTTCAACAAATACGAAATTAGTGCCACTTTGAATTACAGAGCTTTAAGCGTGCAACATCCTACATCGCAATTGGCTGTTCTTAACACATGTCATCAAGTATTGAAAATAATCATTTGATGTACAGTGTGGTTTGGTGACAGAGCATTATGTGCCTATGCACCACGCCTTTGGAATGAGCTCCCTGACGACATCAAGGCTGTTGATAGTGTGCAAAACTTCAAGATACAGCTGAAAACATTGCTATTTCGAAAGGAGTTTATTTGACCATATGGACCATGACAACTGTCCACTGACTTTCTCTAAAGCGCTTTTGAACATTATAGGTGGAAAGGGCGCTATATCAAATATCAATTATTATTATTATTATTATTATTATTATTATTATTATTATTATTATTATGTTGAAAAGAGAAATGAAAACCCGAGTACCTAGGGGTTTATCTCTGGGTAGATTTTCATTACTGAATTATATGATACAAGGCCCTTTCAATTGAAATACGTCAAGGTAACATACCTATACATATTTTTCCATTTCCATAAAAACCTTCTTTACATTTACACCGAAATGACCTGCGTGTGTTGTAGCAGATGGCGTCTACGTGACAATCGTGCTTCCCACTTGTACATTCGTCAATCGCTGAAAATTAAAAAATACAGCATCAATCAGCTATTGTTTGCTTTCCAAGTCGTTAGAGTGGACAGCTGAAGAAAATACGCGAACAAAGAGCTTGCATCTTGCCATGACACATTGACATATGATTTTCCTCGAGGCTAAACCTCTCTCAGTGGTTATGCTATTGTATTATCCTTACATATAAGCTAGTAATATTTCTATGTATGGGCTATGGAATGCCTTTTGCACTTTTATTAAAGATGTGCGAGGGAGAACAAAGATGTTGAGAAAGAGAACAAAGACTAAGTAATTGAGAGACAAGATCCTGGAAAGAGAGACAAGAGTTGAGAGATTGAGATACAGCATGTCGAAGAGAGAGGCAAGATTTAAAAAGTAAATCAACATGTGAATAATTATATGGGATATGAATATTCATGAGTACAATTAGGTTAGGCAATCAACGTCATCACAAATCAGAAAGTTGTGTGTGCCTTAACGTGTGCCTTGACCTTTGACTCTGTGTCTTCGGCAGGGACTGTACTCGGACATCTCTGATTTCTTCTAGTCAAACTCCAGCTAGAGGCGACCCATATACAGAAACACACGAATGTTGATGTGTCTATTCATCTTTGTTTTCAACTTGAGTTTGAATTTAGAAAATATAGCATACATCGTCAGAGATCTTTATGATAGAGGTCCTTGCCATAAAGATTTAACAAATTATCCGACATTACATAGATTGGATAATGCACCTCATGTTGAATGTAATCAAGCATCTATAGACACAAGGTCAAAGGTCAAGGCACACGTGAAATGCACACGCAATTGTCTGATTTTTGGTGACATAATATATGTAACATCCCAAGGTCAACGAATATTTATTCCCCAAATAATTATTCAGATGCTGGTTCCCTTTCGAGACTTTGCCACTCTTTTTGACACCTTGTCTCTCAATCTTTCAAATCTTGTATCTCAATCCGGCATTTTGTCCCTCAATCTCTGTCTTGGTTCTCTTTCTCACAATCTTGGTACTCCCTCTGTACAGGTTGGTTCTCCCTCACACATCTTGAATAAATGTGTAAAAGACATGCCTTAGTGGGCCTCTATTGTTGCATTCACAAGGTCAACAAAGTTAAGCTGCTTATCACCAAACACACAGACTGGCAAGAAGGGGTAAGGTACCCGGTAAGTACTACAGTAGTATGATCTTGCGTAAGGGATATTGTCTAAACTAAGAGCCATAAGAGTGACATATAAGGAGAAAAATCTTCATGAAAAGTAAATATTACTCAGAAACACTTCAAAACTACCTCTATTTCTAATTGGTATTTCAAATCTAAGATTTAGATATTTAAAGAATTACTTTACTGATGTTAAGCTGTTTTTTAATAGTATTCTTACGTCGAGTAACAGTAATTGTAAAACCCAACCATAATAGAAGCTGTTTTCTTGACATGACTCACTCCCTATGATTATTTTGATGCCAATTAAAAGATTTGTTATTGTTTTATGTTGGATGAAAGGGATAAATAAGAAATCCATACATCTTTTGTAAACAATTTTCGTTACATTTTTCCTGAAGTGATTCAAAAAAACATTGCTTGTCATGTATACATAGATGGCAGCTAAAATGTGTATGACCAAGACAGTGTCACAAATATTACCAATGTCCATCTTATGATAGAAAATGTTATCATCTCAAAAGGGTTAACAAAAACGCAATTAGTCCTTTGGTTTTCAAATTTAAATATCTAGAATTTCTCAAGTGTGTTTTGGTAGCTTATTGTGAAAACAATAAATGTAGCCCTTTGCGAAAACATTCTATCAAAGCAGAATGTTGACTTTAATAAGGCATGTGTTTCAGCCGTCAAGCATTCTATCGACAAAACTTTAAAAAGTTCTAAAATCTGGGGTGATGATCTAAGTGATCTGAGTAGTGCTACAGTATAATTCATATTAGTAGTGAGTTTATTACTCATGTGGATTTCTACTTTTACCATTTAAATTGTAATATGAAGGCCATGCAATGTTTTTAGATTGTCTTTTATTAGGCAAGATATTCATTGAATTCAAATCATCCATATGCTTTGAAGTTCTACTTTTTCTAGGATAGTCATGACAATTGCTCAAACAAAAAATATTGTTTAGAATATAAGTCAGTTGCAATTATGGTTACCTATGACGCAAGTGTAAGATATAGATAATAAACAATTTTGTATTAGGACTTTACAAATCATCATCCGTTCGTATTGTTTTGTGAATGTTTGCATTTCACTGTTGGGAAGAGTCTAACATTTGGTTAAGTAACCTCTTTTTCACTTGTAATAACTTCAGGGAGTCACCTGAGATGCGTTTACAGTATATCACCTTCTCAGTTACCATAAACATTGTATTGACCATCGACTATTCTTTGAATATACCAAATAGTTCATGAATTTTGATATATTGATATGAGCGTGCCTGTATCCATAATTCAATGGTTCTCCAAAAGATGGCAAATAGTAACAAATGACTTCTCTCCTCCAGAACATAAGCTGATTGGACCTTCTGTTAACTCAATTTTGAATAGTATAAATCGTTATGAACTCGTTTTGAGTAAATTCTGCCCATGTAGTTAGATTTATTTCTTAATCAAATGTGCTAGCTTACTCACTTTCTGACATCAAAAATCGATGTACAATCATATATGTACGTCTTATTGAATAGGAGTGATCATCGCTTTAGTGAGCATTCTGCCATAATTATAGTATTGGTAAATCACGTCTAAACATGATAGATTTATGCTTAAAGCCTTTCACATATTTCTATATTTTAAATCTAAATAATTCATGAGTATAACATTAAGATAACTGTTACATCTGAAACTTGTTTGATTTCTGCAATTCTGCAATAAATGCTAAAGTGTAACTATGGCTTCAGAATTAGCAAAGATATATGTTACAGCTCAATGTCGCCTTTCCTGGGCCACATTGATTACAATTGTACTCCACTAATTGACTGAGATATCTAGATTTGAATCTTGCAAAATAGAACAGATTCACTGGCTGGACAGTTCAAGGGGGATGCCATCTTGGGCTTTATCAGAGCAGAGCTCACTAGCAAGAGGCTGTGCACATGATATCATTGATATACAACTGCCTGAAGGCTGAACTCTATTCATTTCTGAACACATTTATAAATGCTTTCAAAAGTAAAGGACTTGCAAACAAACAAAGTGGTGAATTAGACTAAACAGACAATGACACTGTCTAAGGGTATACCTACTGTAAATTGCATTTCCTAGAGGAATACTACAATCGGTGTGGCAAAAGCAACAAGGAAAGGTGACCTGTAGTAAAAGGTCTGGGGAGCTTTTATCACGATAGAGCTCAAATAATCCCACCAGTTGTTTGCAAAACAGACTGGCATTCTTAGTATTTAGTATTATTACACTGTTATCTTGTGATGGAAGAAAAGGGAAGTTTCCAATTAGTAAGCTGGTTATTGTCACAGGTTCAATAAGGAATTGATTGCAATATACATTAATAACAAAGGAGCAATGATAAATCGTATCCACTCTTGTTTTTCAAGCTCCCGTGGTTTACTGCAATAACTCATCTTTGGGGCACAATCATTTCAATTTACAGTCAGATTTAGTTAATGTTTGGGAACCACTAGTATATGAATTACAATTCCATATAAGCCTTTAATTTCAACTACAATGGGTATTGCAAAGACACAGAAAGCTCAGTCAGTACACAGCGTAAACAGGTTTAAGTCAATTCCGTTGTTTCCAAAATAACTTAAATACATAACTTTTATCACCCAAAGTCACCATAAATACATGCTGTCAAGTTCTCCTCTGTACATCATATAAATTGAATCATAAGCTTTGATTTGTTCACACAAGCATCCTGCCTCAAAAGTGGTTTAATGTGTACTTTTGAGAAACTCATACCAACCTGGGTACAAAGTGTGAATTAGTTTCCTGGGTTAGAAATTTAGTGGATTGTTGTACACATAACAGATCCTTTTCTAGTATCGTTGTTGCATCCAAAATCTTGACAATTGACATTGAGATGTCCAGAAAGTGTTTATTTGGATGAATTACCACGAAGCTAATGTTTCTTTAATAATCCTCTATTACCACTGTCCACTAACACACGTATCGAATATCACATTCCCTGGTTAAATCAGAAGTCGGTCATGTGTTTTCACCAACGAATTTCCCAATATTGAACCCTTCTAAATTATTATGTCTAAGGTTTTCTTAATTCGCTGTGTCAATATACTTGAGTAAAATTTGTGATAAGGGTTGAGTGAAGTAATAGGTCTCCAATGTTCAGTTCGGTTCCGTATTACTGACCTTTCAGAAAAAAAATATCTGAGACTACGCAGCACCTCATGCTCTCTAAAAGATTTTAACAACCTGAACAAAGGTTTTCAGGTCAGTTTTTAATGAAATTCATTTAAGTATCAATCAGGACCCTGCCTTTCATTATTTTTCGAGTTTCTAAATATCAACTTCCTCCCTCCAAGCAAATCTCTGTTCATTTTATCTATGTTTGTCATTTATCGTAGCTTTTTATCTATGCCCTTAAAACAAGAATCTGAGTTGTCAGAGTTCTATTTTCTGATAAAGTTTTTCGTAGAATTTTCTCATTTTCTTTTGGCATTTGGCTGGGATCTTGAAGAGTGTTGTTTTGCTTTAACTTTGATTGTCTTATGTTTTCAATTTTTTCTTATAAATACAAACATATAAATTGAACAGTAAACTAAATAAACACAAAGAGAAATCAAGGTTATCCTTGCACGACGGACACATCTTAGACTAATGTGTGTGTGTGTATATATATATATATATATATATATATATATATATATATATATATATATATATATATATATATATATATACATATATATATATATATATATATATATATATATATATATATGTATATATATATATATATATATATAATTATATATATATATATATATGTATATATATATATATATATATATATATATATATATATATATATATATATATATATATATATATATATATAGCTAGTATACTACACACCTTTTTGCAATGGACTGATCAATAACGTGAGAGAGTATGTGATTCAGAAAAGATAGATAACAATTCAAAACGCCTTCAGTAGGTGGAGTGTCTTTAAAGCATGTAAATTGTTCCTCTTTTTTAATGTTTTCCCTACAAACAGCAACCAAATCGTGATTAGAAAGAAGATGTTTGAATTCCTTTTGGATCATTGAGTCTTTTGCAATTAAAGGTGTTTGAATGGAAAACCAGGTTACAATCGGTTGCACAAATGTAGGTGTTAGTGTCAAATCTATAAAATCACATAGGCCACCCAACTTGTACCCTTTGCAAGATATCCATAGGACATGGCATTGGACACATATCAATATGGTACCTTAATTTGTTCAAGATTCACTTCATAGACTAAATAGTGATGGTCCTCCTCATGATACAAAATAAGGTCTCGAAAACAGTTAGGACCCCAGTCAAACAAACAGAGGAACGAATGATATGATGGTGATCTCGTGTAGCGAAGGATTTATCCTATGATATCATATCATTAATGCAATGAGCCACATTGCAAAGAACTACAATGCTTCAGTCATCCCACTTCTCGCATATCTATAGTACCGGAAAAATGAACAATTTATATTGTACGTGTTATAAAACAAAATGTCAGAATGAGCAATTTTATAAATGCCTTTCATACACCGCAATTTAAATTTGAATATCATACACTTGCGCTTAGATTGAAAGGATTTGATGAGAAACATAGAATTGGAGGTTAGATGAATGTTGAACTTTTGATGTTTTAGTGAGTTATCTATGTCGAAGATGTGATATAATTTTGATTTGATCTCTATCATACATGTACGTCCATATAAATTTTCTCAACTATTCTACAACGTATAGGACTACTACTGCCACTACGGTAGCACAATTATAGGGGGATATTCTCTCATTCAAGGGCACAATTTCGGTTTAATAGTAAATCAACTCAAATCATAACACATTTGGCGACACCGAACATTTTAAAAGATCTTTACAACTATGATTTAGAAAATTATGCACATTGGACTGAAGAAGGTAAAGCTTTTTTTATATCAGCATACTTTTTGATGTATGCGGATAAAGGCATCTCACTAGTCTAGACGATGGGTCAACAGATGAGCTATTATGCAACATTTATCAAAACCTATTGTTTTATTCCGGGCCAAGCAGGTCTAACGACACCCTTGCTGATACGGTCAATGGTTTTAGGAAGTGTGGGAAATCATTGGTCGTGTAGCTGTCGCTGCAACATCCTGCCTCTCACGCTAGACTATTTGCAATTGTTTTGATAGCCTCACGTTTATTGCTTCATATTGTAGTAGTTCCTGAGTTGCTATGTCAGTCGCGTATCTTGCATTCATCCTTAGCTAGAGTCATAGAACTATAGGACCAGACAGATATATCTCAAAAGCATATGCGGACGATGTTACGGTAGCTTGTATATCTACAGTTATGCTAGATGGGGAATCACTGACGAACACTCCCGTAAACGGTGTATATAAAGGTGTAGTTTTGGTGAAGTCAGCTAGCGATCAAACAACACATTTCAAATTGAATACCGTTATTATGGGCACCAAGAAGGAAAAGGAAATACATGATATGATCATTACTGAGTCGCTTGCACTAGAAATACATACAATTCTTACGGAATCGGCCAGATTAACGTAGAGAAAAGAAAGGTGGGGCATGCCACAACTGGTTTAAGCATAGGAACGATAGTCTATGTTTCTTGTAATCTTATCTTTTGCACAATAGCCTTTTCTACTTCAATATCTGGGTGCAAGTTATGGATAAGTTTAATATGGATATCGAATGAAGGATAGAGTACCGTACACAATTTAAAGTGAAGTCTAATCATCTTTTTAAAGGGTTGCTTTGTGTGAGTGTATTAAATAAGTGAGATAAACATACGTCGTGCATAGAACATGGCGTACCCGAGTGTGTGGCAATATAAATAAGCAACACCTCCCTGATAGCTGGTGTCATCCTGTTATATAAAATATTCACATACCTGGACCAAACCTAGTCAATACAGAGAGAACTTCTTAACAATGTGAAAGGCAAGTAAAGTATATTAGATATCAATGGGACAGTTAACACGAGCATTTGCAAAACAGGTAGGACTTCTGTTAAGTCTGATGAATTGAGAATAATTGTAAGCATTAACTTCTGACACTATCGGTGTTTCCGAACGTTGCATGGATATTCTTTAGATGAAGAGAGACGCTTCAAAGCGCGTCTGTAACAACTGCTTATGTAATAACTACAGCTTATGTAATACAACCGCTTGCGTAATAAGAAATTGACTGCTTATGTAATAACACAAAACAGTTAAACGACTGTAACAACTGCTTATGTAATAATCACGGCTTATGTAATATTCAACCAGTCATCCATGAATAATTGATAAAAACACAACTAATTACCATTATTTTGAGTTGTCATTTAAACATCTATCAGTACCAGATTTTCATACCTGTTTTGCTGGAACATTCCCCACCCCCCCCCCCCCCCCCCCCCCCGTTGAACATCAAATGTTCACAATGAGAACTGAACGATGATATCCATTTACCAGTCATCCATGACCAATCGAAAAAAAAACACACACAACAACTTACAACTTATTTTTCCTGCATTCCTTAAATCACCTCTATCATGTATTAACCAGTATCATAATACATGCATCATCCACATCATCATCATCATCCACATTCATTGTCATTCATCATCATCATCATTGATCTGGGATCAGGACCACCCCTGACCCTGTTGAAAAATGATTGGCTAAAATTCTTGCCTGTATTTACTCTTCTGTGTTTCTGATTTTAAATATATTTTTCTTTTTCTACAATGAATTTGGCCCTACTCCGTGGGGCATTGCTGTGTTAGTTATTCTATGTCATGGATGAATAACTAACACAGCAATGCCCCACGGAGCAGGGCCAAATTCATTGTAGAAAAAGAAAAATATATTTAAAATCAGAAACACAGAAGAGTAAATACAGGCAAGAATTTTAGCCAATCATTTTTCAACAGGGTCAGGTATGTTGAGCAAAACCTTGGATTAAGAAAAGAACTTTGTGTTTGGTCTTCTGAGGCAAAACTAAATTAAATACCCCGTATCAAATAAAATAAATATAAGCTTACCTACAACTCCTTTCCGTCTGTGCCTGCTTCCATGATACTAATACATGTGTGCAGTTGAAAACGGCAGGTCCTTTATTTGTGCATTGCACACCCATAACAAAACTTATTTTCTTTCAATATTTGGTTTATTATTACATAAGCAGATTTTGTTTATTACATAAAGAAGTTGGTGCTACATAAGCGGTTAATTTTTTATTACGCAAGCGGTTGTGTTACACAAGCGGTTAATTTTTTATTACGCAAGCGGTTGTTATTACATAAGCAGTTGATTTTTTATAACACAAGCGGTTAATATTACATAAACCGTGATTATTACATAAGCAGTTGTTACACGCGTCTCCTAAATTTTGAGTTAAATATCGCCACTGGTGAAAATGTTTGTTCTCAAGCACCCGCGTACGTCTTTTCTAAGTATAAGAGATGAACTGTATTCGCGTTTTCAGTCACTGCAAATATTTTAAAAGTTTCAAGATTTTATCCTGGTCGTTTACAAATGTCAAATACCAGCAGTCTGTCTTGGAAAGATATTACTAGAAGCTACCCTCTAACTTTGTTTCAGTTATAAGAAAGTTACCCATAAGAGACTGTATGGACAGGGTATATTTTAGAGCAATAATGCGGCCCTTAGGACTTACTCCCTTCACATCAGCCAGTAAAATAGGGCAGAATACTAGACACATATAACGTTGGTATTTTAGTTCCTCCGATCGTCAGCAGGAGCGCCTCAAATTCTTTTCCATATATTCTTAATTATTGGTAAAATAGTTATGATTACGTCCCTCCTTATCTCTAAGTTTATGCATGTTCGACTAGCCTTTCTATTACCGCACTACTAATATATTACATTGACTGAGCACTTGGGTTTGACAAATTTATATGGCCAAATACCCCCCTCTTCCCTCCAAAACAATGAAGATAACAAGGAAAGAATTACCCATTCACTAGAGAGACCTATTTCACCAACATAAGATAGCTGTGATTATCTTTGAAATTAACCCTTCCAATGCTGAGGACACTTTTGTCAAAATCACTAGGACTCAAATATTTTTGTCATAATGGTATTCATTGGATAGCTCTTGCTGAGGGTGCCAGGGTTTCAATCATTTATCAGATTTTTTTTGCATCATTTGCATCATTTTTTGAAATGGCAAAATATTGTTAACCAGGATATATTTCTTCCGAGAAATGGACCTGTTTCCAAAGCCTTTCGATGCCCCACAATTGATAGTATTCAAAGAAACAAGAGCAGAACACTTGTTTCCACTATCGAAACTCCACTCTGGTGTTAAGTGTTGAAACCATGAAACGTCATGGATAATGAGGAATACCCGTTGTTTGTGGGAGGTCTTGGCAATACCCCGCGTAGAACCTGACAATAAAAGTATCCTTAAAAACAAGGTATCTTAACATACCTTAAGCAACACTCCAAGTATTTTTCTGTGTGCACCACACACGTTCAAGATGAAAACGAGAACACATATATCAAATCCAGGTTCTCAGAGACTCAGAATGATACGGGCATAGCAAAGGTATACTGTACGATATCTATGTTTCATCTGTAATACTTATACCTAAAACGATTACCACTTCAGCACTATATATATATATATATATATATATATATATATATATATATATATATATATATATATATATATATATATATATATATATATATATATATATATATATATATATATATATATATATACACCTCGTCTGCTGCTGAAGTTTCCAAGCAAATCTGTGGGCACGTCACCAAAGTAGTATGGCACACAGCTACAGGAGGATATTATACCAGTAAACGGATATGTTGGGTGATGGGTGCAATGTTTTGTATCCGTTTTTAATTATGTACCTTTGCCATTTACCTTTTTGTGATTAGTCAAAAGCTGAAGAAAATAAAGATATCTCACCAGTCTATTGAACTACTTCTTAGTGCACTCATATGTGTTCACACGACCAATGGCATACTGAGTTACTTAGAACTAAGTAATAACAGCCATGTAGCAGAACTTAACGCAGGTAATAGGACCAATAGCTTACAGACAGACACAAAGTTATGGAGATATTCTTGCATGAAAATGAATTTAACAAGATTTGGGAGCCAGTCTACAATGAATTATATGACACATATTCATAACAAACTGACTTAGCTATATTTTGGATGTACATATACCCGCTATACCTGCTATTTGTGAACTTAATATGAATTGTAAACAGATTATTTGACAATGAAATTGCATATTGGAAAATAAAAAACAGCTTTTTTTTGTGAAATTAAAAAAAAAAGTTATGAAGATAAGTTGCATTGGCGGGGTACATGAGTTGATCAGTCGGCTAGCCTGTAAGAAGTTACATCTAATGAGAAATAATACTTCTTTAGAGGTTCTCCGATAGCCTGAGTATCTTGTGTTGAAAGGTCTTTTACACTTGGTAGTGAAAAAGCCAATATCCCAAATCAACATGTCTTATATATTATATATTATTATTATTATTGATATATATATATATATATATATATATATATATATATATATATATATATATATATATACATATACATATATATATATATATATATATACATATATATATATATACATATATATATATATATATATATATATATATATATAATATATATATATATATATATATATATATATATATATATATATATATATATATATGTGTGTGTGTGTGTGTGTATATATATATATATATATATATACATATATATATATATATATACATATATATATATATATATATATATATATAAATATATATATATATATATATATATATATATATATATATATATATATATATATATATATATATATCAAACAGGTCATCACAGCTAGCGTGGAATCACACTAACAATCACTAATATTGACCATTGATATAAAGGTATAAAAGGTAAAACGATTTTGTAAAGGTAGTGAAACTGTTTGTAAAATTTGAAAAAGCAAACCAGATTAAACTTTTCCGTATTGCATATCATACGTGTATTGAAGGAAAGGGATTTTATTTGTCTTATTTATGATACGCTTGAATAATAATTATTCGTTAGATTTTGCTTTTCCCTAAAGCCTGGAACATTCGCACAAAGATCACCAATGTATATATCGAAAACGTTTCATCCTCGTCAGTTCAGTGTACAGTGACTCAAATAAATGCTAGAAGCCAGGCGATATATACATGTACACAAGATAGCTCTAAACATGTCTAAGGCGATAATTTTGCCAATTACACGTATAGGGAACTCGGAGTGACTAGACGGTTACTGGCAGCACCTGTAGAAATGGCATGGCGGCTGTCTGGGAGCCTTTAATGCACTATTAATAAGAACAAGCAACTGCAGGTACCAAATTCTTTATCAACATATGTACAAGAGCAGTCGTAGAGATACTCGCCGAACCGGAGAAACATCAGAAGTATTAACTATCAAGTGTAGAGTATTAAGTATATACTGGCAACTCAGCTTAATCCGGACTAATGTGGACCCTAAATTTCTGTCCGGATTAGACAAAATCCGGATTATGCGTATAAGAATTATATGTATAGGAAGGGACTGGGACCTTCCAATCTGTCCGGTTTAGACGAAAATCCGGATTACACATGTCCGGATTAAGTAGAGTTGCCTGTAGTATTAACTATATTACACGTATAGGGAACTCCGATTGACTAGACGGTTCCTGCAGCACCTGTAGAAATGGCATGGCGGTTGTCTGGGAGCCTTTAATGCATCATGTGCTGCTCCTCCGCCTCCCCTGTAGCGGAGAAAGATGTGGTGTATAAAGGGCTGCTGACAGCGCCATCACCTCGCTGACACTCAGCCACTCACGGCAGCATAAAGTGCTGCTGCTGCGGCGGTGACTCGGGGAAAGCAGCCAGCCAGAGCACCACTCTATGCTCGACAGCTTGTCTGCAATGCCAGTTCCGCTCAAGACGGAGAGCAGCACGAATAATTAGTTTGTCACTTAACACTTTGTTTCGATTTCGTGGTCTATGGCGTACTAACATCTAAAGGTGGAGTGAGTTAGAACAGCAATTAGGACACCGTAAAAACAAGAGGTGCTTTGCAGTGTATACAGCAGAAGTACCTTAGTACGAATGTATTTAACACATTAAACAGCGAAATTTTGAAATTTCCTCAAAGCAAATACTGTACCGCGGCAATTTTTTCACTTGCAACAAAGTTGGCACTCAAATCAAATATTGTAGTGTGTTATTTTATCAAAAAATCTTACTTCCAGTGCATCTAGCAGAATATGGCTCAAGAAACGGAACTAAAAATAAAGTTTCGTTTTCAAAAATTCACTGTTATTAATGCTGAGGAGTACCTCCAGAAATTGTTGTCAGTATCTATTATAATTATAACAATAACTTTGGAATAAAAAATCGTTTTTACAAAATATTTGAAAATGAGTTGCTAATAATGATCAGATTAACGTTTCTCCTTCAAAATATTTCTCAAATATGATAATGCCTGCAAGATTTTATCTAAATTGTCAGGCTGCTTTTGGCTACTGTAAGCATTACTGTGTTAAAGTGGGAGAAGGGATGGGGTGGACACATTCCACATGTACGTCACAGTCACAGCCACTTCCTAAGTACCCAATTGCAAGTGATGGTGGAAACCAACCCCTCAACCCAAGTCACTGGCGATATTCTCACAGGTCCCGGCCAGCATTCCAACACGCACAATGGTGAAAGACTGCGAGCAGTGAGTGGCAAAGCCTTTGACCACTTGGCTATCAGGGCAGGCCCTCCAGTGTCATTAGGTAGGGCACGAAAGCAACAGGTATAACTAGTGCTATCATGGGCTAAAATGCAGCATGTATTGATAACCGCAGTGCTTCTATTTAACTGTCGCACTGGCTCAATTACAAAGGCCATCTAGTACAGTACAGACATTTAATTCCTGCACCAGTCGACCGGACGTCTACCAATGCCTGATTGTACAAACACCCATGGATCACATGTCAAAAGCATGAGACAAGCACTTTAATTATCCACGTAGCTTGCAAATAAAAGCTACGCTCAGGTGTGAGCTGTGGGAAACTGGATGGCAATCGGGCGTGCGGTCGTGCATTATGCCTAGGATGCCAATGCATTTAGTGCAGGAATCAAATGCCGTAACTGCGCGTCGTCCACCTATTGCTTGAGACACGGTGCCGCTTTGACAAGTCTGCAGTGCTACAATGTAGGAAGCCTGAGGTCTGCCAGGCCAGTGGCTCGTGTATATTCACTTGGACAATGGATACATGTATGCATAAACCCCCAACCGCAATTAAAAATAGGCTCCTACCCGTGAGATCCTACCCGTGCTGCCATTTGAATATAAATGGTTTGTATGGAAAATGCTCACTCGCAGAGAGTTGGCGCTTGCTGGGTCCACAGTATGGATAGACATAGATCAAAGGTCAAAGAAAAATCTATATCATACATAACAACTAAACTTTTCAATTCTCCCCCAATATCTTAATTACTTAGTTAAACATAATGTCTTATGGTCATAATAATTATACTAATATCTGGGCTATGAGTATTCTTGTTGGTGTGTCTTAGTTACAGAATGTTCACTTTGAGATGTGAAAATATAGTCTGTATCATTTACGTTTGACTGCTCTTCGTGTCTTATATACTAGTAATGATTTTATCAGGGACTGTTATTTACTCACATTACATAATCTGCAATATGAAGTTTTCTGTAGCATTTAGTTGCTGTTGGCGAATTATCTATGAATTACTTTAATATTGCATGGTTCTTTGGATATCTAAGTTGCATATATTGCAGGTATGGCATGTTATCTGGTAACTTATTTTAATGTTCTTCTGTTTTTAGAAATGGATAGTTCCCAATTATATATATTGGTCAAGTGCAATAAAAAACCTCATGATTTAGGGGTGAGTATTACTGTGTTATTTGAGATACTGAGCTTTGTTGTTTGAGTCAGTGCCCTGTTCCTTCAAGTAACGTTATAAATAAGTGCACTTGTTCTTCAAGTCGCAACCTTTACATCAGAGCACTGGTCCTTTAAGTGTTTATAACTTTATTTGTAATTACCAGCAGACTTCTCCTAAAATAATAATGAAGTTGTATTTTAGTTTATACTATAATGTGTATAATTGTGGTGATTTGTAAATGGATCTTTACTAGTAGTAATATATGTATGACACTTGTAAATGTGTACTTATGATGTTTCATGTATATTTTACCCAAGTCTGTGTTTGCTCACTGAATACGATCACACATGGTGGGAGAGTGGGGCTGTTGAGGACTGGTATTCTACAAGTGCGTCCTGCTAGCATGAGCGTAAGATTTCCTATATACAGGTAGCTTTACCAGACTTAATGGTAAGCGTCACATTTACTACATGCAGCATCATTACTATAGGACCTGTCTTAGTCGCTACCAACGCTGATATAAACGAAACACGAAAGAATATCATTGCAGTATAGACCACAAAGACACAATACCGCAAGCCTAGGTCTCCAAAATTAATTCATGTTGTTTATGCAGTAAATCTATTTGCAATTTGTGGTAAAACTAAGACGTGTGCACTTTACTTGAGACGAAAGGCATACTTAGCCTGTTTGAAAACGACACTAACGGAAAGTCGCATGTTGAATTTTAATTTCAATAGTGAAATAGTGATGATGAATGCGGAAAAAAGGCTAGTCTTGAAGATCGGAATTTCGTTTATTGTCACTTTTTTCTACCGTATTTGTAGACTAGCCAGTTGAAGGCGGTTTAAAAGGAAACCTAGATACCGGGGCAAAAACACTGTATAACAATACGTCACTGGTAACCTTTTCACGTGCTCTGACCGGGGTTCACCTAGGTCATTCTAAGAGACAGCTAGCAGTCCGTTGCAAGACCCGCCACCACTTGGCTTTTGGGGCAGGCCCGCTTGAAGGGGGATAATTGAGAGAGATATAATATAGAAAGTTCACAAAGCATGGAGAAGTTGGCATCTCATTGAGAATGTTGCTATTGTTTTTGAAATGATATAAGTCAGAAATACAACTCCAATATGAAAACACTACGTAAACAGCTTTGTGTTGATTGTTTGAAAGAACATCTCAGAATAGCATTTATTTTTTTCTTGAATTTAATCTCGACAACCGCGGCTGTGACATGTACAATCACAAATGTAGTCGTTTACCACAAATGCAACAAGCTCCACATGTGTAATAAGAAATTTATCACAAACGTAAGCCCACACATATATAGTGAACATTTATTACAAATGTAGTAAGCCTACAAAAGTAGTGAAATATTTACTACAAATGTAGTAAATCCCACATATGTAGTAAATATTTACCACCAATATAATAAGCTCCACATATGTAGTAAAAAAGTTACCACAAGCTCCATATGTGTAGTAAGAAATTTACCACAAAAGTAGTAAGCCCAACATATGTAGTGAATATGTATTACAAATGTAGAAAGCCTACAGAAATAGTGAAATATTTACCACATTTGTAGTAAAGCCCACATATGTAGTAGAATATTTACCACAAATATAATAAGCCCCACATATGTAGTAAAAAAGTTACCACAAGCTCCATATGTGTAGTACAAAATTTACCACAAAAGTAGTAAGCCCAACATATGTAGTGAATATTTATTACAAATGTAGTAAGCCTACAGAAATAGTGAAATATTTACCACAAATGTAGTAAAGCCCACATATGTAGTAGAATATTTACCACAAATATAATAAGCTCCACATATGTAGTAAAAAGGTTAGCACAAGCTCCACATGTGTAGTAAGAAATCTACCACAAAAGTAGTAAGCCCAACATACGTAGTGAATATTTATTACAGATGTAGTAAGCCAACAAACGTAGTGAAATATTTACAACAAATGTAGTAAAGCCCACATGTGCAGTAAAATATTTACCACAAATATAATAAGCACCACATATGTAGTAAAAAAGTTACCACAAGTATAAAGTAAAAGTAAAAGTGCTTGGGTGAAAAGGGTTAAGATTGCCATAAGGCACGTCATTCACACATAGGCTGACAACGTTTTGATATCTCCATAAAGATGTAAGGCGATCCAGGAAATCCCCATCAGGGCCAACATAGCCGTCTAATGTTCCACGCCACGTCTGGCAAGCTTGCCACAAATCACTTTTGACGAAGAAATATGGAAAGCTCAGCGTAGCGCTCTGCTGAGTTCCATTGCACATTTCCTACTCGCGCCTGCCCGTGAAACCTTCAACTGGGTAGAACTGGCGATAGCGTGAGTTGATAGTTTAGCCAATTCATGTCCATAGCAGCCGAAACTGACTGTTTTGGAGAGATCACTTTAATGAAGGAAATGGTTGGAAAATACTTGAAGGAGAGTTGTTCATTAAGAGTTTATCTACAACTCTCTTCCAAATAGTTTTCAGATTAATGCTTCGTTCCGGAATTATATTCAAAATTATGACAGGTTCAGAAGACACTCGTCAAGTAGATCTCCAGGCATGAATGGGTTAAACACATTCTTCAGTTTGGATTTAATAATTACAGAAGCACGTTCCTTTAAGGACTGTTCGAGAGAAAAGAATCCAAGTTTTTCACAGATGAACACGTACGTAATTGTGACATGAACGATGTGCTACGCTTTCTTTCAAGAAAATGAAAAGCAGATAAAATAAAACTGGATCATTATGAAAGATAGTCCGATTATTTATTCGCTCAGGATATTTATTTTTTGTTGCCAGTATAAAGTGAATAGTTTAAAGTAAGAGTAACGTAGTAAATAGTGTATCGCAACCTAAGTAAGGTCCCCAAAGTGTTTTCGAGAATCATAAAAGGGCGCTTCACCATGTGAAAAAGGGTTTGATTAATGTTGTATCATATATATAATATATATATATATATATATATATATATATATATATATATATATATATATATATATATATATATTTATATACTCATATATGTGTGTGTGTGTGTGTGTGTATAGCTTTCGAAATACCTTGGCCCGTGTTTCAACTCTGTTGATATAGTGCGGGTACAGCTAGACTGCGTGAACTACCTTTTAAAAAAGTCAAAATAAAAGGTAGGTAGTATAGGGGAAGGTGCTTGTATACTAGCCATGGACAAAAGTAAAGCCCACAATCATTTGTGAAATTTAGTAAATTAGAAACTATTCAATCCCCATAGCCAAAAGATGTTTTGCAAATTGCCTGTTTCGTATATCCTCTACGACCCTCTGTGCGTCAATTTAAATGTACATGCCTTCGGTGGTGGTGGAAATGTTATGCATTTTCATGGATTGAATATTCCTAAATGGAGCAACCATACCATTACAATACTAAGACACGTATGTATGTATTCGGTATGTATTCGAGTCTAGCACACTGGGACCTGGTCTGTGATATGATCCTCACATTCCTAAATGGAGCGTAAATCCCATTGCAATATCAAAAGACGTTTATTATGTATGTATTCATATCTGGCACACCAGGATTTAGACATGGTCTCTGGTATAAGCTTGGTGCTACAATCCACAGACTAGACATGTTAATCATAGTGTCCCCTCGGTGACTCCCTACGACCTCTCATATGTGACGTCTGTTGCTGCATAGCGTGCAGAGTACTGGAGGTGAAAACGTCATTCCTCCTTAAGTGTGTGTTGGGGGGGGGGGGGGGGGGTCAAGGAGGGCGGAATATCGTTTATCGATCCCCGCCCCTATCTCTCACAACATCGTAGTGAAGGCAGTACGCTTGAAATGCTGGCGGCCAAGTTTGCGGCAAGTGGAGTGTGAGAGTTTAGGTGGGATAGACACAACTAAATAGTAACTGGACACTTGAAACAACACTGTCTGGGACGCACCCCGGACCCCACGCACAACAGCGCCGCCGCGCAGCACAGCATATAATACATCTACTCTGGATACTACGCACTTCTGGCAAAATTCATCACCAATTCACGCCTAAAATTGCCATAGAAAGATGCAGTCATATATTTATATATATATATATATATATATATATATATATATATATATATATATATATATATATATATATATATATATATATATATATATATATATATATATATATATATATATATATATATAATATATAGTATATATATATTATATATATATATATATATATATATATATATATATATATATATAGTCATATATATATATATATATATATATGTATATATATATATTTATATATATATATATATATATATATATATATATATATATATATATATATATATATATATATATATATATATATATATATATATATATATATGTACCTATGTATGTGTGTGTGTTTTGTTCTTATTCTATAGTGCTGCCAACGTTGGGCTATCAACTCAATCCGTAAGATATACAGTTACGGAAAGGTACGTTGAACCCGCTAATTCCTCGAACTGTCTGCTCTGACCCATAGCTTTCCAGCTGAGTGGTCAGTCAACAAGCTAGGAGCCGGACCACCAGGTTAGGCACAGCGGGAAGGACGACTACTATCAGCCCAATCACTGCATTGGCCTCCAAATCAAATGCAGAAATACCACTGTAATAGTCCATGGTACGTGACCATCATATACAAAGAATTATCGTTAATGCCTTTGTTTTATATATTATAAAATATATTATATATATTATAAAGTATATCATATATATATATATATATATATATATATATATATATATATATATATATATATATATATATATATATATATATATACTTCAAATAAAGAAGTATACGGTTAATCAATTTCACGATGTTAACATCAAATTACCATAGCTTTTTTAGTTAATTTTCCAGTTGTATTGTTGTAAATATGCAACCGAGCAAGTGATTATGAGATTGTCATATTTCAATTTTGAAATAGCTAATGTGTAGAGCAGACAATTCAGACACGGTGAAAAAAAATTCCCATTATCCTCTTTCAAATAGAATGTTGTGTTGCCAAATAACGATGTGATTTAGGTAAACGCAATGTATGGTCCAAAATTGAATGGGGAAATTGATTTGAGGAAACCAAAAAGTAAAAAGGCTTCTGTCGAAAGCGACCCAACTTTATACCAGGTTGGTGCTTTGCCTATATACAGAAAAACAAACGAAAAGAGTGAAATTCCATAGAGATTGAACCTAGTAGAATCTGTATGTGTACTAGTTAGTAAAATGAAATGAAAAAGAGTTTTACATGCTTAATTACCTCTAAGTATATGTCTGCATAAAGTACACTCAGGTATATCTATGATGGCCATTTTGTGTGAAGGTTCTTTCGTTAAAATACGTCTAACAATTTACGTAACAATACCTAACATACGTACATTCTACATTCTGAAAAAATCATTTAAAAGCGTTGGCCATATTGATATCCGAAACTAACTGCAACAAAGTCTCAGAACTCTTTTCTGCACACTTTGTTAGCAACTGCCCACAATTGGCATAATCCTTTTGTAAATAATAGAACAACATAAACTATTTTCTAAACTATTTTCTAAACTATTTTCAAAATGCTAAAATTGGAAAATCCTCAACTGTTTGACCATCTTAAAATTTGAAAAAGTATTTTTAATATCTTCAATTTTCTTAGGTTTGAGGAATTATATTTCATAACCCTTCTTTTTATCTAACTCTAACATATCCAATTTTTTACCTTTTTGTCTAAAGTTTCATGTAATTTATCAATGGAAACCTTTTTGACGTTTCCCTTTTTATTTTCCGAGAAGAGCAATAACTCACTATTTATCCATTATGAAAAAAGCAAAAAGAAGGAAAGAAAATCAAAATTTCAGATTTTGAGAAAATACTGGCGACTATCAAAAACCAGTTGCATGATTGACACCGTAATAACTTGTGTGTATAAACGAGCAACAAAAGGGTTGTGTGTATAAACGAGCAACAAAAGGGTGAAGTGACTAACATCCCAGAGATCAAACATTAACTAAAGGCTCAGTTAAAATATGAGTAATATAACACTCAAAGCAAACTCCCAAAATTTGAACATATGTGTGCAGATCTAATTATCTAATAATAGAAAGCATGTAGATAAACTATAAATATATATATATATATACATATAAATATTTATATATAAATATATATATATATATATATATATATATATATATATATATATATATATATATATATATATATATATATATATATATATATATATATATATATATATATATATATATATATATATAGCGATACCGAGTTTTCGAGGTTTTGGTCTGGTTAGTCAGAAATTATGCCCCCTGCCGACTCCTACTGTAGCTATGGGTTGCCTGCCTGTGGTTTGAAGATGGTTATTGATATTAAAATATTTTGATTTGGGGCGTTTTAAGTTAATATCTCTAAAAACTAGTGTCTCATAGGTTTGGTGGCGCTATCTATTTTCAAAAGTCTGCAACACTGGTTAGCATGGAGATGTGAATAAGGACAGGAGAATGAATTTGAATTTAACTGTATTGCTGTCCCCCTAAGTTGCTTTCCCGTGACTTGAAGATGGTCCCAAACAATATTTTTTATTTGAGAAAATCTAGTCTAAATTGCGTCTCGACGGGTCCTGGAAGAGCCACATATTTTCAGAAATCCACAACAACGAGTTGGGCTGGAATATTAAACAGATCCTGTCTTGATATATCAATACAGGCAACTCTGCATAATCCGGTGTAATATTTTCGTCTAAACCGGACAGATTGGAAGGTCCCGGTCCCTTCCTATACAAATAATCTCTTTACGCATAATTCGGATTTTGCCTTATCCGGACAGAAATTTAGGGTCCACATCAGACCGGATTAAGCAGAATTGCCTGTATCTGTAAGATGCACGGAATGAAAAAGAAACAACATATCTAATGGGAGAAAGGAATTTGCTTTTACGTCACTCTCAACAGCTTAGGTCATATCGCGATGAGACAGAAACCCGTAACCGGGAAGACATTCCCTCCACTATTTAAATAGTTCCAAGGGGTCTTACGGTTGCAGAAGCACCATAGACAGCCATCCACAACGCCTCAAATTTATATAGCGACCGCGCCAACCCGTTAATGAGGATCTAGCGGAGCTTCGAATCTGCTAAATCACACCTGGGAGCCAGGTATGTCACAACTAGGCCGCGGCAGATCCCTCATATATGATAAATCACAAGTAAAAAACTAAGGTGGAAAATACACTCAAAGTGTTTCAATGACAAATCAACATCTTTTAGGATATATCAATTCGCATGAGGCATGGGGTAAAGACTATGGATCATAAATAGTAATATGCCTACTGCTTATTCTCTGCTGTGATTGGTCAGATCATGGTCACATGACCACCGTACAAAAGTGATATTGGGGTGCAATATCACTTTCCAACACTCTGACTCAGAACTGTCAGGTTCATGTGCTTAATTCTCAACTTCAACTCTTGAAAAGGAAGCCAACAGAAGTGAATTGAGACAAGGAACTCAGAAGAGTTTGGGCTTCTAGTAAAATCATGATTAGGAAGGAAATTAGTAAAACACATTTTTAAATTAAATAAATAAATCATTTACATTTCTAAAATCTAATGCGTGTGACTTCTTCGGGTATTTATAGTATTTTGATTGCAATATTACTGAATTAACACAAGATTATATTACAACTTAGAAATTTACAATAACCCAATGGTTTGTGGTAAAACCTGGAAATGGAAAAACATTAAAAAAAATTGCATTTTCATAATTCTTTGAATTAGTAAATTATTCTATTTGAATTAGCATTAGGCATATAATAAAACAGATATGGCACTTTGGTGTCGCGCAATATCAATTATTGCATTCTGAAAAATGATAGTATACTCGGCGCAAGCACCTGGTGCAATATCGTTTTTCAGAGTGCAATAAAAATTGATATTGCACTCACCCAAGTGCCATATTTGTATAATATCACCACTCATTGATTTATGTGGACCTATTACAAAAATACTGACTACTTCGAACCCCAGCCTACTGCTCATAACATACCATGAAAATAGTTTTGCACCCTTTGAGTCCTAGCAAGTCAGGTTCAACACCCCAAACCATAATATAAACCCATCAATCAACAATTTCTTATCTGATACTGCTATACATTGAGACAGCCTTTTTATTGGAACGTCACAATTTAAATACTCTATATGAAGACCATACTTTGCTGCATCCCACCAAAGAACTATACTGCTATTAAATTTTCTAGAGATATTGTTTCTGCTTTGAATAAAGTTATATCTATCTTCAAGTAAACATATAACCTTTTTTCAAAACTGATCACGATGAATTGTATCACCATGCCTAACCTTTTGCATGTATGTCTGTATGGGTTCGTATGCTGTAATTATGGATCATTGATGTTCAGTTTGTTATTGTCAGTGTTGATAGTACATTGTCATTTACCTCTTCCTTTTTGTTATTTATGCAATGCGTCACTTATGCCATTATTCTCGATATTACAACGGATTGACCTAAATAAATTGAGACAATAAAAACAGATGTTTACAGCGAACTAAAAAAGAACCTTTTGCATATACAGGTCAAAGACAAAATATACTGCAAAATAATTCTCTTTGTGACATTTCCTCATTCCTCAGAATATTCTACCTAGATCAATATATTTCAAGATCGGTCATGATATTCATGATCATCAGGGCATCTAGTGCATATCGCCAGAAGTTATCCCATTATGACAGTTTGAGTTTCGTAACCTCCTTCGTCATGCAATTCGTCGTAAACCGTACTATATGTGTCTTGTCCTTTAACATTTGCCCACTCTTGACCCAAAAGGAGAGGTTTCTTGCAAACATCTTTACAAATGTGTCTATACTGTGCTTGTTGTACGTATATACCCCTCCATGAAATAGAGTACGGATAGAAAGAGTTTATACAGGAATCTTGAAGCAAAAAAACAACGAATGGAATCTGTGTGACAACCTAGCTTATCAACTTAGATGTGGATACTTCCAACTACTTTATCAGCGTCTTTGGGAATATTGAGCATGCCTTCGTCCTCTTTCTAATATGCCGTAATATGACGTACGGCAAAGGAGGAACAACATAGTACAACATGAAACATTGACAATTCTATTTTTATATGTTCAAAACTATTCCATCTTGATTTTCCTTTAGCTGCAATTGTTGTAGCAAAGTGTTTGTTATAGGGATTAAGATTGAGCAGATGGCCTTGTGATGATTTATAGATGAGGCCTAATTGTCCTTTGGTTGGCTGAGGCCGCTAGGCTTAATACTTGTTGGTAAAGTTCAGGTCTTGATAAATAGTTCTTCATCAAATATTTTCCTAACAATGCATTTTTCCGGCACGATATCATCAAAATTGTCAGGGTGCTTTTGGTCGCAGTGAGCCTCCGTGGGTGGAAGAATGGTATTTTGATTAAGTTTCGTGACGTGGATATACAGTACAGACATTTAATTCCTACACCAGTCGACCGGACGTCTGCCAGTGCCTGGTTGTACAAACACCCATTGATAACATGTCAAAAAATAAGCCAAACACATCAATGACCCATGCTGTCTTCGAATCGAAGCAACGTTCAGTTGTGAGGTCATCCATGCTCAGAGACTTGGTGGCAATCGTCCGTGCGGTCGTGTATTATGCCCGGCTGCCCACATATTTAGTGCATGAATTAAATGTCGGCACTGTATATTTTGTACCCTGTCTATTTATATGCAACTGAATAAAAAAATCCAAAAATAAAAAAAGTTTCGTGACGTATGCTTCATCTTTCAGTTTATGAATACCCGGATTGACTGCATTTGTATGGGACATTTCACTATCAATTTCCATTGAAATGTTTTATCATAAGTGCATTACTGTCTGAAATACTATTACCCTGGGTCGTCCTAAAGATTTAATCTGTTTCTGCTATCCTTGCCTACTCTTTGAAGAAAAGTTCAATGTTTCAAAATCTCTTAAAAGGGATATGATAAATTGGTTGATTTTGGATATTGTCCATGCACAAGGTACTGTATAACTGGTTAATTTGGCGTGTACTTAAGTTGGCGTTTTTTTTCCAAAAAGTATTTTCCCTGTATTTATTTTAGCGTCTGGAGCAGTCAGAACAACGCCATCTTCATGTAGACATATTTTTTTGCGATCTTTAATTTGGCGTTGATGAGCATTCGCCAAAAAACGCCAAATTAAAAACCACGCCAAATTAACCAGTTATACAGTAACTAGGATCTTTCAAAAGATTTCATTTTACATATTTTATATTTTACATATGATACATATTTGTTATTTCCCTATGTCAGAAATTAAACATACAAATAAAGGTGCGAGGCCTTCATATTTCCTGGGATTTTCTTTTTCCATAAATTGTATCATAAAAGTACATACATGTATATAATAGTCTCATGTTTCATTTTCGAATACAGTAATAATGTTCGGAATTCTATCATTTTGTTTGGACGGTTTATGTCGGAGGAGATTTCTTTATCATATCGTATACGTTACAGACAGGTAAATTTGGCAATATATGACCATTACATAGAATAAGCAATATGGTGCGACGACCCCATCTCTTGGCCATCCCCTATAATAACTACTAGGCCATGTGTGAGCAACATGTTTAATTTGTCTATCTCCTGAGAGTCGATATGAAGAAATAACGTACAAATAATGTCAATTTGAGTTATTTGAGGAGGGTTTTGAGTCTAGTTAGCGTGGTCACCAACGTTATGGCTATCAACCATATTGGCGGTGCAAAAATCATTCATGACAGAGAAATTATTTAAAAAGTTAATCAAATCTGCTCATAACAATTGATAACCATTCATGACAGAGAAATAATGTAAAAAGTTCATCAAATCTGCTCATAACAATTGATAACCATTTATGACAGAGAAATAATGTAAAAAATTCATCAAATCTGCTCATAACAATTGATAACCAAGTAGTGGATGTCTGCCAGTAATGAGGTCCGTAGAAATTTGCGAGGTATATGCCAATATTTGCACCTATTTGTATGTCAAACATATTAATGTTGTTCCACAATTCCGAACTTTGAAACATCATCTCTCTGTTTCTCTGTTTCTGACCCTTGCAATGCCCCTGGTTCTCGCAACAACCCAACTTACATGATCTGCCATAGCTATTAGGACCTACAGTATTTATTTTTGGTTCTCTCTATCGTAATATTGCTCATATCTCCTGTTATATTTGGTAATTTACTTTTGTGTCACTTCTAAAGCACACTTTGTTGTATGGTGTACCGAGCCTTGTAGGGCGATTTATTTCCTCAGTATATTTGTATGTTATATGATATACCTTTTGTAGTACTACTACAGTCAATAAAGAATATATAGGTAAAGTGTAGATAAAATTATGAAATAGCGTATAAAGTATATTCCAATGTGGTCGGTAGTGTTGCAGCCGAAATAAGCAGAGGCATGTCACCTTGATCGATTATTTAACGACAACGTCAATTATCATCATAAATGGGAAGCGAGTAGAGCATAGCTCCACGCCAGTTGATACCAGTCCATAATGCTTCTAAAGCAAGTGGTTATTGAGTCATACATGTATTTGCCAGTGTCGAAGATCCATTATAAACCAAATCCCAATATACATTTAAAGAAACGTATGTTGACATTTTCTCGTCATTTCTACGTCACAGATGAATTCCAGTCAATCACGCAACCAAATTGTTACGTCATGCATTCAAACCGTTTCAAACTATTATCATACTACGGCAATATCAATTCAATGGTTGTAATTTCTCCCCGTCTGCAAACATGTTTCTAACATGATAGTAGAAGTCATGCGAAATTGTCTCAATCACAGGCATGTTTTGCCACATGTCTTTTGATAGGATTGCTAGTAAGAGAGCGCTGGCGCACGATATGGCAGCGTAAACTTTGCCATAAAGGGCTAATACACTGACTTCTACATGTGGAACCTCACCATTGACTCATGGCATGGCAGAGTATATTATGCCATAAAGAGCTGATACACTGACTTCTACATGTGGAACCTCAGCATTGACTCATGGCATGGCAGAGTATATTATGCCATAAAGAGCTAATACACTGACTTCTACATGTGGAACCTCACCATTGACTCATGGCATGGCAGAGTATATTATGCCATAAAGAGCTGATACACTGACTTCTACATGTGGAACCTCAGCATTGACTCATGGCATGGCAGAGTATACTATGCCATAAAGAGCTAATACACTGACTTCTACATGTGGAACCTCACCATTGACTCATGGCATGGCAGAGTATACTATGCCATAAAGAGCTAATACACTGACTTCTACATGTGGAACCTCACCATTGACTCATGGCATGGCAGAGTATACTATGGCATAAAGAGCTAATACACTGACGTCTACATGAGGAACCTCACCATTGACTCATGGCATGGCAGAGCATACTATGGCATAAAGAGCTAATACACTGACTTCTACATGTGGAACCTCACCATTGACTCATGGCATGGCAGAGTATACTATGCCATACAGAGCTAATACACTGACTTCTACATGTGGAACCTCACCATTGACTCATGGCATGGCAGAGCATACTATGCCATCTACATGTGGAACCTCGCCATTGACTCATGGCATGGCAGAGTATACTATGCCATAAAGGGCTAATACACTGACTTATACATGTGGAACCTCACCATTGACTCATGGCATGGCAGAGTATACTATGCCATAAAGAGCCAATACACTGACTTCTACATGTGGAACCTCACCATTGACTCATGGCATGGCAGAGTATACTATGGCATAAAGAGCTAATACACTGACGTCTACATGAGGAACCTCACCATTGACTCATGGCATGGCAGAGCATACTATGGCATAAAGAGCTAATACACTGACTTCTACATGAGGAACCTCACCATTAATTCACGGCATGGCAGAGTATACTATGCCATCTACATGTGGAACCTCGCCATTGACTCATGGCATGGCAGAGCATACTATGCCACAAAGAGCTAATACACTGACTTCTACATGTGGAACCTCACCATTAATTCATGGCATGGCAGAGCATACTATGCCATAAAGAGCTTATACACTGACTTCCACATGTGGAACCTCACCATTGACTCATGGCATGGCAGAGTATACTATGCCATAAAGGGCTAATACACTGACTTCTACATGTGGAACCTCACCATTAATTCATGGCATGGCAGAGCATACTATGCCATAAAGAGCTAATACACTGACTTCTACATGTGGAACCTCACCATTGACTCATGGCATGGCAGAGCATACTATGCCATAAAGAGCTAATACACTGACTTCTACATGTGGAACCTCACCATTGACTCATGGCATGGCAGAGTATACTATGCCATAAAGAGCTAATACACTGACTTCTACATGTGGAACCTCACCATTGACTCATGGCATGGCAGAGTATACTATGCCACAAAGAGCTAATACACTGACTTCTACATGTGGAACCTCACCATTGACTCATGACATGGCAGAGTATACTATGCCATAAAGAGCTAATACACTGACTTCTACATGTGGAACCTCACCATTGACTCATGGCATGGCAGAGTATACTATGCCATAAAGAGCTTATACACTGACTTCCACATGTGGAACCTCACCATTGACTCATGGCATGGCAGAGTATACTATGCCATAAAGGGCTAATACACTGACTTCTACATGTGGAACCTCACCATTAATTCATGGCATGGCAGAGCATACTATGCCATAAAGAGCTAATACACTGACTTCTACATGTGGAACCTCACCATTGACTCATGGCATGGCAGAGTATACTATGCCATAAAGAGCTAATACAGTGACTTCTACATGTGGAACCTCACCATTGACTCAAGGCATGACAGAGTATACTATGCCACAAAGAGCTAATACACTGACTTCTACATGTGGAACCTCACCATTGACTCAAGGCATGACAGAGTATACTATGCCACAAAGAGCTAATACACTGACTTCTACATGTGGAACCTCGCCATTGACTTCTCGCAGCCCAGTGACAGCCTCCTCAACACGTATTGGGTCGCTACCCTGCACTTGACCTGGGAAACAAGAGCCCCCGAGACGGGCTTTAAGAGACCCAGCATACGCATGGGTCAGGGGATATCTAAAGAATATATAAGCCAATGCAAAATGTGCCAAATCTTATCCTGCACATCCTTTTTTAAAAACGTGCGAAATATGCCACGTTAAGAATTGATTCCAACTTGAGTGTTGTGGATGTATAACCATTGCATCACTTTCCACGAACTTATGCAGAAAAGTGGTGGGTGTTATGACTAGCGTGTAGGGGCACAGCGAGAAAGAGTTAATGAGGGTTGGGCCAGCCCTATGATGCCCTCCAGGACCATAGACATTATTCAAGTTCTTCTATTCGTCCATCCATCATGGCTGTGTGCCCCTTTAAGTTCTCGTCTACTGACACGTTATTAAAACCTTGCTAGGTTTTACGGCTTTTCAATTAAATTGTTATCATGCTTCAAGCTGGGAAGGTATTAAATGTAAGCGATACAGGCAAGAGTGGCTGATATAATAGCACAAGTTCCACTAGCATTGATAACGGAGTATCAGATTCTCGCTCTTGTGGCCACGGCTCTGAAAAGAAACCTTACAAAGAAGTGGCCTATATGCGAGTATGGGAGCCCCCCATCTCCTCCTCCTACTCCCTCCTACTCCATCTCCTATCCTCCTCCGCGCCACCTCTACTACGCTACAACATATGCAACACGTTACTTTACACCAAGACCTGTTTATTTTCCAACCCCATGACAAATTCGACTGCAAATTGTTTGTTTGCCTTCTTCAAATGTGATCTTTCTGCCACAATTCGCCAGCCGTGTCACTGGGTGCTCTTTGGCTACCTTCCCCAGCAGTCCTGCTACGTGCCGACGGCCCATGTTCCCTCGGCAGTTGTATGATATCAGGATGCATCATAATCCCATATTAAAGATAACTAGCGCCCTACTCTACGCTGCCCTCGTCATAATGAAGATGTGACTGTCAAGAGTTGCCCCTCGTGTCGAGCTGCTCCGCGAAGCGGCGCGCCTGCTCTCGCACGGAGCAGTGGAACGAGAAGGGGGAGGGGAGGGGTGGGGGCTGAAAACAGCTGATTCACCACCAATAGAGTCTAGTCAACATGTGCATTTGATCAAAACGCAGCAATTTGTACAACTGAATCGAAAAGATTGTCATCACGCAAGGTTATGTTATACCAAAGGCTTATGAGATATGTCTCATAAGCCTTTGGTTATACGTGTTTTAAAATCATTTGACCGACAAAACTGTCACTAACAAGAAATATTCCAATTAACAGATGAATTACTCAGGACTGCATACAAACTCAATGAAATGTTTAAAAGGGCATTAGGTTTCTCTGACGTGTGGCATGCGTGACAGTTACAGGAATAAAGGATAGGGCGTTGGTGTGTTTTGTTGTATGAAGAATTTACGTCCTACCTTCTCGCGATCGCATTTTCTTACGTGCGTTGGTCGTGTGCTGAGCTAAGAGCGAGTAGAAGAGAAAGAAGTAAGCACAGTATGCGGTCATACACAGAGTCTTCATTGTTCCTGATCCTGACGATTACATCCCAGCATTAAAGCTTCCACTTTCTCCTTTCGCAACAACCACGCCGAAGACGACGACGACGATGACACTGATGATGATGTGGATGATGATGATGTTGATGAGTGAGATAATATTCGTCTGGAGCCGAGCTAGAAGTCTCAGCGCTATTCGTAGTAGGACGGCTCGTAGCCGCGTTGCTTCTAGTAGTAGTAGTGGGAGTCGTAGTAGTAGCAATACGAAGAAGAGCGGCTCTTATGTTGTAGTAGTAGTAGGTAGTTTTGTGGCCGCAAGCAGCGACTATTATATTATCCCAGACCTGAGCATCCCCTCTCTCTTCTCATCTCAAAACTCTCTCGCATATCCTGCAGCACTGCGCGGCGGCGGCCTAGCCCGGCGAGCATATGATTGGTCTTGTAGTAGTAGTAGTAGTAGTAGTAGTAGTAGTAGTAGTAGTAGTAGTAGTAGTGTCGTCCGCAGAGCTGGACATCACATGGCGTCGTACAGTAGCAGCGTTATTAAGAAGACGTCTCCTAGTAACTGATGAGCTCCAGTCGTTCTCCTCCTACTCCTCCTTCTTAGCGCGGCGAGGAGTAGGCTTGATTAAGGTACGTATTCTCTCTCCCCCGGCTTTTAGCGGCCAGAACAATGCCCGACTGCCGAGTGGCCATGAAACGGTTTTGAGTTTCAGTCTCGCGGCGGCGGCGCAGTTTTCTCGCCACAAGTGTCAGGCGAAATTGTGCGGCAACCTGCCAGTCTCTTCTCTCTCGCCTGCTGCTGCTGCTGCTGCTGCCGCCGCACTCGCAGAAGCGGGGAAGCTCTAGTAAAATGCCTACTACTAGCAGCGCTCGCTACCCCCTGGCGCAAATCCTGGGCCTGGCAGCATCAGCACTCTATCGTCTGCAGCCAGCGGCCAGCAGCTTAAAGGCCACAGCATGGCAGTCACCAGCCCTAGTAGTAGTAGTAGGCATCAACAGCCAACGCAATGACAATTATCTCAAACACAACGTCCTTAACCGAGTAATGCTTGCAGCAGTCTGAGAAAATTGGTAAAATCTTGCTGCCAGAAGCATATCTGGGGAAATATTTAAAGGGGAAATGTTCATCGGAACATCAGCAGCAACTCTACTTAAAATATTATCTAAAAGTATTCTAAATTTCTAAGTTATTGCCAAAAGTATTAAAGACCCAGACGACAATTTCAAAAATAACTCTTAAACATTAGCAGGTTAAAGGCCACAGCTTAGCAGTCACCAGCCCTAGTAGAAGGCAGTTACGGCCAAGGTAATGGCAAGTGTCTCAAACACTACGTCCTTAACCCAGTACTGCTTGCAGCAGCAGCAGCCTGAGAGATTTGGCGACATCTTTCAGAAAAAAACTGTTATGGGAAAATATTTGAAGGAGAAATGTTCATCAGATCATTACCAAGAACTCCACTTCAAAAAGTTTGGAAAATCGTTCTTGATTTATACGTTATTGTCACAAGTCTCAAATATCCAGACGACAATTTGAAGAATAACTCTTACGCATTAATGGGTTAACATTCCTAGTAGCCCACTGCTGTCACAGAGCATCTACGAGTGAAATTGATCTGGTATCTGGGCGTTTATATTCAGCACGTGATGTGTTCATTATGAACACAAGATTGGATCAAATACCGCTGGATCATAAAAAGGCAATTACTGATGCGTGTTCCTTTAAGAGTGCCGGGAAATGAAACCTATTTTCAAACATCTAAAATTCCCTCCTTTTACCATTCATTTGTTTTGCCAGTTCCATATTAGAACAAAAATATAATTTTACATTTCGCATTGAAGAAATGAGGTGATGAAAAAGTGAAAGCTTCGTTTTCATTTCTCTCTTTATTATTTTGGTTACTGTTATGAGACACTTACTCAAGTACTACAGTGCCGACATTTAATTCCTGCATTAAATGCGAGGGCAGTCCGGGCATACTACACGACCGCACGCCCGATTGACACCCAGTTTCATGGACATAGATGCATGGATTACCTCCAAACTGAACATAGATTTTACTAGGAAGCTACGTTAAGGTCATCGATGTGCTCGGATCATTTTTTGACATGTTATCCATGGGTTGTGTACAACCAGGCACTGGCAGACGTCCGGTCGACTGGTCCAGGAACTAAATGTTTGTACTGTATTAGTACCAGAATTGCTGCTCCGATGGCTGCTAGATTAAAAATGATAGAATAAACCCTTTTCAATCGGTTCAAACGTTCTCACTCTCGGTATGGCCAGCGAACGTTCAAAGAAAGCCTGGACTTCAAAAGGATTGGCAAGTCTGGTGCCAGTTGTATTATGGGGCATATTTAGGGAAGCGCGTTTTTCTAACAGTGCATTTAGTTATAAAGAAGAGGTAGATTAATGCACCACTACACTGCGTTATCTCACTAAATACTGTAGATTCACAAAATATTGTGCAGAGTAAAGGTTGCGAATTTACAGAAAATCGATTTTTCCGTTTCTTAACTTTGCGAATTGGCCGTAACATGGAGTGCCAGATATACACTTTAAGTGGCAGCACTAAACATTGCGAATTTTAATTTTGCGTCCGAGGCTAAACGCTAAAAACGCAAAAATTAAACTAACGCAATCTTTTCCGAATTTACAGAAGTGCAGTAAACATGTTCGACCCTTGTGGACGTTCAACCCCTTTCCCTAACATATCCGGTCTCCTAGGCAAGATTGAAGTTAAGCAATGAAATAATCTATCTATGCAAAAGAGAGAGTGAGAGTTAATTTTCTTTATATCTCCCCTACCTTTGGCCATCTGTCGGTATAGATAGGAACCACTTGAGAAAAGTACATGCATTGGCAAATAAGCACCTTTGTCAGCTGCTGAAAAGCCCACATCGTCAACAACATAATGTTTATGTGTGCAACAATGTGAGACGAATGATGCCATATTGCATCGCTTTATTCCTTAAAGGAATATAATTCCCATGCTAAACACTTATTACGAAGATTTTTTAACCGATAAATGCACGCAGCTGCCAAAATCTGCCTGCAATTTTGGTGAAATCTTTCAGGTCAAAGTATAATTGAGATCATATTTGAATGAGAAAATGTTAATCAGAACATTACCAACAACTGTCCTTCAAATGTTTTGTGAAAATATACTTAATCAATACAAAGGTTATTGCCAAAGGTATCATATATCAAGACGACAACTTTTAGAGGAGCTATTTATCATTTATGGGTTCGAAAGCAGTAATCTTTCTTGGAAATTTCCCCCTCAGCATAAGGAATCGCATTAAAGTTCTGTTTTGTGTTGGAAATTATAGCGATGGCTGATAGATATGTCATCGTGGTTGTACCACAGCCTTTTTTTCATTGTTATAAAATATTGTACTGTCTGTGATACAGACGCCATAACACAGATTATTTTGCTTCAGACGATTTTTCTGGCCAATTGGCCATGAACCCTGTTTCTCAATTATGGTGGGCCATTACAACAAATCATGGGACATGGGTTTATAACTAACATTTAAATTTCAGAAAATAATGCACCTGTTGGTTCTTCCGAAATTTTTTCTATTGGACATTCACAAAAATCAAAATGAAAAATGGCCCTCGACCTCGATGGCCAAAATGTAGCCCTGCATTCTATGATTTCAAGGGGAACTGATGTAAGTCGTTATTAGCTGAGAACGAGCCTATGTTTTAATAATATCAGTATGCATGTATGTTTAATGACTATAACTTCGCAGTTACAAAAGCATACTTCATCTAATAAAGATTTTACAAAAATACATAATACTCTCTTCGTGTTAGAGAAATATGGCCAAACTATATACACAGGAAAAAAGATATGATTTACAAAAGTAAGAATAGCGATGTCATCACTATCGAATGCCATCTCTTTCCATCACACCGGAAGCATATCACTCATGAAGCTGTCACTCCAATGTGTGTGGAAGAACAGAATACTCCACTCAGTTGCCATGTTTGAATATACTTAAAGACGTCTAAGTAAAGGAATATTGTTTTAGCCTTAATTTTCTAAATAAGTCTAAAAAGTATACAGCCGCGGCATTCCGATTTTACCGTTATGGGATTGTACGTACTAGTATGTATGTATATTATTGACTGCATAAATATACAAAAATCATACAAATGATACAAATTATGATAGAAATAAGCATAAAGGGTGAATAAACCACCAAGAGTTATATAATAACCAATAAAGAAAATAACCAAATGGGTGAGAATTACAACAAAAAATACTCACTTGGTTGAACTAAGCAAATTTTTAGAAGATAGTATTTTTTATCAAGAGAAGATCTCCTGTTGAGAACTTACTCTCTACAAATGATTGATTAAAGAAAAGAAAAGATCGTTGGTTCAATATTGAACGCACGGCCGCAGTGCTGCCGGTATCAAAACCGACATGATGTGGTTAAAACAACCCTGTGTTGTTTCGTCTTTCTCGGAGAAGACATTCCAGCTAGTGAAAACAAGAGGAATGTGAATTTGATATGTGTGTCACCTATGGACATGCCTGTCACCCAAGCCGACGGTAGACGCGCAAGGCCATTATGAATCGGCCCTCCCCCGGGGCTCGTGTCTGCAAGACGAAAATAGAATTCTCTTTCTTCTACCCTGCTGCACCTGATTGCATCAGCAGCGTGTGCGCGTGCGTGCGCGCATGTAAATACACCTACACATGCAATCCCTCTTACCGAATCCTTCCACCTAACACACCTACACATGAAAGCCCCCCCCCCCCCTCACCAAAACCTTCCACACCTACACATGGAAGCCCCCCCCCCCTCCCACACCAAAACCTTCCACCTAGCACACACCTACACATGGAAGTCCCCCCCTCACCAAAACCTTCCACCTAGCACACACCTACACAAGGTAGCCCCCCCCCTCACCAAAACCCTCCACCTAGACCATCTACACTTGTAGGCCTGGACCCACATCTACATAAGAAACACCCCTCCTAACCTAACAAATCTTCAAGAGGTCAAAGCTCATTTGCCCATCAAATTAAAAGTGTTTTGATTGCAAATGTTCTCTTAGAAACTAGTGTCCACAATAAAGTTGTCTTGTGAGCCAGTCACGACTTTAAGGATAGTTTGCCAATAATGCTTTCCCTCACCGCAATTGCGTTTGAAATATAAATATTTAAAAGTCTTTTCTGTTAAATGTTGCACAGTAAGGAACAACATTTCCCTAGTTGTATGTTTCATATTTACCTGAACTTCAGAAAGAGTAAAAGACATCGATTTGTGTTTTTTCAGTCTTAATTGGATACATCACATAGCCACATGCCACTGTTCCTTGGCCAATCGACGGTGATAACTTGGCCAAACTGTGCTAAAATCAAGCCCATTGGAAACGTGTCTTATGTGATAAACCACCCAGATTTAGGAGGAAAATACTTGAGTCTACTCACAAACTTGGGGGCGGGGGAGGGGGGGGGGGGGGGGCTAAAAGCAACAAAGTTAAGAACATTTGATAGATCTTTGAAAATTTCAAAGATCACAACGATGGATGGCAAGAATTTCCAAGGAAATAAGGAAATATAATATTCATAGAATAATTTTTGGGGGAGATAACTACCCATCCTATTTACTTAAGATAAATAACAATACATTTTGGAAAGATGTCATTATGGCATGCTCATCACTTCAAAAAAAAATAGGGAAAATAAACACATGGCGAACAATATCCCTCTATGGTTTAAAAGTGGCCTCAAACTACCATTTAGAAAAAGTTGGTATCAAATAGGTTACTTTTGGGTTAGCGACATTATGAATGAGGATGGCATACTGCACTTCAGGGATAAGATGTCAGAAGATGGGCTTAATATTAACGTGTTGGACTATGAGAGACTGAAATCAGATATCTTAAAACTTAATATAATCCAAGGGAGGGCAATAGAGTACGGCCCTCATATACCTTATACTTTATTCAAAATTGGATACCAGGTCAAAGGCTCTGCAAAAATCTATAACCTGTTAATGGAGTTTAGCCACAATATCATTATAGAATTTAAAAATAGATGGGAAGAAACTTTAAATGAAGAAATCCCATATCATAGAATAGAACAATCATTCTCAAATATCCAAACCATGAAAGAAGGACCCTTTGCAAAATACATCCAATATAAACTGTTACATAGGAGAATTGTCACGAACAAAAAGCTCTTTAATATGGGTTTTGAAGAAAAAAAAACTTGTCCTTATTATGAAATCTCAATAGAAACCAAAGAGCATGCCTTCCTGAATTGTGATACAGTTAGAAAACTATGGCATGAAAATGAACAATGGTTTAGATCCAATATTGACAGAACAATAAGAATTTCAGATATGGATGAGATATTAGGTCAAGGGGAAAACGATTATATTGTGGATAAAACTATCATGGCAACTATATGTGTCATTTACAGAAACCGCCAACTTGCAAAACAATATAATTTTAAAGAGGAAACCATTTTCTTAAGAGCTCAAATGATTTTAGAAGAATATCATGCCAATATAGGTTGTGATATACTCTTCCTTAAAACCTGGGAAAGGGCTCATGCCGCTCTATATTGACTGACAAATCTCAATTTATACAATATTTATACACAGAAATGAGTACGACTTAGCAATGTATTCCTTGTTTAATGAACAATTATATATATCATGAAATTGAAGAGAATGGAAATGAAAAACAGCAGTGTCCAAAATTTAAAAAAAAACACTCATTTAATCTTTCACAAAGGTTCTGTTGGGGAGATTCTGATACTGTGAATATGAAAAAAAATCCTCATTTTTTCTTACTTATCTAGTCAAATAGAGGGTTTAAATCATAAGAAAATAAAGGTATTCGGTTTATAGTCTTGTATTCACCGAAATGTTCACACGACCTTCCTTCCCTAGCAGGGACAGACCAAAGTGCCCCGGCGGGGAATTGAACCAGCGGCCTACTGATTACTATTCCGACATCTAACCAACTGAGCTACTTTGTCCCCAGGAAATGTACTAATGCTCTATGAGTTAGGACAATGTTCGTACATAGGTTTTAATCATACGGTTCAGAGAGTCAAGACAAAGTACAAACAATGTTTCGATGTTGAGACTTACCTCCCGATACAGAGCTTCAATTTACATGTTGTATTATTAACTGTTATGTCTAGTGTTTTATTTCCACCACTTTGTTCTTCACTTTGTCTGTTTTATGATTGTATGATTTCGTTTCTACCGAAATGGCAAATAAACAATACAATACAATGAGGCAAATATAGAGAAGATATATTTTCGTGTATAATTCAAATTCTATTATATTCAGATTCATATTATAATTCAAATTTATAATTCTCATAATTCAATATACGAGACATTACATCACATATCTACATTCTTCGCATAGGACGACCCATTTGAAATTTGATAAAACGCACTACAACAGACAAACATGTGTAGTCGTGATTCTATGCGAATTTCTTAGCCAAAGCTGTATGCAGGTGCTACGTCACTGACGAGCCATCTTACCTGTAAGAGTGTTTACCTGACACACCTATGTAAAGGACCAGGATAATAATTGATGCTGATGGCCAGAGGTATTCGCTTAAAACAGTTCAGATAATATTTAGATGTTGGGTATTATTGGGAAGGTCACGGTGAAGGCCCAGTGATGGCCAGGAAGGCTCTAGAAGGAAAACGTGTGTGACGTCAGCATAATGTATTTAACCCATTAATGCTAAGAATATCATATAAAAAGTGCTGTCTGAAACTCTTAATCCATCATTCCTTTGACAATAACTCAGACATTTAGAATGATTTCACAAACCATTGGAAAGAGGGTATAGTGATTGGTGTATTCTGATGAACATATCTGGTTCAGACAATTCTTAGATGTGTTTTTGCCTAGATGATTTCACCAAAAATATCAGTCTTCCTTTGGGTGGTTTGGCCACTAACGGGTTAAAGGCCCCGTGGTCCTGGCGGGAGGGTAGGTAGGAGGGCAGGCCCGTGTCAAGCCTCGGCCACGCGGGTTACATAGGGATTTGTCTGGGCGCTGATGGAGCGTGAAAGTGCCCATTTGTCGTGAGGAGGGCGAGGAGGAGGAGAAGGGGGGCATGCCTGGGACATGATACCCTGCTTAGATGCGGGGTGTTTTGTCACGGACATGCCCTTAAGGGGGTATCATCTATCAGTGACGACAAGGGTGGCCCTGGATTCAGACTCATTCTCCGTCGTCTTCCCCGTAAACCCCTTACACTTCACTGAATGCCCACTGCACCCCCACCACGACGCAAAACACGCTTCCACCGTGAGCCTTGTGGGTAATACAGGTCCTCTATCAGCTTGTAGTCAGAGCAAATGAAGTAGAAAAGGAAAGGGGGGTTTATGGTTCAGAACAGGATTGATGAATGAATATATATATATATATATATATATATATATATATATATATATATATATATATATATATATATTCATATATATATATATATATATATATATATATATATATATATATATATTCATATATATATATATATATATATATATATATATATTTATATATATTTATATATATATATATATATATATATATATATATATATATATATATATATATATATATATATACTAGATCTAGTATATATATATATATATATATATATATATATATATATATATATATATATATACATATATATATATATATATATATATATATATATATATATATATATATATATATATATATATATATATATATATATATATATATATATATATATCATTGAACACTGAATTTGGTCCCCTGCATTATTTGTATATGTCTTTATTGTGCATTGACTTGTCAGCAGAGCCTCTCACACAAAATCAACCTGGCAGCAGGAGGCCAACTTCTAAACATACCCTTCACATTGTAAACTAAAGAGAAGGCCATCCCAGTAACCCTCTCCATTTTAGGTGACTTGTGTACATTTATTTGACCTCCGTTCATTGAGCACTCTTCAATTCCCTGTGATGTATATACGAATGGATACATATAAGTGGGATATATATATATATATATATATATATATATATATATATATATATATATATATATATATATATATATATATATATATATATATATATATATATATATATACAACACGGCTGTATATTGCGAACTGTACTTGATGACGCTGGTTGTCACTGGAATGTGAGTTGAAGTCCTATATTTCTACCTGCTGCTGAGTTGTTTTCACCTCACAGACACGTGTGAAACCTTAATGCTAAACTAACACTTATGGTTAAGTAGTTCCGTGGAAGCGCGCCAAACTGCAGCCTCAGACACTCGGAACTACGATAGCTTCATATCTCAAAAATAACTCTATAGCGGCCAGTTCTGTCTTACATAAGAACTTATCATATAAATATTAGTTATACTTGCTTTGAAATATTAGGGGGGATTTTAGAGATGGTGCTTGCTCTCAATGCAAGCACAATTTGATCCTAACACATGCTATGGAGAAAACTATTTAATCCCACCAAACATGTTTTCCCCATTTTTGCTGATTTACTGCGATATTGTAATGTCAATCCCATACCCACCAAACATATGTTTGTTAACAACAACGCCGTGTTGACTACTTGAAGTCCTCTCGCAGAAGTGTCTGGGTTCATTAAGCAAGTCTAATCTAATAAATATCGATATCGGTGTATTATAAGCGATCAAGGAGATAGACATCTCTGCTCATATCTGTGGTCCAGTCAGAGCAAAAGCATCATCCAATTTCAAATGATTTTCTGAAGTAGATAACCTGATAATAGATAGTGAGAAAAGAGTAGTATATTTAAGCTGATGCAACTATTAGTCATTAGCAGTAAGGTAACTGCTAATGACATAGTTGCACCAACAGCCTGCTTAGAGGCTATCAACAGGCTAAAATGGCCGCCCCCAGTGCCTCTATTTTGTGTCTATTAGGAGGTGTTTAAACAGCAATATACTTCTTGTGTGAAGGTTGGCACTGGTGGGAACTTGGGTTTAAGTAGTGAATACCACAAGAAACTTTTTGGGCCTCTGTTTTACACATGGTGGAAGTTGAATGCTGACCTGTTTAGATTGGCTGGCAGGGAAAGTGTTAAGGGAGTTGAATGCTAACCTGTTTAGATTGGCTGGCAGGGAAAGCGTTAAGGGAGTTGAATGCTAACCTGTTTAGATTGGCTGGCAGGGAAAGCGTTAAGGGAGTTGATTGCTAGCATGTTTAGTGCGTGCGCAGGCCGCCAGATTGCTCCACTTGACCGACGAAATGCACGAGGCATAAGTCGGTGTCAAATTTGTTTTGACTTCGACTTTGTTTATCCAAATGTTTAGATGGTTGCCTTCCGCTCGAGGAAGACGAGTGAGATATGAACGAGAAAGAGGAGGAGTTAGAGTTGGACTAGCTCAAATGTGGACGTCTCAGCAGTTTCAACGAGCATAGTTCCCTACATCTACCCTTTTCAACTACTCCCCCCCCCCCCCCCCCCCGCAGCATAGATAAATATTGTATAATTGGTATCCTTACAGGCATTTAATTTTCGTTATTTTCGCGTTACCCATGGTAGCGCCAAAATAACATCCTTCAGATGAATATCTAATCGATAATGAATACTAGTTCTAGTATATAGAATGCTTGAATGCACGAATCAAAAGTAGCACAAATACCCTCCAGCAGGGCTGTAAAGCGAAAACTTTAGCACTCCAAATTAAAGCCTTATACAGTACGAAGCGCTTGTTATAGACTGCTTACCATTTCTAGTCACAACACAGTGTTGTGAGTGGTAGTAGTTAAACGCACTATATGAGTATGTCTAACCCCTGATGTCAACGCCCCCATGTTGGATTGATTGTTGAGTTCTATATCTTACAGGGTCATTGTCTCTCATCAAAATACACGATGACCTACCCACTAATGTAGGCATCCCACGCAATATCAAGTTTGAACCACACTATCGCTCAAACCGATACTTGCACAGGCAAAAAGCGAGAACCAACTACTTGGTTTACTCTCGATGGAACTTCTTTATCAAAATAATGCGTGGCTTTTGAACGAGTAGCACAGAAAGCGTCGTCTTTGGTTCGTCAACACAAGGGTGTGCTAGAGTTGAGATACCAGTTACCCTGGTGTACAAGTACTCAGCTATTCGAAGCCACGCCACATGGGCGAGTGTATATACAAATACACCCATATGCTTTAAGTGATGATGGTCAAATACTAGCATTTCTCGCTGGGCAGCCAAACCAAATTTCGCATACGTACCTGAAATTAAACAAGTTCCATCACCACAAGAGGCAAGGATCTCATACTTTTGAAAACCCTCTTCAACACTCTCATCCTGATAAAATAAGTAATTTAGCCGTCGTCCGTACATTATGAGAGTTAAAACGGGCGTTCGGGTGAATATCTATATGCTGAATGATATGCCATCACTCGTAAATATAACCGCCAACTCTTGCAGCAGTGGAGTACTCATACACACACTATGACATGATGATTGCGGTTGCTGATGTTTGGAGGGAGCATATATATCTGGTAAGCCTCTCATATAGAGACATATAACAAAGATATAGGGACTTACAACTAGCATAATAGCAAATAATATCTCTCTGAAAAAAATAATGCATTGTCGAGATCTGGGTCTATTTTTCACGTTACAAATGCGCTGCAATGGGACGTACATGCACAGGGTTTAACGATGAAGTTGGCAGAATGGGTTCCTTACCAATCTGGTTGAAGGCTATGGCGATGCAGGGCTGAGCGAGGATGAGGATGAGGATGAGGAGAGCTAGTCTCCCTGACAGCTGCGTGCTACAGTAGAGCCGGCGACGGGGATTAACCGTGTCCATCCATTCGCTGGGGATAGGTTCCTTGTTATAAGTAGTTGTGGACAGGTAGCGTGGTGGCTAGTGGTACTCCGGGCCGCCAGTACGTGTGTGTGCGTGCGTGCGTTGGTGCGAGAATGAATGAGTGAGAGAGTGAGGGTAGGAATTGGGGAGTGGCGTACATGTGGTAGGTATCTGCGTGTCCAGTACAGATAGCGGTGAGTGGGAACAGGGCCCATCATATTGTGAGGGCCCGCCGCTGTAAGATGACACTGCCAGGGGCCACTAGGGGCACAGCTTACAAACAGAGGACATCACGGTACTGATAAGCGACAAGTTGATGACGTACATCTGGTCAGCGGCGGCATGCTCTAAATCACACTGTTCCCAAGAGCCCCTTCTGCCTGAGTGACCACCGGCTGATCAGACCACCTCTGAGCACATAGCTAACGAGACTCCGTACAAAAAGTTACATACATTAACAAATCGTGGCATGAAAATGAAGTTTTCATGCATGAGAATAAGATTTTCTTGTATCAAAATGAAATTTCCATGCAAGAAAATGAAAAATTGAAAATGTTGATGCAAAACTTTTATAGGTGAAAAATACTATACATGAAATTGTGTATAGCCCAATTACCCATGATTATTTGTGGGGCTATAAAATCATTCCAAAGGCAAGATTTTCATTTTTGTGAATGGAAATATCCTTTTCATGCATGAAAATGTCATTTTCATGCAATAAAAATTTGATATTTTCATGTATGGAAACTCCATAGTATCATGCATTGAAATGAAATGTTCATGCCAAAATACGCCTGTGCAATAATGAGGAATTTGCTTTTAAATCTAGCACTAGATATAATGACTAAATTAGAACTTAAGGCCGTTGGCTGATCCGCGATGAAAGCATTTTATTCATTAGTGCCAGACTGTATCTTTGAGATCACACTGTGGTAGCAATGTCACAGTGGACTCGAGCGATTATTACAAGTGCAGTTTTGCATTACTATTTCTGGTGAATGATATTGACAGCGTCAGTCCTTTGACAATATTTTCGGATGAGCGTCTGTGGATACGTACCCATGCGTCTATAGAGCATTGATGACACATTGGCACCAAACTATACGCGCTGGACGTCATAATGATGACAGCTACGATGATGTTGCTATCATTCAGGAATGAATATATATATATATATATATACACATATATATATATATATATATATATATATATATATATATATATATATATATATATATATATATATATATATATATATATATATATTCAGGAAACGAGGGAACATGTTCTCTACTACACGGTCCCAGAGGAGTAACCGCCAGAGGACTGTTCTGTCATGTTTATCACATTAAATGCTCACAGCGGTCCAAAACAGTCTGACAATTCTGATGAAATCTTACAGGTAAAACATATATGATAGCGAAACGTTGAATAAAACATTATCAACAACTCCTCTTCAAATATTTTGTTAAATTATCATTAATAACAAAGTTATTGCCAAAAGTACTGTAGTACCAGACGACAAATTCTGGAGGAACTCTTTAGTATTAATGGGTCATGCAGTGTGTACATTAGTACAGCTATTAGCCCAAGCGGCCTCCCTGAGGATACACAGTTGGAATATATAGTAAGACTAAGTTCGAGGCTGGCAGCGTTAACACGCAATTCGGGACCTTTATCTCTATCAAGCACAGATGAAAATGGCTTAATCATGGTGTTAACTACTGCCCCAGTCTTGACCTAGATAACGTTCACCTCGTCCTCCTCGCGAGTCGGTCACGTGGTTGATAGGGGTAATACAGTAGCCTCGTTCTCGTGGTATGCAAGTCAGAGAGCTAGACACATATATTCGTATTACAGATATATTGTTAAAGTGCAACGACCAGCTGAGACAAGAAAACAGTAGTGCTGTGAACCGATCAATTAATTTCACAATTGTCAAATAAATATTGTTATCGCGCCCATCATATCAAATACATGCCACGTGTGGTGAATGTAACAGTAAATAATAATTTATTTATTTATTATTATTATTATTATTATTATTATTATTGTTATTATTATTATTATAATTAATGTAACAGTATCTTGAGGGCTCCAATAAAAGCATTTACGAGGAGTGTGTGGAGCATCAGGTAGACGGAACAGTTATAGTATATATTATATTATTCCCCTCAAAACCCATCTGTGGAATCGCTACCATCACGCCAGCCTAGACACATCCCGACATGGCTTATCGCATGCAGCGCTACGGAACACACTGGGACGGCAAATAGAGATTTCATTCCGGCAGCGACCGGTCTCTCGTTATTTCTCAATCCCCTACCCCGTCATAAATGCTATCCTCCCCCTTAATATTCACAAAGGCGACAGCGCTCAATGAGCAAATCATTCATTGCTGATAGAATAGAAATTCATAGGCCTACTTTTTCAGAGAGAATATCGGCTGTAGATTCCGCTGTTACTCTCTGTCCAAGATAGATACCATAATGTAGTAGTTGGCTCTTACAGGGAATTGTATTGTATTGTAAGTTTATTGACTGTACTCTATTGTACAAAATCATAGCATATACAAAAGATTTCATCAACTGTGAACAAAATAAGTTGTAAAGCAAAATAATAATATACAAAATATAAGAACGAAATTATAATCAACAAGTATAAGGAGCAATTGAGAAAATACAACCATTGAAATTAAATAAGGAATATGAGTCACAGGAAATGTGCGTTACACATGAGCTGAGAGTTGAAGAAATTTTGAGGAAGTATGAATGTTGCTAATAATCATCATCATTATCGTCATCGCCACCTTCATTATCATCGCAATCCGCATTATCTTCATCGTCATTATCATCTCCATCGGCATCATCATCAAAATCATCGACGCTTCTCTCGGTAGATTTGCTAGCATACTATTAAACTATACGTACAGTGGTTGAAGCTATTGGAAATCTTGTGTTATTAAGGTTCTTTTTAACTGTTCATATAACTTTTAGGAATTAGTCCACATGCTCTATGTCGTATTTGAGCATACTATGAGCAATCTAAATACCTTTAACTTCGTGTTTGTGTGTGGTTTTTGTGCTTCTTAAATATAAGTTTACATATCAATATCAAACGAGTTCTGTTTGTCTGATTTGTATATTCATAATTATGGGTTTTTATACTTATTATCTATATTTGATAAACTGCTTGTGTAATGTAATGAACTCTATTTTGTGTATATGAAAACAAAGTCAAAGAATCATCCATTCATTCTTTCATTCATGTATTCATTCATTCACGGATACCTCGCATATGGTAGCTGTATATTAATATTTTAGGGACACCCTGTGCATGTGTCAAAAGCAATCTAGCTAACAACTCCACTAGTACAGTTAGTCTCCCTGCCGTCGATGGGGCCTCGCGCATATGTAATTTCTAGTCGCGTCTGCCAAACTGTGATTGTGGCCAGATACGAAGAGCAACTCATCATCTTCACGCTACTTCCAGAGTAAATACAGGCAGCAGTCCTCTTATCCTTACAGCGGATATTAGCTTGGCTGGCAATCACGCTACTGCTGCTGAGTCTGAGGCTGAGGAGGCCTTCTAGACACACACGTTATCACACCACCATAACAAACTAACTCCTCCTCCTCCTCCTAGAGATAATTTCCACGGCGCTAAGTCCGCCTCGCCAATATCTGAATCTAGTTCATGTCTCATAATGCATCCAGCTAACCCTTTGACGCCAGGCGATGCCTGCTAGCCCCTCCCATGGCACACTCACATTATATATATATATATATATATATATATATATATATATATATATATATATATATATATATATATATATATATATATATATATATGTACACTGTAAGAAGGTTCGGTAAAGATTCAACTAGTTTGGATTTACATTGATCTGAAAAGGATTAACCTTTGTATAATTTGGGTGAACATTGCACTAATTAGTTATTACTGGGTGAACATCTTCCCAAATATTTTTTCATTGATAAATGATTACCCGCTTGAAATGTTAAGGTTCACCTCAATCAGAGAACGTTCAACATTTTTCAGTGAACCTCAACTTTTTAAGTTAAGGTTTACCCATTCCAGTGAATGTCATAGTAATACGTTTACCTTCTTGGGTAAACGTTTACCTTCTTGGGTTAACGTTTACTTGAGGATTCGATATTTGAAACTTCCTGTCGCTTACACCAACCAAAGACCACATGTTCAATTAGACATGGTGATGAACTCAGACAAAGCAACGACACTTAGCAGTGACCCAGATAACAGCTTTAAGTTACCAAGTTGTGGCGGGCAGTTTGAGGTTGGATTGTTAGGGCTGTACTGAGAAGTTTTAGATACACTTTGCAGGAATATTGTCTCTGTGTTTATAGACATCTTCAAACAGTAAGTGACTAATGTTGTTTGTAACATTGGAATTCTTTACAATTATACATGTATATGTAAATATACAAATATATGTATATATATATATATATATATATATATATATATATATATGTATATATATGTATATATATATATATATATATATATATATATATATATATATATATATATGTATGTATGTATGTATGTATGTATGTATGTATATATATATATATATATATATATATATATATATATATATATATATATATATATATATATATATATATATATATATATATATATTTATACATATATACATATATATATGTATATATTTATATATATATATATATATATATATATATATATATATATATATATATATATATATATATATATATATATATATATATATATATATACATATATATATATATATATATTTATATATATATATACATTCATGCATTCATACGTCCAGGGTGGGAGAAAATTATATGAATTAGAAGTTCAATACGGCTCGTTGAGAAAGAATAATTTGTCTAAGCTGTCTTAATTTCTTTCATAATGTCCGTCTTGAACTATGTCTTTGCTATGTATTACTATAAATTTTTAATATGCGATCATGACGGTAGGTGTCACCCACTACCAAGGTATTGTCCCACCCCATAGTAAATACATATCCATACGAATACGCATATGATCTTGCTAAATATTCCCTATGGGAGTGGAAAGTTTGTATAGAAAAATGTGATCCCTAAGTAATTACTAGAGTAAATTCTTTGTCTTGTGTATTTTGTGTATAGTATGTTGCCAAGTTATGAGCTAAATACCTATAGAGGACACTAGCGGTATATCTCTAGCTCAACTACCGTAATAGTGAGATGTATAATCCTTCAGATTATATACTTATGACTGAAGCGAAGCTCTTAAGAGTTTTTAGAACCATTGTATTATTTCAAGTAATATATCACACCTGTACATATAGGTGAATTAAGCATGGTTATGATCAAAAACTCCACAGGCCGATAAGGCTGCTTATTTGTTAGTTTTTGTCATAGTACGAATACCATGTCTCAAAGCTCTACATAGGGCTATTATACAGACAGATGCTCCCTATGAATCAAATATTTATCTAACAAGTTGAATTAAATACTACCTGTTCATTCCAAGGGCAGACAAATATTTTTGTATCTGAACCCTCAACTATTATGTATTAACCTCAAGTTTACATTCCGAAAACACCATGTATCGTACTTTTACGCTATTATGCGTTGTCAATAAATATACATACATGCATACATGCATGCATGCATACATACTTACTTACATATAGATAGATAGATAGATGGATAGATTGAAAGATGAATCATCCTTTTGATCATTTAAACCTTTTGATCATTTAAAAAAATTTGACATTCGGATATTGAAAAAACTTATTTTCAAGATTATTCATTTTTTTCTAAAAATCAAAAAAAATGACATAACATTTCATCATTTGATTATTCTCTACTGATTCGTAACATATTGAAAAGAAAATTTTCAATAGGGTAAATATTTTTATTCTACAATTGCATCAATTGAATTTTTATTTTTCAATTTTCGAATCTGATTCAAAAGAATGAAAAATGCTTTGTTTTTTGTTTTTCTCTCTGTAAATAGTTTCTAGAAAATTGAAAAATTGCCCATATTCAAAATTTCCTTTTCCAAAGGTACGAATCAGTAGAAAGTAATTAAACGATGAAATGTTGTTGCAATTTTTTAAATTTTTTTTCAAGAAATGAATACTAAAAAAATCAGTTTTTTTCATTTTTTCAATGTCCGAATGTCAGAAAAATTCAAATGATCAAAAGGTACCCTGCTTAGTATGACACATTTCGGTTCAACAACCGTTTCGAAACCAAACAGTGGAAAAATGTTCTTGCTGATACGCTATATAATATGAAAAGTTGCCACCAGGTAGCAGCACAATATACACTCCTGGAGAACGTACATGTACAGTTCCTTCAACCATCCAATCGAACAGCGGATGGCCAAAGGACTATTTCAAAGGTTCATGGAGAATATGACACATGTTTATATCATAGGTTAAATATGTTGTGGTCGTCTTGTGACATATTTAATCGACTGCCCTCAATTCCATGGCGTCCATATTGTAGGTCATATTTTGTTAGGAACCTACAGGAAAATTGTGTGGATTGATGAAAAACACTTGAAGGAAAATGTTTTGAGCATTTTCACATGTGACGACTACAATCTAATGCCTATTGTACATCGATACATGTCTTTTGTATAGGCCTATAACCATATATATATATACTTTCGTCACGTTGTGAGGAACTGGAAACCATGACGTCCTCAACAATATAGGGAATCATGAAATGGTAGGTTTATAATTCACGTCTCCTTGACAACGGGTGCTAATACGTTGAATGGTGACCGCTGTCAAGGAACCTACAGAGACACAGGTAGCCAACAGTTTTGACATATGGCTCTCATCCAATAAGATAAGAGTATCCACACGTGAGGTACAATACATATATATATATAACATCGGAGCAGGCAATATTTTCATAATGCAGAATAACAAATCTGTGATTAATACAAACATGCATTATGATAAGAAAAAGATGACATAATGTCGACTTACTTGTCGATCCTTGGTACAAGGTAATCTGTGCCGTGCACAGTCCGGAGCCGCTCCTGTAGCTGCCGGCCACGACCCTGTTGAAGCCAGCGTAGAGGTTATTCTCCACCGCCCCGTACGTGGTGTTCTGAGACTGCAGAGTGTACAGGAACCGAGATTCTATGTAGTTCTTCTTCCCACCGTGCGCCCACTCAATCTTCTCATCAGTGATGTCAATAGTTAACTTACTGCCCCTCTTCACCACATTGTCCACAACCTTCATCAGCAGACCTGGTCCATTGATAGTGGCATCCAGGAAACCAGGGAGATTGTTGCCATAGATTCGCATCTGTTTGTTAAAGATGTGCGTCTCGGCCATGTTTGACGTAGTACCGTTGTCGCCACCATAGCCGTCACCGGTCGGAGAGTCACTGATATCCAGCGTCCACAGACGCGGTCTGTCCGCGTAATTCAGGATGAACTTCGCGCCTTTGTAAGGTCCTGATAGGTCAATCTTAAGCACGGCCTGGCTATCACATTTACGTGTGTAAGACGTGGTTGGTGGTTGAATGAAATGTATGTATTGGCTATAGCCCCTCACAATCCCAGATCTCAGGTCTAAAAGGACACTCTGTTTTGGTAATGCCGTGGTCAAACTGGACAACAGGCCTGAAAAGAAGATAAGATAATTGCATTAGGATGAGAGGTGTACATGTACTTACGGGTTTGAAGGTGACAACAAGTAAGCGAAGATCTGTGGTGACCAGCGTCACTTCCTGCGGCGTTTTTAGGATCATTCACTGAAAAATAATTATATTGTCATAGACAATTACACAAGTATGTCCATTTCTTAAAATGCTACCGATTTAGAATTGATGGTGCGGGTACACATAGAGAAAAGGCTGTTGGAACGATAGAATATCCATGATTAGTCCATAATTAGTTTTATTTTCAGAATCAACAGGCATTAGGGAAAATAGCGTTGTCGGGTATGTGGATAAGGTTGTGCTTTATGAACGAAATGAAATGTTCGTGTGATTTGCCGCCTAAAGATGTCGCTGTATGTCGATGTATTCTTTCACAAACGGAACTTGACTTTGTTGCAATCAAAGGAAACAATCATATCATCCAATATGACTCATAGTTATGAAATTGAAAAACGAGAGATCATGAAATCTGGTAAACTGAAAATTTAATTGATATCAAATATCTATCCCAATACATTAGCGCCATATTTCTTAGATCTATTGTGTCGTCGACGCCACTTTAAAAGCAACAGCTCTAACTAAAGTAATGTGAATACTGCAGAATGGCTAATTTTTCCGTGTAATGATTTTCCCTAATTTTTCCATTTTGGGTGTTTCCGTTTCTAATATTTCCGAAGAGAGGACATATGTTTCTTCCTTTTTAAAATGTTCCCGTTTTATGTAGATTTGTAACTTAAGTATACCAAAGAGTAAATATCAATGGGTAAGGGCAAGGGTAAAGCCATTATACATTTAAAACATCTTTATTCATTTGTTCTTTAAAAATATTCTCCAGACATGTTCTGTATTGTTTTTATGTGTTGTTTGTTCCCGTTTGAAAGCATTCGAGAAAAAACGGGAAAATATAACTCAGGGAGAAATTAGCCATTCTACAGTATTCAATTAGTAAAAAGAGTGTAGTGTGCTGGAGCGCGATATGACGGAATGCAATATAGAAGAAAATACGATGATAGCATCAAAGATGAGATAGTTATGATCATTTAAATATATTGACAACCGGACAATGTCAAGTGTCAAGTGCTCGTTTTACTATCAGCCTCCATCCTGGCTCAACACAACATTGAAAACCGTTCGTGAAAATGAGTCGTGAAAAATGAAAGATATCCCAACAGTAACTTAATACTGGTGGTTTATCATGCCTGATATTATTTTTTGTTTTTTTGTTTGTCTCTGGCTAAATTAACTTAACAATTTTCCTGGTGTATTTAATGTAAGAAGAAAAAAATCTCCTGTGTCGTTATTATGTGTTTATTTTGTGATTTTGTTTGACTCAGTATGAATATGATTTTGTAATCCTATAATTATAGCCAATAAACATACATTCATATTTCACATGACCCTAAAATCATCTTAGTTACAAGATTGGAAGGGTAAACAACTGAATGGACTGTCTCACCTCGAGAATATGGAATTAGCAAAATGAAAATGTTTGCAACCTTTTTTAATCTCGATCTCAATGTTTGTTTTTTTGCTGTTTAAGACACGCCGTACTAATTTCTTTTTTTGAACAAAGTATTCTACAGATATTATTACTTAACGAAATATTTGACTGAACGAAACTTTGGCCGAATGGAATGATAGTTTGCTAAACGAAATATCTTGCTGAGCTAAAGATATTCAAACACATATTGTGTTGTCTTATATAAAAATATTTCATTGAAGGAAAATTATCTGGAATAAATAAATTGTTTAGTGAATAATTTTCCCTTAAATGATTTTAAAAGTAGGAAGTTTAAAACAAGAACTCCCATTTGCAAATCTTTACATGAAAATATAGAGCAAATTATGCACAAAATAATATATTTGGGTTTCCTTTTCTTGTATTTGTGGGATCAATAATCATTAAATTTGGTGATTACTATTTTTCCTTTAATACAATACACGTAGAAAGTTCCTAAGCTAGTACCACAGGTTGGGGCGTAGAAGACTTGAAGTCGTTTCACTTCGCTTCGAAAATTAACCTTTTTATAACTTCAGTAGATAAGCTTCATGTATAGTTTTGAGTAGGTCATTACCAGAATTGGATATTAAGAGGAAGTAGCAAGGCGGACATGATACAATAAAATATGTACTAAAATAGCATAACTTCGGCAAAAGACATATTTTACACCAAATAGCTGTTGATATAGAGCAAGTACATGTAAGCATATACGCCAGTAAGTAGTTATTTGTATCTATTTCATAATCCCTGAATTAATGCTGCAGTATTAAATTAGAGGTAATTAATTATCAAAATAGGCCAAATAAGCAGTGCTGACGACAGTGAGGCTCCTACTTCTCTAATGGAGTTATACCTTATCGATAAAACTCTGATAACTCTACGGACAGAACAATGACATTTACATGTTTCTTTACAGAAAATACCCTTTACATATTTCCATAAGATATTATTTGATGGTTCCATCACCTTTTTAATAGTTTTAGGAAAGGTAGAATACCGCTAAGGAATTATCGCGTGATTACAATGAATAACTAGCATGACATTCTAGAGAGATTTATGGTTAAATGTGTCATCAATGTCCATTTTTGACTAGCCCAGGATATATCTCAACAATAGCCCTTTGAAGTTTAAGTTAAATGAATGCTAGAGGAGATGGTCAAAACTCTATAAGAACCGCAAGAAGCTTATCAAGGACATATTTTTCAAATGTATTGCTACTAGATTGAGGAGAACAACACATTCTTTACCAGATGTTCAGCTACAGGAGTGTATATACTCAAACACAATGTACAAGCATCTACATATATATAATATGATATATATATATATATATATATATATATATATATATATATATATATATATATATATATATATATATATATGTATATATATATATATGTATATATATATATATATATATATATATATATATATATATATATATATATATATATATATATATATATATATATATATATATATATATATATATATATATATATATATATATATATATATATATATATATATATATATATATATATATATATATATATATATATATATATATATATATATATATATATATATATATATATATATATGGTACAAATAATGCAGATAACCTATTGGAAGAATATCAACAAATGATATTCACAAAACATCATGATTCCCCAGAAGAATATCGTATTTTGAAATTTGGACAATATCCATATACTATCCATATATAGTATCGACAATTAGTGTCTTCAAGACTAGTTTTCAAGAGAATCAAGTTCACTTTAACAGGCATCAAAGAGAATATCATAACTGACACTACGAAATCTAAAAGAAAAAGGTCTTCTATAATCGGAAATGGGAATCTATTGAAAACCTGCAGCTCTGTGATATGATTACTATGGTGATTTTGTTGGCAAATGGAATGTAGTTGGAGGTAACGACAATAGAGTGTGTCAAAATAACACCTGGTGAGCTAATGTTTGCTACTCCTATTTCTGCTGCTGTTGTTGCTGCTGCTACAACTACTACTACTACTACTACTACTACTACTACTACTACTACTACTACTACTCCTGCTGCTGTTGCTGCTGCTGCTGCTACTACTACTACTACTACTACTACTACTACTACTACTACTACTACTACTACTACTACTACTACTACAACAACTACTACTACTACTACTACTACTTCTACTACTACTACTACTACTACCACTCTTGTTGCTGTTGCTGCTGCTGCTACTGATACTACTACTACTACTACAACTACTACTACTGCTGCTGCTACTGCTACTACTACTACTACTACAACTACTACTACTGCTGCTGCTACTGCTACTACCACTACTATTACAACTACTACTGCTGTTGCTGCTACTACTACTGCTTCTGCTGCTATCAATACTGCTGCTGCTACGACTATTACTAACGCTACATAATAAGAATAAGAATAAGAATAAACATAATAATAATGATAATAATAATAAGAAGAAGAAGAAGAAGAAGAATGATAATTATGCTAATAATAAGAATAAACATTATACTTTCCGCCCATTTTCTATCAAAAGTGTTGTTTCATGCTGATTAGTAACTGGAATATTGTAGTATCTTTTGTCAAACGAAGCACTTCGACAGCAGCCTGTTGGGTAGACTTGTTACAAGTCTGTGTTATCTGGCTCTCTCCTTAGTCTCACTGATCTAACTCGCGTGTTTCTCACTCCAGGTTTAGTTATCAATAAACCCTGCAGGGGGACACACTTGAGCTGTAGTTTGTAACAAACTGCAAATTCTGAAAACTGTGCTGCCATCTATAGATTGAGAGAGACATCACACCTATCCAGTAGTGGTGGCAGCATGACATTGAACCTAAATCGGCCTGTGAAACAGGCTACCTGTTGGTCTATAGTGGCTTGTGGTAGTAGGCTAGAGAGGGTAGACCAGCATCAGCATCAGCAGTAGTAGTATCCTCATGTTCTAGGCTGTCATATGTATTGTGTATTGTATGCCTTTAAGTTTTTCTGATACCGGTCAACAAGTGGTCAAGGTGGCCAGAGTGTACAGATGAGTTCATATTCATCTCACCAGGTGAATAGATAACTCAGTTTGAGTATGCTATCTAGAGATAGGAGGACCAGGTGGTGCCACCTATCTACCATTGCTGATACTACACTTCACTGCTTGGTCAACTCATAACAAGGGATAAGGGAATGTGGACGTTTTAGGGACTAGGAGCCTTGTCTACAGCAGTAACAGAAGCAGGGGTACTGAGTCAGCACCCTACTGAACCACTAATCAGAACATTACGACATGATAAGGCCTTAATTGTTAGCAGGCCAGTCTGGGGCTGCTACATGTCTCCCGCCGGGCACCCAAACCCACAACACCCTCTCACGTCAAACCCACAGCACCCTCTAACGCCAAATCCACAACACCCTCTCATGCCAAGCCCACAACACCCTCTCACACCAAACCCACCACACCCGCTCATGCCAAACCCACAATACCCTCTAACGCCAAACCCACAACACCCTCTAACGCCAAACCCACAATACCCTCTAACGCCAAACCCACAACACCCTCTAACGCCAAACCCACAATACCCTCTCACGCCAAACCCACAACACCCTATCACCCAAAACCCACAACACCCTCTCACGCCAAACCCACAACACTCTAAAACATGAGATATACAAATTTAAATGGAAACATATACCATATATATATACCTATATATATATATATATATATATATATATATATATATATATATATATATATATATATATATATATATATATATATATATATATATATATATATATATATATATATATATGGATATTTCAGCACGGTTTCTAGTATTGAATATTTCCATTTATATGTTCATCACCATCCTTGTCACAGGCAAGTGTCTATATCTTCTGTCGATGGTGTGCTTTGTAGTGAATAGTGGGTTGGGTGCGCAGGGTGCTATCCGGTGCCCAAAGTGCCCTCCCCGCACCCCTCACACCCACCAACATGATGGAATTAGGATGGGCGTGAATCATTACGGTAACCTTACACCCTATAGAAACAGGAAGCTCAAATCCTAACATGTGTGATTGAAACTGCTAGCTTTCTTGCATTCTCGCGTTACCCTTAAAGAATGAACAGAGCAAGGTTTTTGTCACATGCGCATCGACCCAGGTCACTTATACATGCAATTGAAAACGTCAGACAATTCTTAAAGCTGCACGTCAAGTACGTGCTTCACAAAGGAACATAACAACAAATTAGTTTCCTTGCTGCGCAGAGATCATGTAAGCTGCCAGACTGTTCACGTGGTGCCAGCGCAGAAATCCTATGAGCAATCTCTAAGCCTGTAGAATGAAAAAGGTTTATTTCATTTAAAGAGATTTTCTGCTGGCAACCACCTGATACAAGGAGTTTGCCCCTACATATGGTTTTATCAAGAGAGTGTACTATATTGACGGGCTATATACAATCAAAGAACTGTACGTGTACGCATAGTATTGCCGCACTTCCAGTTTAGCGGTGGCGTTATACACTGTTATATACCTTCATTATTGCTTGCTTTGGATTGTCCAATCAGCAATCAAGATTTGTATCATGTGACCAGTCATTAAATCCCCATAATAGGCTGTGACGCGGGGCATTGAATGTCACCTCATAACACCCTCCAAAGCTAACTAGGTTGGTCACTGACACGGTTTGACCATTTCTCATTTATGACTTAATGATCCCAGATAAGTTATTTAGGTTCCATTTTCTTCCATCTCACTCCCATGCTTAGTAAGAATCATTGTAAAACAAAAATGCTTAAACTTAAATGATCACAACGTTGGAATCTAAAATATGTAACACAAATAGTTCTTGGTGTGCCCACGGCTCTTTTTCACCTGGTTGTCTTACTCCCACTCCATATCCTACTATCTATGTTTAAGTGTGGTTAGTGTGAGGCAGAGTACCTATATTATTCATGGAGCAAAGAACCAGTCGTTCGTGTAAGAGACAGAAAGCTTCATATAATTCAAGGATATTTCAGATTCAAAATTACTAAATGAGGTAATGCCAATTACCATTATCTGCACAAGTTCTCATATAATTAGCAGAAATTAAAAGGAAGAAAGTAGAAGAAATCATTGCCCTTTTTAGTTTTATTGTGTGTCTGCACACTAGTAATATATCACAGGATACTATTACTTGGACACAATAAACGTCTTATTCAGGGAAGCAATAATAAAAACCTTAAAAGTGCGACTTTTGTCATACTGGCCAGACCTGGGCCCTTGGTCTGGCTAGTATGCCTTCAGGTATGAGTTAACAACAGTGATGATTGAAGCTGGCAAGAAAACCTTTGTTTAACTACGGTGCAAAACACTCACCAAGATGTCATTAGCCTAACATAGCACATGTAAGCTCTCCAATATATCTTTGCTAACATATACAAATTGCCAATTTGAAAATAACCACTCCAAAATAGCCAATTTGCCACTGAACAGGTTGTTGGGTTTCAGTAAATGCTCAGTTCTGGTTTGTTTTGTTTTGCTGCAGTGATTTGTCTAGAATTAGTTAACAATTACGATAACAATTACGTTGTACATGATGAACTTAAATATGATTTTGATTTCATGTCCATGTCAATGTTTAGCTAGTCAAACATGACCACATACACACACACACAAATTTATTTCATGTTTTTATTTTGAATAAAAGTTTACTTTTATATCATAAAAATTGAGTTCTGCACTTCTATTTTATGCCTTTATGCATAATCCGGATTTCGCCTAATCTGGACAGAAATGTAGGGTCCACATCCATCCGGATTAAGCCAGTTACCTGTATATGTATAAACAATCATTCCTTTAATATTCTATAGAACACTCTATCTGAAGAATCTTGTTTAACCCATTTATGCTCACAGTGGCCAAAGGTAACCTGGCAATGTCCAACAACTCTCCTTCGCATAATTTTGCTAAATCATTTTCCCTTACTAAGTTAGAGACAAAAGTATTTTAGGTCCAGACAACAATTTCCTGGGGAACTCCTAGGCAGCAATTGGTTAAAATTATAAGATTATGTATGCGGACCAAATTGGTTAATGTGGTACCACCTTTCCTGTCTAATAATAGGATGAAAATTACTATTAGCCTAATCCAAACTTTTCCAAGACCTGTTTTTATGGCTAAGAGTGACATTGCAGATGCTTTTAGACTGGTGCCAATTGCGCCACATCAATATCACCTTATGGGGTTTTATCTTGAGGGCTATTATTACGACAATAACCTTTTGTAGTGTACAGTACTTGTATCCAGGAAGATTCAAAGACCTTGCATTCCTGCCCAACACCAATGTTTCCACAATACACGGAGGCTGCAGACCGAGAAGCGTAAATATTTTGGTGTAGCTGTTGGACTTTGGTGCAGATTGCGGCAAGGGGCATAAGGCGAGAGGCAGCTGTCTGTGTCGCTCACCGTCATCATCACCAGCTGATGCCAAGGAGACTGGCCCGGATTGCCAGCAGCAGCAGAAGCAGCAGTAGCCTAGCTACAAGGCTCTATTATGATTTTGATTTAGTATGCATGTATATTAGAGCCTGCACCTATACTAGATAGGGACGTGTGGCCTACTGTTGGCCATTTAGTTCACACAATTGCCACACGAGGGAGATAAGTGTTAAGGTGATAATTTAGTACACCTAGATAATCACCACCAGGTGGTGTCCTTGGCTGGCCCCTAAGAATGGATATCAAAACAAAAGATTACACATGAGTAGTGATCAACTCGCCACGAATCTCAGCCTAGCAACTTTCTATTGTGGTACAGCCACGAGAACAAAAGGCGGGCTCCATTGGGTCTTCCGTGTTAAATTGGTCCCAAACGACATTGCTGTCTGCTTCGACCATGCAGATTTCTTCGAGATAGACCATTTTGACCAATATTTTCATCTCATTTTTTTGATGAAAGTGAATAACGATGCGGTCTTCAAGCCATTGTTTTAGAATATGACAGATATGAACCCCCTCTAGGTGCAAAGTCATGTCACAAGTACCTAGTATTATGACAGGACTTGAAAATCAGCATTAACTATGTAAACCACGTGCTGTTAGTAATTTTGAGGCGTATGAGAACATTCAAACATGTTTTTAAAATACTAATTGTGCAGATTCCCGGTTGAGGTAGGACTTTGCACCTTACCAAAGACATGAATGATTAAATGATAGAGTTTGATTTTCAAGTAAGGGGTGACTCTGACATTTTGCCAAGAAGCGAAACACAGCCAGATATGTTCGTAAAGGGTGCCACATCAACTATAAAATAACAAATTATTGATACGTTTATCATTATTCTGGGTATCTAGTGGGGTTCTACCTTAATAGACATTTCCAACTGACCTCCTAGCTGTATACCGCAGTGCCGCCTATACACAGGAGAGGACATTTAAAAATGGCCTGGGAGGCAGGCTACAGCAGCCTAGCCCTAGCCCTAGACCAAACACCTTTTCACTTCTTTTACATCTAACCAGCAACAAGGGCCATCTCGAAACTGGATGTACTCTGATTTTGTTCTACTTTTCCTCACTAGGTGGTAACATGCCAATGAATGACTTCCACTTTGGATCAAACGTGTCTACATCTTTCACTGTTGACTCCTGGATTCTCATACGGTTCAGATTTGTTAATAACGATATCTTAACATCCCTCAACATAATTCTTAGATATTTTATTCCTTTTGAAGTAGATAACATCCTTTATGCTAATTGCTATAAGTTGTTTTATCAGGTCATCTGATGCTTCACCAAGTTTGCTATTTTGAAATGGCAGTCATAGACACTTTTGACCTATTCCTCAGTAATTTCCTAGAGATTTATTACATTATCCATCCATTCAAGAGAGATATGTTAATGCAGTTGATGCAAAATAGACATGTTGCAGTCTCAGATATAACCACTTTATCCAATAGCTCACGCAGCGAGTGCGCCGATTGCCCGCGAGCAAGCAGCGATTATGGTATAGGTCGTCACCTACATTGTTGTACCTGGCAGCCTACACACAGATGCCAATTTTATCCTGTCAGCATTGCCGTCTGTTCGTCTCTTGTTTGGATATTCTCGCGTGAAATGAACATCACATTTTTGTTGTAAGAGCCATTTAATTCTAGGCATGACTAGTCGAGGAGCACAAGTGTGAGATGGTGATAGGTTTGATACGGGAAATGATGGATAAAGCTGCTCGACTAGTCATGTCTTGAATTAAATGGCGGAACGAACTCGAAGAAAATTATCACCTCAAGCCAAAAAGCTCTAATTTCTCTCGCTCTGGGCGGATGTGAGTGCTGTAAAAGCTGCAAGAGGGAAACTAACAAGGTACATGTAGGAACCGAATTCAGTTGGTTTGGGTGGCCAGATTGGCTTCGAAATATCCGCGCCAAGTTTTTAGGGCGCAGGTGAAAAGTTTTCAATTGGCTTTTCTCTATCGCGCGAATGGCCAATCAGGTCAGAATGTAAACAACAAAGCCGTAGCCGACGATAGAGATGCTCGATCTATTGAATGCATTGATACCGAAAAAAATGAACACTCGTCTTTCCGTGGATTAATTCCTATGCAGTTTAAATCTTTAGAACCGATACAATTAATTCTACGTGTCTCTTAATTCTAGTTGAAATCTGTTGCGAAATGACGATTTTGCAATAAGTTGAAATCTTAATTTTAGTGTGACTTTTTTGTGACTTTTGGTCCGTTCCTTAACTCGTTTGTAATCTTTCTAGATAGACATCACCATAAATGTAACTTAAATCCAACTTTAAAATCTTGGGGAAAGCTGCCCATCCATAGTCTGATTCAAATATCTTTTTGAAACAAGACGCTTTTAGGACCATGTAATATACATATATATATAAATATATATATATGTATATATATATATATATATATATATATATATATATATATATATATATATATATATATATATATATGTATATATATATATATATATATATATATATATATATATATATATATATATATATATATATATATATATATATATATATATATATATATATATATATATATATATATATATATATATATATATATACTTTGCATAGGTGATCTGGGACCTGGTGTGATAAGGGAGCGCGAAGTACTTCGTTTTCATTATAAACACGCTCGCCAATGAGTTCTTGAGATCTCAAATGGAATCACACCGGTTCCACCAGTTTGGTGATACGGTTATTGTTTGGAAGATAGCGACAAACATATTAACCTAGTGTGCCTTAGAATAGTGCGAAACAGATTAATGAGTGTTTTATAGTGATATAAACAGTCACGCAAAACGAAACTTGCTACAAGAATACTTGATAATGTAATCATAGTCGAAATAACTGGGCAGGGAGTCTGCGCAAAACTGAGAAACTGGTAGTGTTACTACAATGCTAGCCTGGTTCTCAGGCTGTATTAGGCATAATGCCCCCACCACTAAACATGCTAAGTAGGTTTGATGTCTCTCTCAAACTATAGGTGGAAGCACTGTTTTCATGAGTTGCAGTTGAGAATACACAGACTCCAGCTTAAGTGTGTCCCCCTTGAGGATTTATTCAGAACTAAACCTGGAGTGAAATCAACTCAGGTCAGGTCAGTGAAAGAACCAGATATCACAGACGTGTAGCAAGTCTACTACAATGCCTGTACATGATGTAGAGGGAGCAGACTGGCCTGGTGTCGACTATGCCGTCTCGTGGTGTTAGTGTGATTTATGGGTTTGTAAGCGACATAGTCTGCCACTTGCATACCGAGACAAAGATCACTCTACATTAATGACCTCACCCCTTACCACAAGGGCATCACAACAATAACTTATTGCCAGCGCTTAGCCTTGCACAATGCCAAGAGGCCTGATATTGGCACTCTTACTTTAACTCATTTTTCTTATTTCTGCAAACATTGCATGTTTTTTTTATTTCATCTTGTATAGTAAAAGAAATAGTAAACATCCACATGGAATATTACTTTCTTACTAGCTACACTTGATCATAAACACAATTAGGTCAAGTCACATTCAAGTACAAATTTGATTAGAGAATGTGGTATCCATGTCTAAATAAATATCTCCCAATTTCCTAAGGAATTCGACAGTTTTTTTATCAATCTCAGCATAATACTCCTCATACTCCATCTGCGTATAAATGTGATACTTAATCTCATTAATGTGTGGAGCTCTTCCTTTTTGTCTATTCTTGGAAATATTAATGCTATTTCAGGTCTTAGTGATTTTGAACATTTTGCATATATATATATATATATATATATATATATATATATATATATATATATATATATATATATATATATATATATATATATATATATATATATATATATATATATATATACTGTAGAACACATATATGACGCGTGTCCCAAATATAACGAATTGGGGAGTTTTCGCATCATAGCGTTTCTTTATGTTAGCGACGGTAGCCGCCGCTAGCATAAAGAAAGTACAAATAAAAAAGTACAGAGTATATATATATATATATATATATATATATATATATATATATATATATATATATATATATATATATATATATATATATATATATATATATACATACATACATACATACATACATACATACATACATACATACATACATATATATATATATATATATATATATATATATATATATATATATATATATATATATATATATATATATATATGTATATATATATATATAAATCAAAACTGACAATCACATGATGGTTGACCCTTTCACACATAACTAAACAATCAGTTACACCATATTAACTAATTTTGGCAGGAGATGAATAAATCAGTCAATTGCAATCTTAAGTAAAATTAAAAACCGAAAATGAAAACTTCAACGTCTTGTTATGATAAGTTACACCTAAATCTAACCAATACGATTTTCCTAGAATATGAATCATTTAAACGAAAAATCATTAAATGCATATAGATAGTCATACATAGAGGAACATTAGGTCGATTTTATCCATTATGCTTGATAAGATAATTTTGAATGGGGAAGGTTGCAACAAAATATATAAGATCATCCAACAAACTTCTGAAAACGTTATAAATAAAATCCGGGTAAAATAGTCTAAATGATGATTGCAGTCTGGATGATATAATAAGTGCATTGGCGTTCATTGTCAGGGCCCCTTTGGATATCTAAAATAAAAAAGGTGGTCACCAGTCATCCCGTCTATATAGGTGGCGCCAAAGGGGCAAACAATGTAATTCGAAAACGGTAGTGAGACTTTGGCGCCACCTATATGGACGGCACGACTGGTGACCCCGCTTGTTTTATATTAGATATTCAGGGGGGACCTGACAATGAAAGCCTATGCAAGGTTTAATGAAATTCTGAATGTGGGGTATTCTTCTAATGGATTCCAATTTTACACGTGAACTTTGCAAATTTAGCGCCACCTTGGCACCACCTATATGGACGTGAGGACCGTTGATGCTCCCCCCCCCCCCTTCTTTTGAATTTCCAAAGCGGATCTGACAATGATAGCTTATGGGAGGTCTCATGGATTTCATAATGTGAGGTATTTTTCAAATGGACTTTAAGTTTTAGATGACACTTTTACCTTGTCAAATACCGTACTATACCTCTAAAGTCTTATTCTTGGATCGGTTAGCTGATTGTATCCCCATCCACAAAAGTAGTATGATCCACTTTTGCCATCGAGTCAAGCTCTATTTCATTTCAAATCCGTATATCTTTTATTACATTTCAAGATGATAATAACGAGCCACTGATCCTGCCACAGCTGTAGACATAGCCTAATGGGAAGGTCCGTTTAGTAATTGCAATATGTAATTGCGATGAAACATACCGCGTTAGTCAGCGAGCAGAGAAGAAACACAGTCTTACTGTTTGTAGAATGTCAGGAAGCGAATCGTTTCCGACTTTGCGGGAAAATTGCTTTCTGTGTTTACCACTTTAATGTCAAGATTGGTAAGTGAGATGTGCCACTGGAGGAGGCTTATCAAAGTGGCTGAAGAAGTTCGCACTTTAGCAGGGTTCTTATCAGAGGGTGCGATGCCTGATGTGTCGGCACCCCTCTGTAACCATAGCAGCTCTTATCTCACTTGACGACAGCTGCCGTTTCCAGTTCCTTGCAGTTAATGTCAGAAGAACGACATTTTCATAGAGGATATCGGAATTTTGGGATTCCAAATTAAAGTATTCATTTCCTTGGCATCAACATACGTATCCGGGATTTACCATTAAAACCATCCTCTACCCAATAAACTAACGCTGCAACTTGCTCTTTTTGAAAGGCGCGTCTGATGAAGTAATTGGTGATGATAAAGGTAAAGGTATTCGGTTTATAGTCTTGTATCCGCCGAAATGTTGACACGTTCTTCCTTCCCTAGCAGGCACGGTACACACGGAAACCAGTTCATTCCCCCTAGGAATATTCCAGAGCAGTTGGCAGCATACAGCGCACAAGCTCTAAGCACTGCTTTATTAATGCTACGTACCCATTTTTCACCTGGGTGGACTGAGGCAATGTGGAATAAACTGTCGTGCCTCGGTCGGGATGATACCGCTATTCGTAGGTGTTAACTGATCATTATGCAATAAAAATTATAGCGATGGAAAAGTATAACAGCATGCAGGGTTTGGGAATCAGGAAATATAACAGAGTTAGAAATAAGGCAGAGTGCGTTGTGTAAAATGTGCATGACAACGACATTCCGTGTGTATACCTAATAAAGGGTAGATGCTTCGCTTAATAACGAAGTGTTTACCGTTAGTGTGCTTATGAACGGAATGGTACACCTGATAACACTTTGGATAACATTACACAGGTATAATTTAGAACGGAGACATAAGCTTGATTGATTTGAACCTAGAATTTCGTTAATCGACCATTTTTCTGCCAGATTCAGGTTAAATAGCGACTGATAATTGTGAAGGAAAACCGAGAACCCAATCAAATTTGACTAAACAACCTATCCGCAACATGGAGGACATGCGCCGCAACATGTTTGGTGACAATGGGCAGCCGTGGTACACAATGCTCTAGACCACTCGGCAGGCGGGACAGCCCCATACCTGACCATTGTCAGCAGTTATTCCTCACTGGTTAGTTTGATGCATTTCACAGTGATGGCACATACTTAACAGCCCTGATGCTTGGTTGATGGAGCGACAGAATGGGCTCAAGGGTTTAATAAGCATTTTGTGCAAAAGTCAGGGGTAGCTATGCTCATCAGACGCAAACCAACGTGCTTTATCTAGCATTACCAAGAAAAGAACGTTAGCGTGTTTGACACGTCAGTAATTATCAGTGTTTGAATTAAAAGAGGTATACTGACAAAACTTAAATTGGCATGTCCATTATATTACCTATTAGTAATAGCTAAGGGCCATTAAGCGTGATGGAAACTGATAGAACTGGTGAAAGGTGAATCGCGTCAAACTTGTGGATCAGATCCATCTTTTTATTAGGCATAAAAAGCATGTCTTCCACTATTCAACTACAACATAAATAAGCAAATAACATGTATACGAATAAGATTTGATTTCACAGATTTGGAGTAATCTATCCTCTTTCAGTTAACAACTTTTAGTAATAAGTGCTGTTGATAGATAATACAAATGATAGTAAATTTCAAACGGGACTGAAAGGCGAAATTTATCTTTATCTTTATATATATATATATATATATATATATATATATATATATATATATATATATATATATATATATATATATATATATATATATATATATATATATGTGTGTGTGTGTGTGTGTGTGTGTGTGTGTGTGTGTGTATATATATATATATATATATACTGCAGTATATATATATATATATATATATATATATATATGTATGTATGTATGTATGTATGTATGTATGTATGTATGTATGTATGTGTGTGTATATATACATATGTTTATTCTTAAATGTTTGTGCCCGATAAGAAACATTTCTATGCTGATTAAATAAGATGGAAAGGGTGATGATGACATTTTGCCTTTTGGATGGATTTCACCAGACCTATCAGCATCGATGCATTAGGTTAAGTGCTCCGAGCTTTCTGTCCTACTGTGTGTGTATGGACGTGAATCTGAAGAATGCCTGGCCAGCCTATTTGTTTTTGAAATCTGCTACTCCTCATGAGTGCGGTGCGGTAATGGATCCACAGATAATCATGGGGCTAGGGCATTTAAGTCATCATTTACCCCGGGAACCTTCGTCATCACCTGTCCAATTACAATATACACTCCTGACAACTAACATGGCTAGTGTCAGAGCGAGCCGTGTGTTTATAGAAAGTGTTTTTGTAGTAATAGCAGATTTCAGTAGTTAGTGGGTCGACACGTGTGCCTTAGCGCCAGATCGCCCGTGGACGCTGAACAGATAGGCCGTTAGTCCTGCCCCGCTAGCGCACTTGGCAACAATCACAAGCCAAACCAAACAAAACACATACCATGACTCACAGTTATCCTTTAATATAGAACTTCGCTCTCCCGACTGCATGAAATCACCGACCACGGCAGCAATGAGAAGGTTCCATTAACATAGATTTTGTACAACACCCAGAACTCCTTTTCTCTCTATTTATTTTGTTAATATCAGCATTAAGAACAATGTAAATACTTACCTGTTCTTTCTATACGTTTGTACTATTTTCAACTAATACTCGTATACGAGTAGGTTTTTTTTGGTAATATTTCACTACAGTCAATAAATATACACACATACATGCATGACAACGTGGAACGAACCATTCACTGTATAAAAGTCACAACAGAAAAGCTCAAAACGTTTTTGGAATGAGATAGGGATAGATCTGTGAAGGATAGGGACAGAAAACCATTACACAATTGACGGAGAGTGTCTATACCTTATGGGACTCCAAAACCACAGCCAAAAGCCAAACACCCTCAAAAGTAAGATATTGGCCCGTGTTTGTCTCCCTACCCCCCCCCCCCCCCCCCCCCCCCCCCAAAGAAAATGGGAGGGGGGAATGAATAAATACACCTATGGCAAACTATCTTAAGGTATTGATAGTAAAAATTCGGTCGTCATTTTACGCTTAGCCTGTTAATGATTCCTTCACGATGAAATTGTATCCTTTTTTTTACAGAAAAACATTATTGCAGTATCAAATTATAGTAGATGATTGTGCAATCTTCAATCTATCCATGAAGTATATATTGTACGTCATTTTGGAATATAACGTATAGATACACATGGGTATTTAACATTTATCAGGTCCGTTTGAAATTAATCAATAAAAGTTTGTTTGTGATCTCGATTTACTATTTCGCAGATATAGTATTGTGTGTTCGGTTTTTGCCGGTTACCACTTCATCTAATTTCGGCCTAAATTGATGGCTAAGGTAATATTCTCCGTAAGCACGTTTTTCTTATCTAAAAATGATGATTATAGAAATATACATTCGTGCTTGCACTTTATAAAGTGTTACGTTATCCAGTCAAGTTTATTGTATTGTATTGTATTGCATTCATTGACCATATCCAAAGCCATGAAAATACAAATAAAAAATATAATGAAAATACAAAAGGTTTACACAAAGTGATATATACCTACACACACATTTATGAAAAGGAAAAACAACAGAAACGAGACTTAAATACAGAGAACAGAAGATCATTAATTCAACTACATTATCACAGCTTAGTTGTACATCGCAAACCGAGTAGTCTTATTTATTGCATGTCCACACATAATATTAAAGCAACATTCGAACTATTTTACTGCAGTATTGAGATCTTGGCAAGGACCTGATACATTGTAGATCCTTCAATCATCGTTCAATCTTTGGTTTAGCCTTAAATCGTTAAAAGTGACATTATATTTAGACTTATAAAACATAGAAAGAAAAGATGCTTTCATAGCTTACTTACCCCATTGAAACAAAAAATCAAAAAATTGTATGATGTGCATTTTGCTCTATTTTGCCAAACATCTGTAATTTTAGTCTATTATGAGAAGTCTTAATTCATTTTGGAACAGTCTACCCAGCTGAAAAACGGGTACCTAGCATTATGAAGGCAGTGCTTAGAGATTGCGCTATATGCTGCCAGCTGCTCTGGAATATCCCTCGGGGGATTGAAATGGTTTCCGTGTGTACAGGCCTGCTAGGGGAGGAAGGTCGTGTGGACATTTCGATGGATACGAGACTATAAACCCAATACCTTTACCTTCCCAAGGTAGGGATGGCAAACACTCTGAATCAGTGTCATGTCATGATAATTCATACATTAAATATAGCAATTCCAACTTTTTAAAGTTTTGAATTTTATCTTAACTTTCATTTAAGGGAAACGGCTGTCGGATCTTTTCTCTGTGAATGATTTAACTAGATCTACTATCGACTTTGTTTTTAGACTTCCACTGAATTAAGAAAGATGGTCATAAAACAATGTACTAATATTTGGAAAATGAGCCATTGAATTTGGCCAAATATCCAGGAGTGTCTCTTTAAATAGCAGTTCCATGTAGTGGAGAATACATGTTAGTCAAACACCAAGGCAGCATAAGACCTAAAGAGATTTGAAATCAACATGGAAATTCACCACTTTTCAAGTTACAAGTTTAAGCACAATGCCCTAAATGTAAATTATGTTATGTGTGTTTTCATAGTAGGTTAATCACGAAACTTAATTGTTTGATGCTTAAATAGTAAGATTTGTTATAATTTAGTTAATTTTCTCAACAAGGCAATTCTTAGTCAAATTTCACAAATGTATTGCATTGCTTCATTCCCTGATTAACCCATCCATTTTAAACATTCTTCTAGAACACTGCCGTTTGTTTGGATGCATTGTAACTTGAGAATTGAAAACTATTTTCAACAAGATATATGAAGGAAGTTGTGTTATCAGAAACATTTCTTCCTCAAATAGTGTTCCCGCTTTAACTTGGCCTGAGGAAGTTCACTAAAATTGCCAGGCAGGCTGCTTTTGGCCGCTACAAGTATCATGAGATAGACCTATAGCAATTAGGCCACGGTTATTTGATTTATTGGTTTCCGGATCCTTCCCAGACCAATTTTATAGGGTCGGGAGGTAGGTAATTAGAAATAAAGTTTTTTTTTTCTCTTTTTTAACACACGGAAATCTAAGTAAGCAAAGAGGCGGGAGGGAGGTAAAAAAATTAACTGATTTGTTTTGGCTAGTACCAAAATACATACTTAAACCATATTTTTTGAATATTAAAAGAATGATCTTTTAATGAGATGATGCATTTCAACAACATTGAAATTGCATTGCATTGCTATTGTAATGTTGTATTGCTCTGGTATTTATATTCTTGTAGTCTTGTAGTTTTATTACCATCCATGGTAAACTTATTGTAGGTTTGGTGTACCTAACTTACGGCTCGGCGGCAGAGCACAAAATAAAGTGGGGGCATTACATTTGTTTTCCTATCGGGTCTATTCCACTTTGATCGGCGGCCCGGGGAGGGCACTTGGGTATTTAGGGGGGTGCATACGTTCGTTATCAAAATTAAAAAATACCCCTAAAGCACTGATTTCTGGCCAAAAAAGCACCCTTATTTTAATAAAACGGTGATTTTTCCCACTAAATAAACACATCTTCTTTTATCAAAGCACTGACATTGGATGAACGGGAACACGTATTTTAACTTAAGATGTTATAATCCTCTGCGTGTTTAGCGGCAGCAAGTGGCGGCAGCAAACTAGGAAGCCCAGTCACTTCGGGAGTCACTCGGCGTCAGAGCCGCGTATATTTCGTGGATTGTAAGGGGATTTTGACCCCCATACTTCTTACATGGGTACAAAAAAAGTACCCTTCTTTTACAAAATCGCGGACATGCGGAGGTCTTAAAAAAAGACCCCTTCTTCCGCGAAATACGTAACGCAGGTGCGGCCCCCCTCTGTACGGCGGATACGGGAACCGATAAATCAAGTAACCGTCGCCTTACTACTCAGGGGACCAAGTTGGTTGCAGAGGAGCAGCATTATACAATTGCATGTTACCAGTTCCATAGATTGATACCGTATACAAAGTACTAGTAGACACAAACTTGGTTGTGAACCCAACCTTTTATTCAATATATGGTCTAACGCTCGGTTTCCTGAGACAGATCTTAAGATGCAACCAAATAGAGTACCTCGATAGGAACTCAAAACATGCTATCAAAGTTTGGAAGTACCAATACAATATATAATTATGTTCCTGCTCTCCACTTAAGGTGATGGGTACCATTGCAAGCTAGATAAAAGGCCCGTCCAAAAACACACCTCATTCTAGCATAATCATAGAACAAGGAGTATCTCCAGGTTCCTGAGTGTTGTCAGGTAGATAATATCATAGCCAACCGTCCTTAGTCAACCCATATTCTATTTCATTTCAATATTTACAATCTCATTACTTACGCAAGCGATGGTCAATACAGGTTCACAGATACGTTAGGGATGTCATTGACTATGCCCAATAAAAAGTTGTTTTTTTATTCTTTACTACAGATTTTTACGGGCCATAACATTTTAGTGAGATATCGTGTGTGTGGAGCCTGTAACCCAGTGGTGGTTTAGCAAGGACATGCCTCGTTGATCCCATGTGGGCTAGGAACAAAAGACAGTTGTACAAAGAGTCAAAGACACACCTCACTGGTCGCGAGTAACAGTCAAAACAATGCATAGTGCCCGGCATGCTATCAATAGTTGAAAAGCTTTCTACCTGTACAACCCTAATGCACTTGGGGTCAAGATTTCTCACTTAAATTTTCAATATTATGGTCTGTAAAAATCTTCAGGAGTAAAAAATCAAAAGTTTAATTCGTATTGGGCATAGTCAATGATATCCCTAAAGTAACTGTGAACCTGCAGTATCCATCACCTGCGTAGGTAATGAGATTATGTCATTTGAAAAAATAGTTGTAATTTTTTTAATAAAACAGAATATGGATTTGGTAATGACAGTTGACGATGATATTCTCTACCTGATAACACCCAGGAACCTGGAGATACACCTAGTTATAGGATTATGCTGCTTTGAGGTGTGTTTTGGGATGGGGCTTTTAAACTGGCTTGCAATGGTACTCATCACATTAACTCTAGTCTTATCCAGCACGTGGATCGGATCCCGGGGGGGGGGGGGGTCTGTCAGGTACAGAGGGGGGCAGCACCCGCGTTACATATTTCACGGAAGAAGGGGTCTTTTTTAAGACCTCCGCATGTCCGCGATTTGTAAAAGAAGGATACTTTTTTGTACCCAGGTACGAAGTATGGGGGGGGGGGGGTGAAAATACCCTTACAATCCACGAAATATTCGCGGCTCTGACGCCGTGTGACTCCCTAAGTGACTGGGCTTCCGAGTCTGCTGCCGCTAAACAGGCAGAGGATTATAAGATCTTAAGTTAAAGCATGTTCATCCAATGTCAGAGTTTTGATAAAAGAAGGGGTGTTCTTTACTGGAAAAAGTCAGCGTTTTTTTTAAAGGGTGCTTTTTTTGGCCTGAAATCCTAAAGTTACTATGAATGGACTATCACAAATGTGAACATTAGAGTGTAGTTGTAAGCCTCTAGAAATTTCTCACGCATACTCATGGAACCAATGGTGAAATAAAGAGGATTCTGGCCCTTCCAAATCCAAATGCAAATATATGGACTATCAATAAATTGAGAAAATGCCTTTGACAAATTGCCAGTCTGAAGCCCTGCTGTTGTTCAGTGAAAGTGTGTGGCTTAATGATAGAACTATTCCTGGTCACGCTGACATCTAAAACCCTTGGCAATATTTCAATAGAAGAGTCTCCGTTGGAGTTCAGTTGCGATCGGACATAGTGTTATAAGGGCAAACAACAAACACATATCAAACAGCATGTTCTTGACAGAGTGGGGGAGGCCAAAGATGACCTCGTGTACTTCTATCAATGGAAGGAAGCAGCAACCCAAGGTACTGGGGCCACTGCAACATTATAGATGAGTGGAGGGTGACAGTAGCAGTTGTCTGTCCCTCATAATGCTTGGAGGTAGTGACCCGGGGGTACTGGCCTGCCCCTCGTAGTGCTTACAGGAAGCAGTGAGCCAGGGGTACTGGGGCCACTGCAACATGATAGATGAGTGGGAGTGACAATAGCAGTTGTCTGTCCCTCATAATGCTTACAGGAGGCAGTGACCCGGGGTACTGGCCTGTCCCTCATATTGCTTACAGGAAGCAGTGACCCGGGGGTACTGGGGCCACTGCAACATGGAAGATGAGCCGAAGGTGACAGTAGCAACAGTCAGAGGCCTGTCCCTTATAGCGCTTACAGGAGGCAGTGACCCAGGGGTACTGGGGCCACTGCAACATGATAGATGAGCGGAGGTGACAGTAAGCTACAGTCAGCGCAGCGTCTGTTGGTGATTAGGGAGCTTTAAGCAAACTTTATCTATCACCGATGTAGTCTAATTAAGACCAGCAGCGCCTAAACCTACACCAGCTCTCTCTCTCTCTCTCTCTCTCTCCCTCTCTCTCTCTCTCTCTCTCTCTCTCTCTCTCTCTCTCTCTCTCTCTCTCTCTCTCGTTTCTGCAGGAAAAGGGAGGAACAATGACATTGTTAAGGCTTCCAGTGTCCCTTCACCTCGGTCCATTCCTTTCAGGCGCTCTCTTATAAACAATAATAAAAGTTAACTATTCAAACCAAAATATTTTACCAGCCTGTCAGTGTTGACAGGTTTACAAAATCAATCGCAGGATTTCCTTTCATTGTAATTTGGAACGCATTAAAACAACAAATTCGTCGGATAACACGTTGAATAAGGTTACAAACACTTCACAATTATATACGATTTCGTTCTATTTCATTAGTTCATTTGGGGACAGAAAGGGTTAAGGCAATTCATCCCCAGGCCTGTCTACGACGGACTGGCTCGAGGTCGCATAACCATAACTCCATTATCGCTCCCCGTCCCCTAGGACCTGATCAGCATTCACTGAACGTATGCACTACTCTATCCGCAAATACCAAATCTAATCCACAAGTGCCTACTCTACTGACTACTGATGTTCACTCAATTTAGCGAGTACTGCGCTAAAATGGCACGCTAAAACCCCACTTGGCATTCCGCGCGGACACTACAGGGCTTTGCTAAATGAATTTGTCAACATTGGACTAGGAGACTCAATTATTTATCAACTAGAAAAGTACCCGTCCTGCGGACGGAAACCGTGAAATATCTTATAACGACATACATATCAGAGCACCCAGATATCTCTGACACCACACATTTAGGGTCACCTAACCTATGTATCAATAATTCAAGAAGAAACAGATATACCATCGACAAATAAGATCAAGGTTTATCATACCGGCTGTAATAAGAATATAGTGCTGTGTATGTTCATGATATCACTGATATATCTAATTATAATCATTTCCACTCAAAACTATTTTCAAAGTGAAAGTATGGCGTAACATATGTCATTTGTACATCTATCTGTCTGTCTGTCCGAATGTCCCTCTCCCCCCCCCCCCCCCCCCTCTCTCTCTCTCTCTCTCTCTCTCTCTCTCTCTCTCTCTCTCTCTCTCTCTCTCTCTCTCTCTCTCTCTCTCTCTTTCTCTGTATCTCTCCCTGCCCCCCGTATCTCTCTCGCTGTATGTCTCTCTCATTGTATCTCTCTCCCCCCTCTCTCGCTCGTATCTCTCTCTCGTTGTATCTCTCTCTCTGTATCGATCTCCCTGCCCCTCACTCTCGCTTGTATCTCTCTCATTGTATCTCTCTCTCTCGCTCTCATTGTATCTCTCTCTGTATCTCTCTCCCTCCCCCGCTCTCTCTTTGTATCTCTCTCTCCCTCCCTTCTGTCTCGTTCTCTGTCTCGCTCTCTGTCTCTCCCTCCCCTCTCTCTCGTTCTCTGTATCGCTGTCTGTCTCTCTGTCTCTCCCTCGTCACACCTGAACACACGTTCCTTAGTCCTACAGTACATGCACTGAGCGCTTGCTATTTTGAGTCTCAGGTGCCACCTCCCGGACTGGCACACATCGTCTTTACAGCAGAAGGGCTGAGAGATGGTTACAAAGTATCATCTATTTCACATTGATACTTGTTTCCGATCTATCGAGTTTGCTATTTTCTATTGAAATACCTACATAAAAAGTTTTTTTTTAACTTTTTAACAGCTGCAATTTAAAATGTTTATATCAAACTGACCTTTCATTTTCTTTAAACTGAGAAAGTGCAATGGTTAATACAAAATACTGTTTTAAATTACATGTAAACCCACCATATATTGAGGCAATATCACCTTATCATTTCACCATCTTCAATGAAATCCAAGTTATCCATCTATCCCCGAATATCCTGTTTTTATCTCATTCTCCTAAGATTCTCCTCTTCCTTATCAATGGCGAAGAGAACAGTCAAAGTTAAACTGCCGTCTGTATGCCCTAGACGTCATTCAAACCCTGTCCTGTTTGTTCCACTTAAGCCTTATGTTCTCGTTGCGTCTGGCTCGACCCCCTCGCAAATAAAACCGCAGGCACACCAGTGGGTGTTGTGGTTAGGGCCTCATTGTTCGCAGCTATTTTGGGGTGGCTTGCCTATTAACTTGGTTTCAACCTGATCAGGTGCACATGTTCTCCTCAACGGACCACCCGGGGAGATATGCAGTTCTAAAAATCATCATCAAGAGCACATTTTTGTTTAACTTTTTGAAATTTGTTTACGTTAAAAACCATATGTCACACTCGGATATCCGTAAGACCACACATTGAATGCCACCTAACCCTAACCTATGTATCAATAATCCAAGAAACTTGACATATAGATATACCATTTCATAAATAAGATCATGGGTTATTAAACCGGCTGTAATAAAAGATGGGACATTTATGATTTCACTGATACATATAATCTTAATCATTTCTACTCAAAACTATTTTCAAAGTTAGAGTATGGCGTAATATATCATTTCTCTCTCTCTCTCTCTCTCTCTCTCTCTCTCTCTCTCTCTCTGTATACATATATATATATATATATATATATATATATATATATATATATATATATATATATATATATATATATATATATATATATATACATATATATATATATATATATATATATATATATATATATATATATATATATATATATATATATATATATATATATATATATGTATATATGAATAGATACTTGTATTTGATCCATCTATTTTTATATAAATGTTTATCGAAGTTGCTATATAAAAAGGGTTTATAACATTTTAGTGGCTGTATTTAAGAACTTTTTTCAAACGGACCTTTCATTTTCCGAAAAGTGTGGTAACGGCTTGAGGTAGTTCTAAGTTTATAAAGACATTAAATTTCGTCACAATTTTCAAGTTCTTTTCATAATGATCATTTTCAAATGGTTACTATTTGAGCCCGCGTAGCCTATATACTGGTTGTCTGAAAAACATTTTTTGAACTATAGAAAAGTCCAGATTTTTCTTAAGCTCAAATATGCATGTTACTCATGCGCCACCGTAGTATGCTGCACTGTCTGGGTTTGTTCGACGAATCTCCGTCGAAGCACTCTGCCCTTGTTTGTGTTTTGCCCCATGGGATTTGTCCCTAAGCACCCATGCAGGCAATGTCCAGGGTCTCCATGGCGCCTCAACCCGTTCTGTACATGCTCTTGATTTAATCACCCGGGTAGGCTTAACGCTACTACAGTCAGCGCACTTCTGCCACCGTACAACGAACAAAGTTCGTGCAGTGTAACCCCACTGTGGAAGCAGAAGTTTGATATCGGTAGTACCAATTACGCCGGGTGGTCATACCAAACCTGGCCGCGCTCGAGATTGAGAAATCAGCATCAAAAGCACCTTTTTGTAAATCATTTTGAAATCTATTTACACTAAGAACCATCTACATACACTCGTCCACCAAACTGCCAACTCAGAATTAGGCAAACAGGCGCGGCAACGGAGATCATGCGTTTCAAAGGATTGGGCCTCCTCTCTTATAATATAGATACACACATGGATAGCAGTGCATGTTGAAGAGTACTCTGTGGTAGCACTCGGCAGCTACTCAGTGTGTACTGACATTTCAACACTCGCTTCGCTGAATCGTCGGTGTGAAATAGCAGGCAGTTTAACCCATTGATACTCGAGAGTTATTCTTAAAATTGTCGTCTGGGTCTTTGATATTTTTGACAATAACTTAGAAATTAGAGAAGATTTCACAAGATATTTGAAGGAGAGTTGTTTGCAGTGTTCTGATCAACATTTCTCCATTAAATATTTTCGCACCTTTGCTTTTGCCCGCAAGATTTACCCAGAATTACCAAGCTGCTTTTGGCCGCAGCAAGTGGTATTAATCGGTTAAGGCTGTGTAAAATTCAAAGGAAAAAGAAATTCATAATTGTTAGGTTAGGAACATGAGACTGAGTAACTTGTCCGTATAAAAAGGGCATAACGTACCAGCATATATCCATACCTATATGCACCAATACTGCACGTCTAGTAACAGCGAAAACACAAACAAATATTCTAGTAGTATCAACAAAACGGCCACAGCAATTGGGTTCCAAAAAGACTAGCAGCACTGACCGCTCCTTGAGAATGGACGTCGCTAAATAACTGGCTAAGGCCATCCCCATATATATATATATATATATATATATATATATATATATATATATATATATATATATATATATATATATATATATATATATATATATATATATATATATATATATATATATATATATATATAATGTAATATAAAGTAAAAAACGTAAATTAACCTTTATTCTAGGTCGGTATATAGATTATAAGAAACACAAGCTACTAAGTCTCTTGGCCGACTGGACCTATATATATATATATATATATACATATGTATATATATATATATACATACATATATATATATATATATATACTCTCTCTCTCGACTCGAGGAGATATTGCCATCACCTCAGTTGCCATGGAAGATGCAGAGATGCTGATGTATCTGACTGTTCCGAGATGAAGCTTTAAGAACAAGGACCATTAGCAATCTCTCCCTCATGACAGTAATGGGGCGAAACAAGCAATCATAACAAACCCGCGCTACAGCTCTATGTTTTGTTGGCACGTTTTTCATCGCATGTGCTGCTGCCTTTGGCGATGATCCATCCAGTGAGAAAATTGCTTTCATAAAAAAACACTATCCAATTTAATAAGAGGTCGACGTTGACATCATTAATGCAATATCTATCGAGATACGAGAATGAGAATTCTGACATTTGAAAATGTACATGGAGCATATATCAGTATATCGCGCTTAGTATCAAATGCAGCATTACGGCACGCGGCTGAATGACTGACCATCACTGACCATTAGAGTAGGGAGACTGACCTGAGAGTAGTAGTAGTAGTAGTTGTAGTAGTAATGTGGTAGTTCCGTCCATCTTGGCCCCTGTCATGTCTGCACTGGCAGGCTGTACCACGGAGTTCCTTCAGCGCTGATGCTGCTGCTGCTGCAGTTTCAAGTAGTAAAATCCGAATAGTGCGTGCAAGGTTAAATGCCAAGTGTGGCCCGCCCCTTCTATAGCAGTCCTCCGCAACTGACAATACTCGGCGATGCTTTAATGGTACTTGGTTCTTCACGATCTTGTCCAACCGTTCATTAAACTGTGCATAATTCAAGTTGACTACTAATCGCCCATGCTGTCAGAAACGCCGCATCTCCGCTATCGGTGCCGCCAGGGTTGATGAGGCTGGGGATGTGCCGCGAGTAGTAAAGCTCCATGTGGCGAGATTAAAGAGCCAGTGGCGGCGGTGGTGGGTAGTAGTAGTAGTGTGGTAGTAGTAGTAGTAGTAGTAGTAGAGCTGGTGGCCCTAGTCTCACTACTGCTGCTGCTCGCTCGCTCCTCACTCACTCCCCCGCAGCCACCATATCCGAGCACGGCATGGAGCACTCACTGTTCCTTGAGGGCTCGCTCGCACGCCGCCGCTACGCTTCACGGTCACAGCAGCAGAGCCACGGGTACTCTCTCTCTCTCTCTCTCTCTCTCTCTCTCTCTCTCTCTCTCTCTCTCTCTCTCTCTGCGCCACAGTCGCCAAGATTATTAAAAGTGTTCGGGTCCAATAGTTCTCTCCACTTATCACTGTGAGGCGTACTATGATCAGTTTGACTCCCTAGGCTGCAGCGCTCTGTGTACACGGTTCCGTACTACAAGTGGCACGAAGGTACTGAGACGGAGCGTGCCGTCGTACTAGCACAAGTAGTAGTGGCTCTGTGGATGGCGCAGGGAGCCGTCGCAGCACCGAGCGTGACCACAGAGAGGTAGCGGCAGCAACCGTAGCCTAATGTTCTTGGCTTTCAAATGTACTCTTCTGTTTTCAAGTTGTTTTCTGCTACCGAGCACCAAGTGGTCAAGTTGGCAAGAGTGGCCAAATTAGTTCATATTTATCTGACCTAGCGAATATAGGACCCAGTTTGAATATGAAAACATCTAGAGATAGGGGGACCAGGTGGTGCCATCTATCTACCATTGCTGGTACTACACCACACCGTTTGGTCAACTCAGAAATGAATGATAATTTTTGACGCATTAGGATCCTAGTCTAAGGAGACAGAAGAAAAGGTCTAGACTATTAAAGCTCTTAGTCTTCTAAAATGTTTACATTCCCCATGCTGTAGTACCTGCTATGGCTCATAGATGGCACTATACGGTTCTCATATCCGTTGTGGTATCAGATGTTAGCCCTCTGTCCACCTGGTGAGATAATTGTAAACTACTTTGGCACCCTGGTCCCCTTGACCACTTGTTGCCTGGTGAGAGAAGAACCTGAAGTCATATAATACACATATATCACAGCCTGGAATCTGGGCTTTAGGGGGCGAAATGGCGAGTCCAGTTGCACCTAAAACATAAACATACAACCCTCATACAGTGAATATCAAGCTAATATACACAATTATTAAAATCAGTCACTGTGTAAAATAGCCTGACACTGCGATTATTATTTGATTCGCCAGACCCAATGGCGCAGTGGCTGGATTGCCCGCCTGCATGTTTGGTAAGCGATTGGCCGCATGCATGTTTTTGGTAAGCGATTGCCTGTATGAATGTTTGATATGTGATTGCCTGCATGAATGTTTGGTGAGGTGTTCAGAGTTTAATCCCATGTCGGGGTTACTTAGTATTAGGGGTTCGATTCCTCCTTGAATGGTACAATCGCGGAAAATCTTTCCTACGTATGACATTGAAGGCGTTTCCAATGGTAGTTCCATGTGGGAAAGTTGCCAGTGGGGCTAGGTGATATTTTTCGCCGGGTACTGCGGTTTCCTCCACTACTTACAACTGGCTAGTCACGAATTAGCCATAATTGGCATAAATGTGACGAAAAACAAAATTCCTAATCCAAATCCAATGGCAGTTTCCCTACCACAACCTGTCAGATAGCAACTGAGTCATTATCATTATTTTCATCAGTAATAGTACTCAGTACTGAACGCAGAAAAAGGGACTTAGCCAGGTCTGTATTCCGGACAGGCCGTCGTCTTCTGCAAACCTTCTTTTTGGACAGGCATGAATTTCTATAATAAAATTTCATTGTTGGCTGTTTGGGGTAATGACCAAATCCTTTACTAACAACCACCTTCTAGGGCGTGGCTGAAGTGTAAATTGCCCTTTTTGACACAAAATACTGTTTAATGTAGTTGGTAGAGGGATGTAAAGTATCCGAGTAGCTAAATCTGAACGGGCATAACTTTTGGAACTGCTGTTTTGGACAGGCAAATCCTGAGTAGCAGCAGCAGCAGTAGTAGTAGTAGTAGTAGTAGTAGTAGTAGTAGTAGTAGTAGTAGTAGTAGTAGTAGTAGTAGTAGTAGTAGTAGTAGTAGTAGCGGGAGAATGGGAAGAGTATGGACCTATTAGGAACGTGTAGGCTGCTCACTGTCAGGTATTGTTTAGTGTTTGTGGAAGAGTGGGGGGGGGGGTTGAGAGAGAGGAGGGTGGTTTGTCACTAGCAGTAGTAGGTTTGCTAATGTTTCCCAGACCGCCGCAGCTGTGGTAGTAGCGTGAGATAGCCGCTGCAGTATGGATTACCAGGCAGTTCGCTGCCTGACAGCAGAGCTCCGCCACGCCAGCTGTATTTAGGCTACCCGTCCCCTACTTGACAAATATTATGGTACGACATGTAGGCGGCGGCCACTGACTGAGACCGCGGCGGTCACGGCGGCTCAGTTAGTAGTAGTATATATCAAAGACCAAGGTCAGTAGCGTGCTTCTACTGCTATTATACGTCTACCCTAGAGTTCTACTTCTAGGCTGCCATATGTATTTTTTTCTGCGTTCAAGCTTTTCTGATACCAGGCACCAAGTGGTCAAGGGTGTCAAAGTGGCAAAATTAGTTCACATTTATCTTACCAGGTGAATAGAGGACTCGGTTCGAGTATGCACCTCTATTGGTAGGAGGACCAGGTGGTGCCATCTATCTACTATTGCTGGTACTACACCACACTGCTTGGTCGACTCAGAAGGGATTGTCAACCTTTAAGGAGCCTATAGTCTATTATAAGTATGCCTTCTGTTCTGTGGCAGCATTAACCAGGCATCAGGCATTGCAATAGAAACACTGAAAGAAGAAGCTATTCTGAAATATATAGAGAGTTGCAATATACTTTTCAGGAAAGTGAAAAATAATTTGTTACATTTGTTACCGCCTCCGCGAATGATTCCATGTCATCCATGACCATTGTTTAATGATGTGTGCGCTGTTCATATGAATACGGTAGAACAGCTCACCTTAGGGTGCTATCTTTGTTATCTTTTCGCATTCACGACCGTGACATATTCAGGCTTGAATGTGGAATTTCGTTTTTCGTCACATTTATGCCAATTGTGGCTAATTCGTGACTAGCCAGTTGTAAGTAATGGAGGAAACCGGAGTACCCGGCGAAAACCACCACCTAGTCCCAAGTCACTGGCAAGTCAGGCTTGAACTCAGTTGCCACTCAGGACAGGATGCAATACGAATGAGTAGCTTAGATGATGTTTCGCATATTAAGTAAAAAAAACGCCGAAAAGATCGATGGCAGATTTAAGTTGCATACGGTGTTTGTAATACATTAAAAAGCATTAAAAAGCATCAAAAAGACATTTATGTATGCATTCGTTTTCATTTGAAACTTTCGTCCTGTTTATCCGTCCTTTTGCCTCGATGAAAGCGTTCAACTGTTATAATAACCAAAACCATGTTCGATGTTGCTTAAAGTGAGGTGAGTTTTGGTTTTATTCTGTGGCTTTCGTAAGGTGTTTGGTTAGGGGGCTATGGGGTACGAGTTGACTACATATGTTTGCCTGTGGTTGCACGCCGTTCTAAGGTAAATACTCAGCTACTCGGATTGTTAGAGCGTTTCTTGACTATAATGAGGGCTGTGTAAACAAGCGGAATATTCCAACTGAGAAAAGCAACAACAATGGAAACCAAACGTAGCTTTCTAACTGTTAAAGCCGGGGCGCCGTCTACACTAAGCCCTTGTAAAGAAACTAAGAGGGGCAGAAGAAAAGGCGTGCTTCGCAAGAAAAGCAAACAATTGCAACAAACGGCATCGAATGTCGTTTTGTATCTAACAAACTTTGTTATTTGCTAGACAAATACTATTTTGTTTCGCTACCTGTGAACGATTATCAAGCATTTCCCATGGCGAACCTTTTATAGCACTAGTTCTCGGCGTAAGTGGGAAAGGGAAATGTACTCCAGTGGGTTGTTTTGGTTTGACAAGGACAAGCAAAGGTTCATGCACACACGCGGTTCAATCTTCCGTTGTCCTGATTAAGCCTCGCTACATTATACATGCCCGGCGATGAGCAAGGTGTAGCGATATCCACGCACTGGTGAACTAAATGTAATACGCATCATACGACCATGAATACAACATATATATATATATATATATATATATATATATATATATATATATATATATATATATATATATATATATATATATATATATATATATATATATATATATATATATATATATATACTGGTATATATATATATTTATATATGTATATATTGAATGGTTGAGGGACACTCAAGTTATGCATGTACTTATGTGTCTTTGTCTTTACAGTATAGACAGGAGTCAGTTTGACTTGGCCATTATCTTTTATAATGTCTGAGTCCCTAATCTGTCGTGTGGAATCTTAAACTGTACATACCTCTAATAAGTATACACTCCGTTGTCTTATTACGGAATCTAAAGCATGTTTTCATTTGGTCGAAATTGACTGTATCCTTTAGACTTTGTTCCCCATTTCGCCTTAGTTTGAAAAAGTATGCTTCGGTTGAACTTTTAAATACTTTTGTAGAAGTGTGCACAGCCTTTTAAAGAGAGACTTCAGATTTGAATTAGGAAGGGCAAACATGGTTGTATAAACATTGTACCATCTATATGATTTCTCATAAAAGTTAGAAATCTAAATCTCAATTGTTCATATCATAGGAGGTTGCAACTAATGTCCAATTTACATGACAGGAAATGGTCACCTAGAACTTTTGAAAGTCATTAGATACAACTTTCAACCCTCAAGAGCACCGACGCTAAACTCCGATATTAAGCTGCAAGCGGGTGTATTATATACTTCCTTACCTAAATAATACAGTTTTTAGTCATTTCCAATAAAACTGCATTCATAATAAATTTTCTTCTACGAGTGGAAATCTGTGAGACTGTTCTTTCTTTTGGAACACTCCCTCGCTACAGCTTACCACAGTTGACCTATATAGATGACCACCACACGTCCAGATGCATATTATTCAGGTGGGAGAAATTAGCTGGACGGACAGCCACCCATCGCCAACGCATATCTGAAAGTAGGGTCGTGCACCTATAGAATTACTACATTACAGGAACTGGCTGTTCCTGTAATGTAGTAATTCTATTCACAGCTGTCCCAATGGGTTAAATAAATCAGCAATCAATCCCAATCAGTTAGTTAAGCTATGATATGTAAATACATCGCATGCCTATTTCTGACAGATACTCAGTACGAACCCACATGACCAAGTATGTTACCAATTTAAATATTCAAATCCTAACCAGAAAAACGAATGGAATGAATTACATCCATTGTCATTCATTTAGCAAACTGTTAATAACGGGATATGAGGATGTAGATGGCGCCATTTTATTGGTTAAATCTTAGATGACCATTTTTTTCATCATTTTTTTTATTCATGTCAAACACAAGAATCGCAGTCAGTCCACATCCCATTGCGCAGCTTGATTGTCGCACTTAGGTTCCCCAATTAAACTGACACGAAAATACAAAAAACAGTAACTGTTCTGTCACTTCCGCGTTCAGACCATTTGCACTTGCCAACGGATTGAAATCCAAAAAACATTTAAAAAAATACATTCGTTAGTCTCCCACCTAAATCTGAAAAAAAAGTCAGGAAATGAATATTCCCCCTAAAGGTACCGTATAGTATTGTGACGCAGGTACTGGTTTAGATATCACGATACTGTCAACTGGCGGCACCTATTGGGCATTGGACAAACTAAATAAATATTTTACAACTTACCTGGCACTACTATCCATTGGGAAAAGAAATTGGCACAAAACCACTTTTTGTTACTTTATGTGTACAATTATGACTATGTCTGCATATTCTAAGAGGTAACCTAACAGACTGATTTGAACACTGTATGTCTTGGCGACACCAATTTCATTTTTTTTTATTGAAATTTGATCATTTGATAGATTTCCAGAAAACGTGTAGGATCACTCATCTAAGTATAAATAGGGGTCCCTTGCTAAACAATATCTTATATAAGAATGGGTAAAAACGGTAACAATTTCATACCTCTTTTGTACCATCTGCACAAAATTCTGGCAAACTTTAACCATCTGTGGTTAAGAAACTAACCCAATGACCTGTCATTTTCTTGATGTCATCTTGTTAAGAACATTGTAAAGTGAAATTTCAGAAGCTGACAGTGCTAAATTTAACAAAATAGGACCTACACTGAGGCACTCACACATGCTATTCAGGGAAACTTAAAATAAGTGTCGGCTTAAGTTCTTACTAGTGAATGTTTCTATGAATATGTAATGATAAGCTACAAATGGTACCTTGTTAAAAGGAGGGGTTAGCTGAAATAGTCCTGCAATGTGCCATGTAGTTGATATACTCAACATTTAAAACCTCTGCATTGACATATGTAGGTGTTTATAAATACATCATCAATCTTAAAACCAGTTATTTTAGTATTTCATCACAATAATATGTATGCAGTCATAAAACATTTGGTATCACATGTAAACTTCTTGTACTATTAACAAAATGCCTCAGGAGCTTTAACTAACCCACTTTCCTGAAAATGGGACCACCCCATCATAAAAGATTTTAAATTCAATTTTATTTAAGAAATTAATTCTAAGAGAGTGGCGAAAGAGATCTTTTATGAAACCTGTTGTGTAATGGATGGGGTCGACTAACCACAAGTACATTGCTTAACCCTTATGACGCTGATCGCTCATTTGGCCAATACAAAATGATGTAAAAAACCTGAAAAGTAATTGAAACCTTGGCACGTGGGTACTCATTGGAGAGTACTCAGTGAGAGTTATCCAATTAAGACCAGCATGACAGGGTTTATATGTTTTTCAAAAATCTTTGCGTCCTTGTGCTTTGGACGAAAGTAGCCTTAGCATTGGAAGGATTAGACAAAGAAAACAATCAACGAGAACAAACAAGGGCATACATTAGATATTTATTAGTAAACGTGCCAAGGCACCAGTCAAAACAATACCATTATTTTTCAATACTGTTAGCTTAACTGAAAAGTCAACACCTACACTTATCTCTTCTAGATTATAATATATTCAATAGTTCTGACTCTCAGTGATCAAATTACATGTATAAAACTTGTTGTAAAGACTATATAATAGCTTTCTCCTAACCATCTATAATCTTTTTATCAAAAAGGTGTGAAATCACTACACCATACTACATAGAAAAATACTGCTCCAATTGTATATTAGTATTGACAAAAATATATTCTCTTCTGACCATTTGTACAAAAGGGATATGTGTAATATATGGATGTAATAAATCGTTCAAAACATAATACTGTCATGAAAGCTTATTTCAACTTCCTTTACCTCAGGGTATTATATGTAAAATGGTTCAAAATATGATACTGTCATGAAGGCTCATTTCAACAGAACTTTCTTAACCTGAGGGTATTATATTCAAAATGGTTCAATATAGTTTATGGTCATGAAGGCTCATTTCAACAGAACTTCCTTTACCTCAGGGTATTATATTTAAAATGGTTCAATATATGATACTGTCATGAAGGCTAATTTCAATAACACTTCCTTCACCTCCGGGTATTATATTTAACATGCTTCAATATATTGTACTGTCATGAAGGCTCATTTCAACAGAACTCCCTTTAGCTGAATGAAAAGTAACTTCAGTTCACATCCCACATACATATCTGTAGGGATGCACAGTACTTTACTGTAAATTCCCGGTACACTTTGGGACACTTTTCAATAGTTATGATTTCATGGGTTGAGGGTGGCCCATGTTTTCTAAAAATACAGAAAAAGCATAATAGTGACACAGATTACCCTCAAAGACAACCAGCGATAGATCAAGGGTGGCCTGGATTTCCCTTAAATTATTTTGCTCAATAATCATAGTGGCCTAAATTTTTAGGGTGGTCTAAATTTCCAAGAATTTGCGGTACAAAGGTTAACAACTTTCAAGATGGATGGAATCATTAGGAAAACAGAAAGAGCTAGGTAGTGTAAACCCGTCAATGACAAGTACATCTTTAGACTAGAATATTCATATATATCTCATACTCGTTTCAGGCTCGCTCCATTCATCTAATATAACAAAAACAATTCATAAGCGCAGACTTTGCATATTCCAGAACATGAATGTATAAAAGTTTTTTCATAGCATATTTCTGGTTAATACAGGCTTGTATGATGCTAATACCTTTGTTTGACCTGAGATATTCACAGCGTAAACTTCAACAAGCTCAAACTGGTATATTAAGCCGGCGGAATACCAAAAAAAGACAGCTTGAAAATAAATGTCCCTGTACTTGTACCATGTATAACATAATATTAAAAAATGTGATTTTCTAGGGCAGGGCAAATATTTAATTGGATTGAAACTCTATTGCCTGGGCACTATATGTTCTAGCCTTCTAGGCATACAAATATGGTGCACTCGGTTACATGGGACAATATTTTTCATTACACAAGCTTTAACTTTTCTTTAAATATAGCAAAGATTTTGGATTTTTTAACCCATTCAGTCTTCCAATATTATAAGAAAAGAGATACTAGTATTTAACACCTGATTTACACTCTTAGATTAATTGCTCATTCAACCTCGGATTTTGATGATCGATTGCAATTATATAAGATTGATTATTCTAAAACTTTTTTGGAAAAATAAATTGTATCTAGAAACAGCCTTTTGTACAAGTGAGAGACACCACTAAAGCCTGCACAATCTTAATTAATATCAAGCAGTACTGTAACAAGTAAAACTAAGGGGTTCAAGGGGTATTTAAAGAGCCAAGAACCCTTGAACAAGTCAAGACTACCAAAGGAAAACTGTGCATATACAACTTTGATTATTAATCGATCATCGGTCGTTCAGATGGACCGATGATCGATCTTGAAAATTGTGACCGATTCCGAACACTACTTATTTTAATTGTGTCCCTATTTGAAGTAAGCTGAAAGCATGTTGTCTGTCTGGTACGGTGGCAGGCTATGAACCATTCTTTAGGACTTTGGACACATACGCTCCGTTCGTAAGGACAGGTTCTGCACATGCATCTCTTATTGTACCCTTATTTTAATTGTGTCCTTATTTGTAGTAAGCTGATAAGATGCTGTTTAGTGCAGCGACAGGCTATTTGCCATTCTTTAGGACTTTGGACTCATATGCTCCTTCAGGAATGACAGGTTTCGAACATGGATCCATACCCATTCGCTTCATTGAGACAAAGACATCAAACAGGTAGTCAAAACACTCTGTCCTAAAAAATCAAAAACAAACATAGTTACATAAATGACAAGATAAAATACCCATACTAAATGTCAAACTAATGTAATTCGTAATGAAAAAGAGAAAAAAGTACATTAAGTTATTTACATCTAGCTCATCGTATCACTTATCAAAATCTGCAGAATTAAATAAAAAAACATTTGAAGCATTCATATATTATTTATATATGAAAGTTATTTATCTGGTTATATAGAAGCATTTCTATATATTATCTATATATGAAGATATCATTTATCTAGTTACATACAAATTATTTAAAAATCTCACTTTGGGTGACATTAGACTTTCTATAGACTCCAGACATAATTATGACTTCGGGGGCCGGTTGCAGCAACAGGCTTAAAGCTTAAACTCTGACTCAACATGTAAATCCATTGTCTACAACAATAGCATCTATTGTTGTAGAAAATCAATTTTAGCCTTGAAACTAAGTTTGAGCCTAAGTCACGTTGGTGCAACTGGCCCCACATAAGACCTAACATATAAAACACATCTTTCCATGGCACTCACATTGTCTTAGCTTTCTGCCAGGTCTCTGCCCATACGTAGAAGCCGTGTCTGCGAACCAGTACTGCCGGACTCTCAGGGTAGTCTTTCATCGCTCGCGCCATTTCATCCTGAAAAAAAGAAACCCATTGTAAATTGTAATTTTCCTTCTTATAAATGAAATGCATTACAATCATAGCATATTTTGAAAGGTATTTCTTTGTAAGACTCTAAAGGGTTTTGATCAAATCCGCCTTAACAACTAGACAAACCAAGACATTTCAAAAAATAAATGGAATGTTTTACATTTAAACGACTTAACCACACACAAAGAGATCAATATTTGGGTCATTATAAGGATATATTATAAATATATATATATATACATATATATATATATATATATATATATATATATATATATATATATATATATATATATATATATATATATATATATATATATATATATATAAATACTAGTGCTCGGATTCGCCGCTAAAAAACGGCTCGATCAATCGCTGAAACTGCCGAGCGATTAATCGACATATTACGAGCCTTAACAACTCATTGCACATGCGGTGAAATCAACTGCTGAGCAAAATTAATTGCTGTCAATCACGCTAATTAGAACAGGCCAATGCCTGCCTAAGCCAATCACGTGGGAAAGACGTCAGCAAGACAAAAAAGATGGCGGATGATTGACGATGTGGCTTTATTTACATTTTCACCGAACTCGGCGAGCTGTAATGGCGACTCGAGTGCTCGCCGCCGGCGACGATACGAGCAATAGCTCGAGCCGCCGATTGATCGTACTAGCTCTAATAAATACCAAAACTGGAAAAGAAAACTTTGCTGCAAACCTACCTTTAAGTCCTCTTCCTGGGGAGTGTTCTCAATGATTGGAATAACCAGTTCTTCATCATATGTGTAGTTGACCTCTGAAAAATTAAAAGTTATCCATACTATCATGTTCTAGTGTAGCTTAAGTGTTAAAGATGCTAAAGGGTAGGGGTATGGTCAATGGGGCATGTAGATAATAGTACCAATTCTTTCCACCAGGTGGCTGCATGTTCTTTTTATCCCAAAAGTCAGCATGCAGTAAGCTTGGTTAACTTTGTTAAAAAAATGCTTGGAAAGTGAGAATTGAGTAAACATAATTATTCCAGGTAATTTTCACACATTCAAGACCTTTCATGAAATTCTAAAACAAAAATATATCCTGATTCATCTGCACAAATTGCTTTGCAATGACTTTAAATAGACATGTTAATTTGATATGACCTTTGATGAATATGAGAATAATGTACGCTACATAATAATGCTACCATAACTTCTTGGATATATAGACCACCCTAGAAATTTGGGCCACTACAATTATTTTGCAAAATAATCATTGGGAAATATGGACCACCCTTGATCTATCACTGGTAGCTGTTTCACAAAGTATAGACAACTACTACTCTACTTAGTCAGTATTTTCATAAAACATGGGCCACCCCCAAACAATAAAAATTGTAATTATTAAAAAGTAGGACTGGTATTGACTTGGTATTTTTAGGCTCGAGATTGGCATCACTATTATTATGATACCGATCCTAATTCCGAGCCTTAGCGTCGTTTTTGAAGTTGCTGGGATTTATTTACATCTATACATCATCCTCATGCATTATTTACATCCAATAGAATAATTTCAGTTTAATTGTGGGTCTCATACTACAGATATGTATTTTTCCTCAAGGCATTCTCATTTGAATGACAAGAGAGAAGGTGCCACTTTAATTTTCAATTAAATTTAATTTTCAATTAAATCCTAATTAAGTTATGTTATCATTCATATTATATATATTCATATACATTTAAAATTCTTTTGTCGGATGTTACAGGGCATATGGGTATCAAATTATTCAAATAATTATGATAACAACAATAATAATAATAATAATCATAATAATAATCATAATCATAATAATAATGGTAATAACAATGAACTTTATTTCATGAAGTTAATACACTAAACTACATGGTTAGGTTAATGTATAGGAAAATGTATATCTGATACATTTTAGTCTACACGGATGTAAATCCTTTTTCAATGCATGGGCATTTTCACATTTTTGGGGAAAGTTCTATGTAAATAATAGTGACTATGCAATGATAAGTATATGAATGCCGGCAGCATGAAAACGAATGTGCCTCTGAAGCACATGGCAACCACTAATTGGTTGCCGGGTGAGCCGATTATCTGCCGGTCTCCCGGAGTGAGTGCCTCGGCAGAGCATGGGAAAACAATAGGTTCCTGTTTACCAGCATGTCGGCATGTCAGTAGCTACCAGTCTTTAATGGGAGTTTTATATTCCCTTGAGTGTTTATGGGAGTGTTAAGCACATTTAGAAGTACTCATCTTAGGATCGAGTTGTATTAACATGTCCTTGCCGATTCGAGCAATGTTACATAATTCGAATCACAGTTGATCGCTTCGTCTCGATATCAGCCCTATTAAAAAGTGTCCCAAAATAGTAATTCAACCCTAGGTAAGAAGAGGTCCATACTTGACTTGCATTTCTTGATGCCTTTGATCATTTCCATGTGTGAGATCCTGAACTCTACCCCAGGGCAGAGCAGAGTGGCAAGCACAGACACCTTGGAGTGGGAGTGGATCACAGCACCCGAACCTACAATACACACATACTCAGGTTAAATTGTTAAATCTTAATCTTATGAATGGTAATGACCACAGGATTGACCGAATGATGAGAATACTGTTGAAGATGTCGAAAGTAGATGGATGGATACATGCATATATATATATATATATATATATATATATATATATATATATATATATATATATATATATATATATATATATATATATATATATATATATATATATATATATATATACAGGTGAACTTGGATATGACGGACCACTGTACGACAGATTTTTGCATATGACGGACGATATGCTTGGTCCCAGTCCGATGCATATCAAGTATTCGTCATATGTATATGACAGATTTTGCATATGACGGACCAATTTTCCTGGTCCCATTGAGTCATATCCAAGTTCACCTGTATATATATATACTGTAGAACGCGAAATTCGCGCGTGTCCCAAGTATAGCGAATTTGGGAGTTTTGCGTCATAGCGTATCTTTATATTAGCGTCTCTTTACAGTAGCCGCAGCCGCTGACAGCGCCATCTGTCGCAAAAAAGACGAACTAATTTGAGCAGAGAATGCTTCCAGTTTGATTGAGCATTCTCTCAAAAGGGGGCGCCCGTATTTATAAACAAAGGGTTAAACAAAGGAAATGGGGCTATGAACCCTATCCATGGTGGCACAACAAAGGGGCCATATCAGGTTGTATTAAGTGTAATCTTCGGAAAATAAACAATCAAAACAGATCACAATAATTTTTCTTTGCTCTTTTAACATGTCTTTTGCTTCCTAAAGCCAGAAAAACACAAAAAAAGAATGGTTCAAGAGGGGCTACGTATGCTTCATGTTTGTACTAGTGGCGCCATCTAGCGGTCACCACGAAAACGAAAATGGCGTCTCCTGAATGTTCGTCAAATGCCTGTGCTAAAGGCATGCTAAAGGTGCCATTTGTTGTTGTTTTTTTGTTTTTAGATGGAATGTTTATTAATTCAATGGAATAATGAGCTAGTCCACAAGCCCAGAAACCGATTTTGAAAAAGGGTTTCAGCAGGGCTACGTATCTTCTATTAGATTTACTGGTGGCGCTATCTAGCGGCCACCACTAAAACGAAAATAACGGCTGCACAAGAAACCTTTAATTCTTGCTTTAAAGGGGACCGTCTCATTGACGTCAGCGCCACCAGTGGCTAAAAAGAAAGACAAAAGTACAGCGTTTTTATATATAGCGAAGCGGCACCAGACGCTAAGTACGCTATATATAAACACACGCGGAAATTTCGTGTTCTACAGTATTTATATATATATATATATATATATATATATATATTTATTTACCTTAAAACAATAATAGTAAAGTTCAGTTCAAGAATATAATCCTATCAAACTTAATCGAAAAAAAAGTCAAGATATAGAGGAATATTTTTTCAAAAATCAATTAAAGAACTTTTGGAAAGAAATACAATTCCTACCTCTTGTAGTGAAGGCATTCATAAAAAGTGGAGTACACTGGCTCTTCTTCAGCTTCTTGGCAGGCGGAGGTAAGGACAAATCTTTGTCATCAATGGTCTGCACAAACAGTTCATCTGGCTGAATACAGTAAAGATGAGTTCACATTACAAATAATACAAATATTACAATAATACAATACTGCAATAAAATATTACAATAATACATCATTTTTCTCCCATTAAAGTGATTGGCCTGGTATAACGATGTAAACATAATAATATTTCATCCTCAGCCCACAAATTATATTAGACCTAAAAAAAAAGTTGTTTGTTTACTGTAACCCTACCCTAACAAGTTTTTATTCAAAAAAATCCCTACCCGAAAGTTTTTTCAGCCCTCCCAACTCCCAATCAGCGTAAAACATGCATAAAACACACATTTTTGACCAAAGAAATTATGAATTTTTTTTTTTTACCGACCTACCTTCCCTTTTTTTTCTGACCGTTACAGGAAACAAACAACTTTTTTTTTAGGCCTTAAGCTAAATATTAAGCAATTGAAAAGTCTCGAAATCAAGTTGCAGAGCACAGTAAACAAGCTCTGCAACTTGACATCGGATATCAAATCATTTTGAAATATTTTTGAAAATAAAATCTTATAAGGGTTTTTCATTCTGAACGCTTCTCTTTTTGCTTGGCCTCCTACACATTTAAAATACATCCCTCGTGTTAAATCCTTCATTGTTGAACTATGGAATGGATCGACTCAATCCAAGGAAAGATGTAATAATATGTTATCCTGTCTATTTCTTTGAGAAAATTCACAAAAAGCCAGGCCACATTGTAGTGAAACATACCTGCACTCTTTCTTTCTGCACTCCAGATGGTGCTATGTAGATTTCTTCACTGAAATAAAGAAAACGTAAAATTGGGTAGTGCATTTGATGAACGCTTTGTTCTCTTGGATATTTATAACAGATAAATAGGTTCCATCACGACTGGATGGAAAGAGAAGGTACCTTGCAGGAGTGCAAGATTCCTTCTCTTTCCATCCACGAATGATGGAACCTGTTTCTCCCACAGTAAAAAAGAGAAATAGTTAGCTAGCTAAACTTAGTCAGCAAAAGGCCGCCTACCGTAAATTCTCGGAAATCTCGACCGCCCTAGGAATCTCGGCCACTATAATTCATTTACAAAATAATTACTGGGGAATTTTGCAAACCTCCGATTCATCCAAGGACACATTTCACCAAAAGTCAGCCACCAAGTAAATTTCATTGATATAAAAAAAACATTTAGATTTCCAAAGTTTGTGATTGATTTTAGATTATTAACGATCGTTTCTAGTGCCCATATCGGCCAAAAGACGATCGGTGCGAAACCGGAAGTAGGTATCGTATTTCTGCGTGGAGAGTGGAATACAGCTTGGGCAGCGCCATTTCGAAATAAGACTTGTCAACAAGTATAATTCAATGCGCAATTGACGTGCGGCGGCAAGAATAAACAAGTAAACAACATACAAGGGAGGCAAGTTACTTTACAAGTATATATAGCAGAGGAATGACAAGTCAGGTAGGTTGAAAATAATGATTTTGTGGGGGAAAATTGTGTTCTTGTTCACGAAGTTAGCGATCGATTTTCCATCTAGCTTTCGTTTCAATTCAATTGACAATTGATAATATCGGCCACAGTGAAAGACATGTTTAAATTTACTAAGTTTCCGGTTGATTTTAGATTATAAACTAACATTTCTAGTGTCCCTATATCTGCCAAAACACACCAGTTCTGAAACCGGAAGTAGGCACATCGCGATCTCATGGGCTGCGTCATTTTGGAAGTTGAACTTGTCAACAAGTATAATTCAAAGCGTAATTAGCGTGCGGCAGCAAGAATAAACAAGTAAACAACATACAAGGGACCGGAGGCAAGTTACTTTATTAGTTTAGGAATGACAAGTCAGGTAGGTGGACAATAAGGATTTTGTGGGGGAAAACTGTGTACGAAGTTAGCGATCGATTTTCCATCTAGTTTTCGTTTCAATTGATAATTTTAGCAAATTTCGGCCACAGTGTCTGAGCTTTGATCGCTATTTTCGAAAAATTTTGGCCACCATCAGCCAACGAAAAATTGTAATTTATAAAAAGTGTCCGAGATTTGCGACAATTTACGGTATGCACTAATTCAAAAATGGTAATACACTTGTGTTGTGACGTGCATTGTGTGTTTTCCTTAGAAACTGGCGCTAGATTGCGTACATGACACTTGTTTAAGTGCACATGCGCCACTGTTGGGTCTACTGTTGGAGCAGCAGAAAATTCTGTATTTACCAGGTCCGAATTTAATGCCTTCAAAAGCATGTTTTGAACCAGGTTCATCGTTCATTTTTGGTATCAACTTTTAGGAAAAAGCCTGAATTTTACCTCACAAACATGGGCGATCAGTTTCATGGATGTTTATTCTAACCTTTGCAGGTTTTAGCATGACCTACACATCATACCGAACGGCGAAAAAAGTGTGCTAAGATAACATCTCTTTACAGGTTATCTACACATACTAGTGTAGGCCTCTGAGTGGGAGAAAACCAAATCAACAACGCACACACTGACAGAGAAAAAATAACTTTTTGAAAACTTTTTTTAACATAGTTGAAACCAAAAAAAAAGTGTTGCAATGATATACCTGTAAGGCCTAGAAAAGAGAATGTTTGTTTCCTGTAATGGTTCAAAAGAAAATAGGGTAGGTAGGCCCGTAAACAATTTTTTTTTTTGGGGGGGGGCAATTTTTTTTGTCAAAAATGTTTTTGTTTTATGCATGTTTTACTCTGATTGGGAGTTGGGAGGACGGAAATTTTTTTAAGGTAGGGATTTTTTTTGAATAAAAACTTGTTAGGGTAGGGTTACAGGAAACAAACAACTTTTTTTTTAGGTCTAAGTGTGATTAGAGAGCACTTACCCATGCTTAATGCTGATACCACCTCCTGTTCCAGTCACCCAGCCCAGATCATAAAACTGCCTCAACAGCTCAGGGATAAGGTTCCTGGGGTGATCCTGTAGATAAGCAACACAATGAGCGAGTATTCCATTGGAAAAGTATTTGATTTAAAAAAAAGTTCCTCTTAAAATCATCTATCACTACAATATGTGTAAATGTATTTCAGATTCTAAACTATTCTAGTTCAATGCTATCTAGAAATCAGAATGCAAACAATCTTAAAATGAACCTGAAATTAAGATGGAATTTAAAACAACGTTTTTACAAGATACCTTCTGCTGGAGTATATGTTATGAGTCTAATGACTGCCATTTACTTTGTTTACACTACAAAGTTAGCCTTGAACTGTTTTGGAATTTTCATGAATAAAGTGAATTTATGAATAAAGTGAAAAAATTATGAATTACAAAGAAACCATATTTAAAAATATCTGATAAAAGCTTTTAACACGCTGAAAACCTTATTGACAACATAAATTGAGACTTTACAAGGTTCAAATTTAACAGGAGCCCTATGCACCAAAGACTGGCTGGGTGCTCATGGAAATGCTCACTTTGAAGCCCAATGGCTACTATACCACCCAGCTGTAAAATGTGTACCTAGGATTAATAAGGCAGTGCTTAGAGCTTGTGCGCTATATGCTGCCAACTGCTCTGGAATATCACCCGGTGGATTGAAATGGTTTCTGTGTGTACAGGCCTGTTAGGGGAGGAAGGTCTTGTGAGCACTTCAGTGGATATGTATGAACCAAATACCTTTACACCAGTTTAAGCCGTATTATTTCTGGTATTTGAAGTGTGTAAGCTTAAAGAAATCAGTTGCTGGGCTACTAGAAAATTTAGAAGTACCCTGGGTAGGAGCCCTATCGACTCATCGGAGAAAAAGTTAAGATCAACCCCTAGTGACATGAACGACAATATGGTGGCCCACATTCATAGGGGTGTCATTGATATGGGGCATATCGATATATCGATAACTCTCCTTAAACAATACAGCCTGCTCTCACTTGTCAATACATATCGCAATGTATCAAAATATCAAAAACATGAAGATAGACACTTGGAGAAGAAATTGAGAGCTGAATATTGCTGGTGTTGCTAGTCACCTACTTTCTAAAAGCATTTCTCTACATGGTCATGCCTCACTTTTCTTGTTGCATTCCAAGAAGAAGCAATATAATGAGGCAGGACCCTCATAAAATGGTGAAAAACCAGCATAAATGCTTCATGATTTTCCATCATGGCATAGATAGCACTTCTATGGATATATCAATGCATCGTATCGAAATAATCGAAATCGAAAACAATTTATCAATATATCGAATTGAGAAAAAATTCTAAACAATGACATCCCTACACATTCACCACTAATTTCCATTTAACTGCAGTGCTAATCCTACTTTAACTGGTAGTGCTGGGACTCGGCCCAAAAACATGAACTCGAGCACTCGCCAAATCTAGCGACCAAAACTTGAGTCAATATCGAGTTTTACGGCCACATTGACGAGATCGTAAGGCGGGCGATTTAATACAAAATTGCGCTGCGGCATATGCCAGGCACACATACGATGTACCGCTGCATTGAGAATCGGTGCACCAGAAAATGGCGTACTACGCATTTGAAAGGAGACTTAAGAAAAAGCATTTTATTTCCGGAAATCTGGTGAAAATTTGGACGTTTTGGCCATCGCTAGGCTACACATGCATTGGGAGCATGTGTTGCTATCAAAATGTCATGAGCTCTTAATTTTTTTTGAGCGATCAATTTCTGAACTCAAGCGCTCAGATCGGAGGCCCCAGCGACCAAAAGCTCAAGCTTCCGATTACTCGTCCCACCACTATAAACTGGCAACCAACTAAATGTATTAAAATGCTTTTGTTGGCTTATAATCTGGCACAAGTACAATCACAATTGTCCAGACACAAGTACAATCACAATAGGTCTCCACAATCTAACAAGCCAGGCAGACACTAACCCAGCCAGCTAGGGGCATATGAGGATATGCCCCCAGATTTTGCTGTAGGACCCAAGATTTTTCTTACTAGGTGCCCAAAATGGTATGTATAATCCTCAGAAATCCTGTTTCGACCACTATTATTTTCATCAAAAGACCTTGTATAGGCTTTGTTTGAATGGAACTTTGTATAAAGTAGCTCAGTTGATTAGGTGTCAGACGAGTAATCAGTCGGTTGCTGGTTCAATTCGGGGCCGGGCACTTTGGTCTGTCCTTGGGCACGACAGTTTATTCCATATTGCCTCAGTCCACCCAGCTGAAAAATGGGTACCTAGCATTACTAAGGCAGTGCTTAGAGATTGTGTGCTATATGCTGCCAGCTGCTCTGGAATATACCTCGGGGGATTGAAATGGTTTACTTGTGTACAGTGCCTGCTAGGGGAGGAAGGTCATGTGAACATTTCGGTGGATACAAGACTATAAATCAAATACCTTTATCTATAATTGCGATGAACCATCTGTTGCTGTTATCCACAGTAGCAGCTAGTAGGACTGTCATTGATATGGCAAGTATCGATCGATCAAAATAATTTTTCCAATTAATCGAAAAAAATATTATGTCAATTGTTATGTCAATTAATCGAAACACATTTTTTCAGCTTTTTACGCCATTTTTACCATTTTTAGCCAACGCTAATAAGAATTTTGAAGAGAAACTCAAGTATTCAATCAAAAAGTGTTGAGAAAACCTTCATTGCCTTTCCATCATGAGAATCTTAGGATCCTAGCCACAAAAATAGTGTGGAACATGTGAAAATATTCTATTATTGCAGTTCTTCAAAATCGAATCGAAATAATCGGAATCGAAAAATAAAATGTCAATGATCGAATCGAAAAAAAATGGATGTCAATGACAGTCCTAGCAGCTAGTCACAACAATAAAGGAAACAGGAGGATTCCTACATTCACACAGTTTGTGTGAGTCTCATGACATCTCTCTCAAATCGCATAAATAAATGAGAAGGCATTTTAGGTAATTTTGAAGTGACTGCCATATCATATGGGATACCAGGAATACTAATATAACGAAGTGTTTTCAAAATGATAATCATCATTATTTTCATACATAGGAGGATGTAACAGAAAATAGTAAAAACAAAATGTACGCCTGTGGCGTCAAGAGGTTGATGCTTTGAATGTCTTTTTGTTGTTAATCATTTTCAAATTTTTTCTTTTTTAAATATTTGTTGTTGTTTTTAATTTTTTGGCCTCCCGTGTTTTTTTGTCAGTGTGATGGGTGTGTGATGTATATTCTTGTATTACGTTCTTTTAAATGTTATGTATATCTGATCGTGGTCTGAGTAGTATGTTTTTAGGACTCCTGTAGAATTTCCATCTCCTTTTGCAAAATAACAGTGAATCTGTCATTGTTTAAGTATATACCACTTTGATGGGGAGATTAAATTACTGAAGAGTTCTAAATCGAACAGTTTAGTGCCAAGCAATAAAAGGAATTGACCCTGTCAAGCACCTAAATAATTTCTGCTGATATTGCGAAATGCATTCTTATTGGGAGTACTGTAATTAAGCTGTGATGAACTGTGGAATGGCCTCCTGCGATACGGCGGGCTGAACTCAGATATCAGGCGGTATCCCTTTTTTACAAGGAGAATAACAAATTTGTCATCAGCTCAGGGACTTAGCCAGGACCCGTCCTGTCTGTCTTTTGGACAGGCAGTTTCTGAAAATCCCCTTTTTGGACAGGCAGAAATTTCTGTAAAGAATTTTAAATTTTGACTTTTTGGGGGTAATATGATATCCAATTATTTTCGTAACTAACCATCTTTTAGGACATAGTCGAAGTGTAAATTGTTTTTTTGACACACTAGGCTATTATATGTAGTTGGTATTATACAAATATGACATCTATGTGGGGTTGCCAACATGATTGTCTACCCCGAGTGAGCATTGTCACCCGAGGGCGTAGCCCGAGGGTGACAATGCTCTTGAGGGGTAGACTATCATGTTGGCAACCCCACATGGATGTCATATTTGTTTTATTATACCGAACACCCCCCCCCCCCGTCACCCAAAATCCATGACAAGTTGAAACTTAAAAAACCCACTTAAGCAGTGCAATTTCGGAGCAGCGGGTTTACCGTGCTGACCAAGCTGGGATGTCATATTTGTTTATCATGCCGAACAACCTATCATGTCAACTGGGTTGAGATTTTACTTTTTTCCCTAAATTGAGACACTTGCGCATGTTGTTCTCAACAATAAGATAATTCCATTGTCGATGCCGGCATTCTGCTCACACCTTCGTCTCCTTGACAGCGGGTGCTAATACGTCGAATGGTGACCGCTGTCAAGGAACCTGCAGAGGCACAGGTTGCTAACAGCTTTGAAACATAGCTCTCATCCAATGGGATGAGAGTATCCTCACGTGAGGTATAATAAAAAGATTTAAAGAAGTTTAGTGCCTAAATCCGGACGGGCAGATATTTTGGAATTGCTGTTTTGGACAGGCAGTTTTGAAATCCTGGCTAAGACCCTGCATAAGCTCCCCCTTACTTACTTTGAATTTCAATTAGACAAGGAAATTGGATATTTTTATTTCCTTTTTATTATTTATTTATTTTTTTAAATTTATGTTTATATTTTTTATTTTCATTACTATAATTAATTTTTTCAAATAAAAAAAAAAAAATTATCTGAAAAAAGTTTTTTTTTAATTATTTTTTTTTGATTTTTAAAAAAAATATTTTTAAAATTTTTAAAATTTTTTTTAAATTTTTAAACTTTTTTTTTTTAAATATTTTATTTTATTTTTTTTATTTTTCATTTTGTTTTTCTTATTTTTTTTGTGTCTTGTGATATAAAAAACAATAACGAGGCTGTGACCTGTAAACTTTAGGTCAAACCCATAGTAACCATGGCAACACTTATCCGGAAAGGTTAACATTGACAACTAATGAAAAGCAATGAAATACAATCCAGTACCCAATCAGCTGCGAGTATCAGAGTGAAGCTGATGATAAATATATATATATATATATATATATATATATATATATATATATATATATATATATATATATATATATATATATATATATATATATATATATATATATATATATATATATATATATATATATATATTAGTGCTCGGATTCGCGGCTAAAAAACGACTCGAGCAATCGCTGAAACTCCCGGGCAATTAATCGACATATTACGAGCCCTCATTGCACATGCGGTGAAATCAACAGCTGAGCAAAATTAATTGCGGTCAATCACGCTAATTTAGAACCGCCCCATGCCTGCCTAAGCCAATGAGCAACGTAAATTGCTGTCAATCACGCTAATTAGAACAGGCCCATGCTTGCCTAAGCCAATCACGTCCTGCTATCGTGCGATCTCGATGGGATCCCACGTGGGAAAGACGTAAGCAAGACAAAAAACATGGCATATGATTGACGATGTGGCTTTATTTACATTTTCGCCGAACTCGGCGAGCTGTAATGCTGCTCGAGTGCTCGCCAGCGGCGGCGATACGAGCAATAGCTCGAGCCGCTGATTGATCGTACTAGCACTAATATATATATATATATATATATATATATATATGTCTGTGTGTGTGTGTGTTTGTGTGTGTGTGTGTGTGTGTGTGTGTAAGAATGTATGTGTGTGGACATATTTATTTTCTTATCCCAAAATATGGCTGTGAAAATTGTTTTTTTGTGTGTATTTTGGCAAAAAAATGGGAAAATAAATCATTTGGTTTCTCTTTCAAATGGTCATGGAAAAATGAAATTATATTTCCTCTCCACAAAAAAAAAGTTGTGAAAAAAAAATGTCACCGGCCAGGATTTGAACCTGGATCTCCCGTGTCACAGTCAGCAGTGTATAGCCAGGAACCAGGAGTGTAAAGAAAATAAAGAATGCACATACAACAGCCCACAAAACATAAACTAAACAACCCAGCCCAAAACAAAAAAGACCATTCAAAACTACAACCAAAATACAAAATGAAACACAAAACGAAACAAAAATACCACTACCCACTCACCAGATCGTGCGGCTAGAAAATCAAAAAGTTGCCTTTAAGACAACATCACAAAAACCCAAAAAGCAGCCCTGGAAAAAATGAGACAACAAATACGATAACAATAAAGGTTGACCGATGGTCAACCTCTAAAAAACTGCACTGGTTACCTAGCCACAAACACAATATTAGGTTTTTGTAACACATTGATCTGTGGTGAAATTTGATAAATTAGGTATTGCTATATAGGGATTAAGATCTGCCGCTGAGCATTGGGGCAGATTTATAGCTAAGATGTAGGTGTGTCTTGCAACAGACACCATAGGCGAGGCCATAAATCTGCACCAATGCTCAGTGGCGGATCTTAGTGGCTATTATAGCGGGTTTGAGTGATAAAAATTTATCTTGCTACTCTGTAAAAATTACAAAAAAATCATGTTTTCTAATGATTGCTGATCCGGGATTTGGTCCCAGCTCAGGGCAGTGAGCTGGGATTTGGTCCCGACTCAGTGCGGTGAACCGGAACAACTTTGAAGCCACCGAAACAGCTTCTCACTGAACATAGTGCTATACGCTATAATTCCCTACTTATCCAGGATAAAGTATGTCCCTTGGCAATTTAAGTTTTAACCTGTCTGACCAGTTGTGGCCCAGTGGCCAAACCTGTTCACTGTGATCCCTGAACAGTACAAACTAAAACTAATATGAGGTCACTTTTCAAATCCTTTTAATAAAGGGTATAATTCAAGAAAACTCTGATTCTGTTTTACATGGAGATACCAATGTTTGTTAAAGGGAACTGCCTCAACAGGATAACAGAAACGAGAAAATAGGTAGCGTTTATGTTGTTGTTGTTGTTGTTGTTTGAGATCCGTAACCGCATTGTTCCCACGGGGTCGACTCCCGAAGGAGGACCTACGGAGGTCTCCCCTACCACCCAGGCCACTCGTCACCCCCGGGCCTTGTTGCTCTTCATGTTCCCTATCCCCCCATACTTATTGTCATGCATCCTGCATCCGGTCAGTCCCCTCCCCCGTCCTTCTGTCCTATACAGATATCCTACCAAGTATCTGGTCTGCCCCCTCCCTGTCTTCCTGTCCTACAAAACCCCACACATATGAACCCCTCAAAAAACCCACATATAAACTGCGTTATTTGTTAATTTCAACAGCCTTATATATCCAAAGTGTAACTCTCAACAGACCATCTCCCTGCCTACTTCCTCCATGCCAACCTGTTTCCGCATCTCTCACTTACCTACGTAGCTCCCTTCCTCTTACTCGCTTAATACTACGATTAGTATGAACCAAAAGTAAGTGTTACACAGTGATTTAAAACATGTAAGCATACAACACACCCTTGTGTCATTTGCCTTTTTTTCCATCCCTACTTCTCCCCCCTTCCCCTTGTCCTCCTCCCTCACCCTCTCCTCATCCTCTTTCCTATCGTCTTTCTCCCTCACCCTCTCCTCATCCTCTTTGCTATCGTCTTTCTCCCTCACCCTCTCCTCATCCTCTTTCCTATCGTCTTTCTCCCTCACCCTCTCCTCATCCTCTTTCATATCGCCTTTCTCCCTCACCCTCTCCTCATCCTCTTTCCTATCGCCTTTCTCCCTCACCCTCTCCTATTGTCTTTCTCCCTCACCCTCTCATCATCCTCCTTTCTATCTTCTTTTTTCATATCACCCTCTCTCCTCTCTTCTTCCACCCCTTTTCCGCTGTCCCAATTATTTCCACTATCTGCCTCCGTCCCCTCTCTTTCCTTCTCCTTCCCCATGACTCCTCTCGTTTTTTTCCCCTCCCCTTTGCTCCCTATCCTTCCCTCCTTTTCTCCCTCTTTTACCTGGCTTTCATCCCTTCCACTTTCTTCCTGTCCTTCACCCCTCTTTTCCCTTTTTTTCTACCTTCTCTCCTAACCTCTGCACTCGTTTTTCCCACTCTCCCATCCTTCTCTCCTTCTCCCTACTCCAAACTCCCATTTCCTCTTCCTTCTCCCCTCCCTCCCTTTTTGCCAACTCCATTGCCTTCTTCTTCAACTCCCCAGAGCTCTTCTTTCTTCCACCTTTTCCCTTCAATGCATGCTCTACACACAAAACTTATCTTCTTCAGTTCACTTTCTCCCTGTCTAGTCCCAAACTATCCCCTCTAATCCACTGCTTACACTCAACCAAAAATTATTCTCCCCTTCCCACCATCACTAATATTCCTTCTACTCATTTTTCTCTCACCCACAATTGAAATTCTACTAAAACAATCAACTTTCGTTCTACTTTACTCCCTCTCTATCCAGCTTTTGTTTTCCCGCCAAAAAAAATGCTGCCCACGCTACACCTATTCACCCACAAAACCTTTCGAATCTCCCCAATTACTCCCTCCCCACTTCTACAAAACACGCCAAAATAAACACACACTATTCATACACAAAACACCACAATAGACACACAGCAAACCCAGTGATATATTTCGTGATCTTCCAAAACTCGTCCCCGCTATCGTCTGCTTGTCCGATCCAAGATGGCGCCTTATGTCTGAACTAGTTAAAAGACATGTTATCCAAATATAACTCAGCTGGCATGAGTACTGGTGAGAAGAGGTAAGTATTTAAAAAAAAACGATTTATGAGGGAATGTTAGTCATGACAACACCAGCATACCATTGTTGTACTTAAGTATACCATGTTTACTTACTTTACTATAATTCGAGTCCATTCCAAAGCTTTTAGAGGCGCAAAAAGATGAGTAAACAATACAGCTCTTAGCACTGTAGCAGACAGCTGGTAAATGACCTTTGAACTCTCGTGATGGTGTCACGTGATAATTCTTATAACATTCTCATTTTCTTTCTACATAATATAAATATTTGTTTGTAACCCATATTCTGTGTGATATATCTTCTATTGTATCATCAAGATTATTTTATCTTTAGTAGCTAGAACATATGGTTTGTTTATAATTTGACAGCAGCGAGAGTTTACGAGACTTCAAATTAACAACATGGCTGCCGCCGGGACGAGGATGGTGGGTCTGTCTGCACTCTTTAGGAGGTTGACAGCCACGAGAACATCCACTTTATTCCCTGGACACGGAAGAGGGTTTTACCGACCGGCTGCATTATGGGGTAACAACATTTGGCACTTTCTGACATTTGTCTGGGTGTTTGCTGCAGTGACCTTGTCGACCTTCTAGTTCTACATTACAGTTCTACTTCAAGATTTAAGATTAGACACAGGCTACTTAGATCTATTTGGCAGCTTAGTAGTTGAGACTAAGTGCAGGAGTTGTAACCGCCTTAAAGGGAAATGAACATTGCCCTGATAAACACTTGTGGTCGTTGATAAATAGCTAATTGTCCAACTCCAATCCAGATTTATGATTGATTGATTTTATTGACCTCAAAGTCAAAACAAAATCAGTAGGTTTATAATTATAAGTCATTGAATGATTGATATACATGTACAACTTGATAAATCTAACTGCAAGCATAAACAAATTGAAACATGCATACAGGAAGAATATGAACAAATTCATAAGTACCAATTTATATGGACTTAATATGACGAGAAAGCAAAGCTCGATGATATTTCAATTTATATGGACAATATATATAGCATTTACAAATTTACTAGGGCTGTCATTGATACCGACCGTATCGATGAATCGACAAAAAAGCCTTATCGATTATCTGATTCTGATTCTGATTCTGATATGGTACAGAGCAGACTCTATTTAGAGTATTTCGCTCCGGATGAGAGTGGCGGCTCTATTGTAAAGAATATTAAAGATTATCGATATCGAAGAAGGCACAACATATCGATTCATATGCAAATTAGGTAAATAAACTATTTTTCAGGAAAACACAGCTTGAACAACAGCATGAACTCCCCACCAAAACTGTGTGCGTCCATTCCATTTATCCTTGAATTCACACAGATGAATGTGTATGTGTTAGGGCTGTGATCAATAGGTCAACAAATCACCCCACACGCAAACTACAACCATTCCTCATGAGCACATTGCTAGTTTTCATTCATTTTGATCGAAGTAGCGTATCGGTAATAATTTTTTTCAATTATCGAATCGATAAATATTTCTTATCAATGACAGCCCTAAAATTTACCAACTCATTTTAATGACTTACGGGTAGGTGCTTCACATACTCAGCCAGAATAAACTTCTGATTATCACATTGATTCTCAAAGTCATTGAGTAACTTATTCAGTTTTTGAAAAAATGGAACCCTTAGGTCGCATAACGTATATAGTTAGTTGATACTGTGCAAACACATGCTGTATCTCATCCTTAACCCCATTCTTACAAGATGGACAAATATGATCTTCAGGAGGGCAATGGTATTCATTACATACAATGCACAACTCCCACAGGTGTAAAAAAGTCTGGCCAGCCACAAAGGCTTATAGCATTTTGGACCAAATACAACCATGAATATATTCTGCTGTTTACCATTTGGAAGTTATGAGGCTACTTCCACAGCAGGATGGTCATGCTCAATTAGGTCCTCTGGGCTCAACATTAAGAAAAAACTTCATAACTTTTACTAGCCTTGAAATATCTTTGCTAGCCCCAATATTAATGACATTTTTTTTCAAATAGTGACCTCTGTTGATAATATAGCCTCTGTTGATAACATGAATAGAATACAGTGTATTGTGTCAAATTGAGTTATATTATCATCCAGGTATTCAGAGCCAAAGGAGGGCTTCATACTTTTTTAAGCACAGATATTCTAATTCTATCTAGCCCCTCAGGGCTACTCACAGGTAGAATTTACTAGCCCTGACTTTCAATAACTAGCCAGTGGCCACGGGGCTAGCCTTAATTGTCGAGCCCTGGTCCTAACTAGTCTAGGAAAGGATATCCTTGCAAAAACACTGGCCAACAATACTAGTGTGTGGTAGCCCTGCTATACACCTTTGAGGGGTAGCCCTAATTGGCAGCAATGTCCATACCCTGATAGTTATACTTCTTTTTTTGCTATTGACTATGGTATGAACTTCGGCACATCTACTTATACCTGCCTATATATTAAAAACTGATAAGGTATGGGTCTAAAAAGCTGCATGTTTTTCATTGTAAAATGATATCTTATGAAATTTTATCATCAGATGACAAACAAATTTACTTCTAACAGAAACAAAGTAGTTCATGGTGACAGATTTTGGGAGTATTTGCATGAAAATAAATCTTAAGACCGACAAAATGGGCTACTAGATGATTACTACTGGAAAGATGACTCGATTTCCGAAGATGGCTGACATGCTTATTTGTGTGATTGTTAACTACATGTTATCATGATGTATTTTGGCCGTCCACTCTGTTATGGGTGACTCTCCATTAGTGTTGGGACGATCATCGATTATAATCGATAATCAATCATTTACCTCTCTGATTATGATTAATCGATTACGAAACTGGCAATCGATAATAATCGGAAAAGGTGACACCTAGTGGCAAAATATAGAACTAAATGAAAGACAAGTTGCCAGCTTTCTTGCTATAAAACTAAGCTCCAAAAACACTTCAAAACAAAGTTAAGGTAGGTGCTAATAGCAAGTAATTGTCATAGACTATCACTTATTATTCGGCTCTAGACCTCTAGTACCCAATTACTGCAAAAGTGCGATGAACTGATTATGATTGATAATCGATCGGTTGGCTATAACTGATTATCGATCATGAAATTGTAACCGATTCCCAACCCTACTCTCCATGCTACTGTGCAGCCTCTGGTTCGGAATATGTGTCAAATGATAGTAACATTCATGATTGCTGATGCTCGTAAGCTGACCAGGATAGTAGATATACTAAGAGATTTCAGCACTGCTTAGTAGTTATAATTTACAAATAAATGTTTTTATTCAGTAAACTCTACATAGAATTACATGTTGGGTTGGCCAAGTGTTTAACATTCTTTATTTTTATTTGCCTGGCTGAGGTATTCATGTTTTTATTTATATTTTTGTCTTTACAGGGGATCCAGTGAAAATAAAGATGCCGTCTCTCTCTCCGACTATGATGGAAGGCACTATAGTTGAATGGCACAAAGCAGAAGGTACTGCCAGTTTTACATGCAGAAACTTAAGAAAGGAAAGGAGTAATCTAGCAATGCAGGGTCCGACTTTCCCAAGGGACCAGGGGCATATCCCCTAGATTTTGCGGTGGGCCCTTAGTTTTTTCAGACTAGTGGCCCAACATATGTATGATAACCAGAAAGCTTGTTTTGGCCACTAATTAGTTATTTCTATCAATAGACCTTTTTACTCTCTTCAGTGATGGCCTAGACATTTGAACATAGTTGATCTTATTACAAGGAAAAGATTGTAGGCTAGATAACATATTTATAAATCTCAAAATGACCCTTTAATCACAAAGCAACCCCATAAGTCACCTTAAGACCCGCTTTTAGTCCTAAGAATGTGTAATTCGATGCAATCTGATTGCTTCATTTTCTTCTTTCAGGTGAAGCTCTTGCTCCAGGTGATATACTATGTGATATTCAAACAGACAAAGCTGTGGTGGGATTTGAGATTGAGGAAGAGGGAACACTTGCTAAAATATTGGTAAGGACTGACAGCGTTTCTTATGTTACAGGCCTCAACACTAACTCAAACTGTTACTGGCCCCGTAGGAACGGTAACACCTAGGATCTACTGGTCCTACAAATTTTTCTTAACCCTTATTGTGCTATTATGCTGGACAAGGGCTTGTCCCTCATACTGAATAGATTCTTTGCAACAAATTACGTTGCATTGCTATGGGGCTGTCAGGGTGGTGTAACTTTATCCTGCCATAAAAGGCAAAATTATAATCAAAATATTTGAAATAAAATATACTACCTGAAACTACTGTTCTTGTTCTTTTTAATTATGTTTCTTTTGTAGATATTTCTAATAGTTTATATTAAGTTTGATCAGTGTAAACCTTAAGTTTTGTAGAGACCATGCTGGTTTTGATTTATCATTAATGAAAAATCAGGTTTTCAAAATGCATTAACCCAACTTTAGCCTTTGATTTCGCAAGTTTTTCATGAGTATTTCTTTTCAAAAATGTTATATTCAGAATCCTTATTAAAAACTGATGCATAATAGAAAAAAATAGTATTTGTTTCTTTGTTTTATTTTGTCATTTAGCGATCCTAAAGCAAAGGGAATGCAAGTAAATCTTGGCTAGAAACGAATTCTGACAGCGCATCAAAAAGAATTCTAAAAGATCAACTTCCTCAATGTTAGAGCGCTATAAACCAATGAAAATAGAAAATATCAAACGTAAAACATTAATATCTATTATAATTTAAACCTCCTCAATTGATACATATCATTTTTATTTAGAAACGATCATGTTTTGCACCACAAATCAACAATTGAACACAAAAAACAACTGTTGATTTGTGGCGGCCATTTTGTGACTCCCAATTTCGCTAACTCACAGGCATGACAACTCAGAGTTAAGATTCCCATAGCATTAAAAATCTACAATATAAATAAAAATAAAAACATGTTTCGATTGCCTACCTTGTTATCCTCCTTATGGTGTCTTTATTTTGTGTTGTACCATCAGTTATAGCCTTTTTCAAAGGCTTCAAACATGATGGTCAGCACACGTTGTCAAGCTCTGTTTACCAGTGTTTACGCCTAATTCGATTTAGAAGTTCGTTTGCAGTTTGCATGTACCTATTTCCTATCAAGTCTCTCTCATAAAAACGGCTATACAATTTATTTCCAAAACAACATATTTCAATAAAGCTGTTTCCCAGCTTTAGGAAAATGTTTGGTTCATTACAATCAGAACATGAGAAGTATTTAATTTGATTGTGTAAAGTGCGGCGAGGAGACCGCAAAAATGCCGATTTTCAAAATGGCGGCTTGAAAAAAGTGCGAAGAAATTTGCTTCGCACTTGTTCTAAAACGATCTTTTCCCATACTTCCTTTTTTTTTTTCAGAAAATAAAGTACATTTTCTTATTCCCTGACATCCATTTGATATAAAAATTAACTTTATTGAATTTAGGATGTCAGGGATTAGCAAATTCCGATCGAAATACAAAACTGGAAGTACTCGATTTAGTAGCGCCCGCAGGTGCGAAGCGCTGTCAACATCGCAAAAGATCGATTCCAGTGAGTATCACTGTTGAATTATTACTATTATTAATGTTTTCCTTTGTCAATCTGACAAAGAAAGACATGTGAGAATAGGTGAGATATTTATTTCACCTATTCTCAAGTTATTTCGCCAAACATGTTGGATAACTTCTAGATTAATCGAAGTTAACCAACATGGCGGCGGCCTGCGATCGGCCGCCATGCAGACCGGGCAGGGCTCGTGTGGCGCAAACGTAAGTAGCTTTTTGAAACCGGGCCCCGCTTGTGAGCCGCGCTGTGAGGGTTAATATAATAATAAAAAAAACATTGCATAAAATCCACGGACAACATTTATTTTTATTTATTTCATCTTCATTTATTTCAAAAACATTTGCCACATTCTTGAAGGGAAACTTGTTAACAAGAATCTCCCCAAATGTTTACTGGCCCTGTAGGACCAGTTGAGGTCTTTTTTTACTGGCCCTAAGCCATTTTTGGATTTTTTTACTGGCGTCGATCCCTGTGTTACCCATTCTTTTACATTTTTCAAAGGTATCTGCCACTTGTAGTCTAGCTGCATATCCCTGTGAACAAAACGAGACTTAAGATCACATGTCCAAAATTAGCAAATGATACAAGATTCTAACAATGCCATTTACAATATTTATTGTGGGCCGTCAGAATAAAATGCAAGCAATATTGACAACTAATTGAATGAAACACAAGACATATTTATTTTTGACCAAAGAACTTAGCCTTTAATTTGTTATGGTCAGAATGTGGTAGGACAATTTAGCCTTGAATTTGTTACCTTCAGAAACCAGAATGTGGAAGCACGATTTAGCCTTGAATTTGTTATCTTCTAAAACCAGAATATGGTAGTACAATTTAGCCTTGAATTTGTTATCTTCAGAAACCAGAATATGGTAGTACATTTTAGCCTTGAATGTGTTATCTTCAGAAACAAAAATATTGTAGCACAATTTAGCCTTGAATTTGTTATCTTCAGAAACCAGAATTAGGTAGCACAATCCAGATCGGCACTGTTATAGCAATCATGGTGGAGGAAGGCGAGGACTGGAAAAACATAGAGATACCAGCAGAGGAAAGCACAGGAGAAGAATCTAGTGGCTCACCAGTGTCTGGCTCTGTCGACCAATCTTCCTCACCAAGCACACACTCTCTAGGCCTCGACAGGTAGGTTGATAAAGGTAACCTTTCTCACCTCACACTCGCCTATCTCAGATTTTGCGGTATCCCGGACAAAGGCACTGGTCCCAAGTAATTCCTATCTTCTTAATTGTTATTAATGGAGCTCCGATTTGGTTAGCTTCTTTTGTTCCATATTTGTCCGAGGTACCTGAGTTCAACTGTTGTTGTAGTAGCCTAGATTTCTAGGCTGTTATATGTATTTTTTCTGTCAAGTTCTTCTGTTACCCAGTACCAAATAGTCTAAGTGGCCCCATTAGATAATTTAGTTTACATTTATCTCACCAGGGGAATAGAGGAAAATAAATATTTATATATATATCATATATGATTATATATGATGACAATCAAGAGTCATCATTTTACTTTGTCAAGCGTGCTTTGCAAATATACCTTCAGCCTATTCAAGCTGCCTTCGCTATGAGTGTTTGTTTGAGGAAAGGCTTTTACATGGTTCTTTTTAATCTTTCCCTGTACTTGTTGAGTGTGGTATTGATGCACAAGTTTTGTATTTCAGTCACGGTATTGGGCCTGCGGTCAGGAGCTTACTAGAGGTGTACAAAATAAAAGCTGACGAGATCCCCAGCACTGGGCCACATGGGATCCTCCTCAAGGGGTAGGTGGATAGACACTATTAGTTACACCCATGGTCTTAGCCAATATTTGGAAACAGGGTGTCCAAATAGAGGTTTCATAGACTTTTGGGTGTCCCAAGTGTGGTACAAAGTACATACTACTAATGAAATAAACCCTATATATTTACAGATTTTGCTTTTTTAGGCCAGTAACTGCTTTGTGTGTCTTATAAAAGTGACCCTACAGCTTCTAAGAAAAGTCATCATCAGCAAATTCTGACAAAAGTTTCTGGGTGTACAAACTGTCAAAAAACAGTGTTCTGGGTGTCCAAATGACACGCTGGATGCATAGGCGGCTAAGCCCCTGGTTACACCCTGTTTAAAAGTGCGGTCCAGCCTGATATTCACACAAAGTCATCCATAGCCCATGAGGTGGAGCCGAGAGGGATACAAGGAAAAATCAATTTTATTTGATTGATCATTCTAAAATCTGAATCATTAATTGAACTGTAAAAAAAAAAGGTGTTTCATAAAACTAAATATAACTTAAAGGTATACCTGGTTATGTAAAGTGTTTCTTCATCATTTTAATTTTTATTAATCAAAAATTATTCATTTCTGAATAATTGAAGTTGTTAATCCTTGCATGTATGTACATTTTGACCCATTGATACTCAAAGTAAAAAACAGCCTGACAATTTTGATGAAATCTCTCAGGTGAAAGCTTCGTGGTAAGACTATTTCAAGGAGATGTGTTGATAAGACCACTATGAACAATTCTCCTCTCCTTCATATATTTTGTAGAAGTAATCTTTATATTAAAGTTACTGTCAAAAGTGTCATAGATTCAGACAACAATTTCTAACAGAAAAAACGGGTTACTTTCACACTTAGAAAATTATAATTTGATTTTGTTTTAACCCTTCTGCTGCTGTTGGCTAAATTGATCAATACAAAATGATGCAAAAAATCTGAAAAATGACTGAAAAACCTGGCACATGGGTACTCATCTGAGAGTACTCGTGAGTGCTATCCAATGAATACCTACATGACAAGATTTAGATGTTTTCAAAAATCTTTGCCTCCCTGTGCTCTGTACAATAGTAGTCTCAGCATTGGAAGGGTTAAGGGACGTTATGAAATATATGGGTCAATTACACACTTATGAAGTAATAATTGAATGTTGTTTCAGAGATGTTATGCAATATATAAAAGACAAAGATCTCAAGGCGGCGCCGATTGTTTATGAAGTACCTCCAGCCCCAGTGGCCAAGCCGGCAGCAGCAGTGCCCCCACCACCACCACCTTCTACAGTGGCGCCACCTATTGTGCCGACCCCTCAACAAACCTCTCCCCCATCAATACCTAGTCCTGCTGTCACCCAGGGTGCTCAGTTTGTGGATGTGGAATTGACAAACATGAGGAAGACCATCGCTAAACGCCTTACGGAATCAAAGGTAATAATAATAGTAATAATAATAATGATAATAATAATAATAATAATGGTAATAATAATAAAAATAATGATAATGATAATAGTAATAATAATGGTAATAATAATAATAATAATAATAATAATGATAATAATAATAATGATAATTGATATTTGATATAGTGTCCTATCCACCTATAATGATCAAAAGCGCTTTAAAGAATAGTCAGTGGACAGATGTTTATGGTCCATATAGTCAAATAAACTCCTTTCGAAATAGCAATGTGTCTTGAAGTAAGGTAGGAGTAGGTCTGCGGGACTCATCACACACTCTGGTGGACGCTACTTTTGGTACTTTTGTCATGTTTAATGTGTTGCTCATCAGACAATCTTTCAAGCAATATGTACTTTGTATAGGCTAAATTGTCAAATAAAAGCAGGGTAGAGGAAAAACTGAGTCAAAGAAATTAACCCCACAAGCTACCTTAATAAAGTTCCCCACATCTCCTTATTTCCCTGAATAAACATTTCTGAATGCATTGTCTATCATTTTCAGACAACCATACCTCATGCCTATGCATCAGTTGACTTCAATCTAGAGCAAATTTCCAAGATTCGTGCAGGTTTACAAGGTGGGTACTGAACACAATAATCAATTAGAGCTTTGTTTAAAGTTTGTTTAATCTAAAGTGAAAACTAGCATTCTTTCTGTCAGAAGGCAATATTCTCTACACCGCAATACTTTTGACGGCCCGCTGGTCCCATCACTGTTCTGCAAAAATTATTTAGTCAATCTGTATTCATGGCATGCCATCATTGATTTGAATGATTGTGGTTCACTAAAAATCAATAATATTTACATTTGAACAACTAATATATATGTATTTGTTTTGGGTCCATATGCATTAGTTTTATTACCTGTTGGCTAGTGTTGGGAATCGTTAAAAATTTCAGGCTCGATTAATCGTCACATTCGCCGAGCGATTGATCGATTTTAATCGATTATTTGGTAGTTTACCTAACACGCAATATCGGCAAAAATCAATGTGCGAGGTCACGAAATGTATATGAATAATGGAACTGAAACTGAAAGTACAATACCACAGATTGCTCTACGCATCAATTTCATCCTGAAATGAAGTATCAATGTAGTGCATACAATAAAACTGAATCATATAAACAATGTTACTTACCAATTCCGCTGGTTCTGTGAGATTATACACTGTAATCCACTCCAGAAGTGAGTTACAGTGTATCCTGCCGATCGGACGTATCTTTCAAGATGGCGGCCGTCTCGTCGTGTTTATTTTCATTATCGCTCGGCAAAGATCGAGCGATGGAAGGCAAGTTCGATTGATCGGAACTCGGCCCAAAGCGAGCCGAGCAATCGAGTTTGCGATTAATCGACCCACCACTACTGTTGGCAGATGGCACCTCAGGTGTGTTAGTGGTCAGACAGGCTACCATGCATTGGTATGCTAATTAAGGGTAGTCTATATATAGGGTAACAAAGGGTGTGTTCTTCACTTGAGCCACATTGCCTGACCAGGTCACACTGGTAAATCTTTATTGCGCTTATATTGTTTATCTATGTAACTGCTATTAAGTTGTTCTATTCTAACACTGTTATTATAATAAATATCACCATCCGCTATATATATCGTACCGGCCTGGTACCGGCAGTGGTGGCATTTCGCATATGGTTGTTGTGTTAATGTTTGGTTATGAAACAAATATTTTATGTTCGGTTAAGCGAAGCGCATTAGAACATAAAGAAATGTAAAAACATTACCAATGCTTTATTTTTTTGTACAGTTAAACAGCCAAGCCCACTGCAGATTAGTTGATTACAGTTAAAAATATTCAGATTTGTACCTTGGTCATTTTACCTTGATTACGCAGTGCGTCTACAGGGTTCAACATTAAGGTTAGATTTCATTACGTAACTTAAGAGATACTAGAACACAAGGAAAATCCAATATTTTTTTCAACAGTACAGATAAATCTATAGCAGGAAAACAGTTAATTGGTACAAGTAAAGTACATACATAAAGGTCACTTTCATGTTCATTCTGTCACCTTTTGCAGGGCAGGTCAAAATTGTGTCAGGCAGGTAGAAATTAAAGTTTACTTGCAATACTTGGCAAGTGCCTTCAAAAGTTAATGTTGAGCCCTCTTCTGAATATAAAGTTTTGCTTGCTACCCATTGGTTTATTTCTATTTGTATATTTAGTTACAGAATAAGAAGCTTCATTCCTTAGTCAAATTTTGATGAATGAAAATTCTGATTGACTCAAATGTACAAGTATAGTATTTTGTTGTTGTTGTTTCCAGAGGAAGGTACCAAAGTGTCTGTGAATGACTTCATAATCAAATCAGCTGCTGTAGCCTTAAAGGTATGTGGTGGGAGTTGGTGAAGTGTTTGTACCTCCCTTACCTAAGTTTTGAACAGGCATCATGTCATGGAATAGTTCATTCTTACTCTTTGCTTTTCTTACCTTTGCCCCTTCCTCAGAGGTTAATGGGTGTATCCAATGATTTTACATGATTGGGCTTTTCTATGGTTCAAATACCTCCCCTTTCTGATGTTTCCATGAAAAATCCCCTCTCTTAAAAGAACCCCTTTTCCTAAAAACCTGTAATTCCAATGGCCATTTATCTAACAGTTAATTATCTCATTGTGATATTTGAACAAATAGTAATAAACTGCCTGTACTTTTTGACCAGTTGTCAAGTAGATATCATTCATGTTATGGAGTTAGGCCAGATTTGGAAATAAATATGTGTCCTGCCATCATGGGACTGACCAGTAATCTGTTTTGTTAGAAGGGTGTATTTGGAAATACATTGAATTTGTGTGTTGTCAGTTTTTCACTGAACATCTCACTTTATTTCCATGTTTCTTATTTTTGATAATAAGGTCAGCAAATAGATATATACTGTATAATTTATTTACAACACATTGTAAGCAAAAATAGTTGTTTTGGTTGTTATTGATATAGGAAAGGACTATGACTTATAATGCATTCTTTTGATGTAATTTTCTGTAATTGTTCCTTTTTTCTCAAGAACTTGCCAGGAGATTATGTCTTATAATGCGTACTTTTGATGTAATTTTGTGTTATTTTTCCCTTTTTTCATAAGAATGTGCCAGAAGTGAATGCCATGCTAACAGCTAATGGAGTACAACAATTATCAGCCATAGACATAAGTGTTGCCGTGGCAACAGATGCTGGTCTCATCACACCTATCGTCAAAGACGCAGTCAACCTACGTGTGGAAGAGATCTCAGCCAATGTTAAGGTATGTAACATTCTGTCATGTATAATTATTGAGAAGCTAGGCCTTAAAATCTTTGACTAAATGCATACATGTCCACACTCCTGATACAATCATGAGTTTCCTATAATCGGATCGCTAAATTAGCAGTTTCCTGATTGAATGTGATATGGAGAAGTTTCTGGATGAACAACTTACATGCTGATTTAGAGATATCTCTGACCATTTGGAAGAGGGAGAACGATGAATTTTACGTGAACATGTCGAAAAAAAAAAATCAATATTGTTATTGACAATTTTGGATGTGAATTACAATCCTAACTTGAAAATTGGAAAGAAGCAGCATGTTTGTCACTATTGTTTGGAAATCTTTCAAGGGTATAGGAAGTGCTTGCAATGTGTATTTGAAATATATTTTGTTCCCTAACTTTCAGGAATTAGCAACTAGAGCAAGGGCTGGAAAGCTTCAGTTACATGAATTTCAAGGAGGTTCATTCACGTAAGTACAAGAATATAGATGATTTTAGATAATAATAATAATAATAATAATGATGATGATAATAATAATAATAGTAATAATAATAATAATAATAATAATAATAATAATAATAATAATAATAATAATAATAATAATGATAATAATAATAATAATAATAATAATAATAATAATGATAATGTATGTATGTGTTATTGTCCTATAATCCTATAATATTTGTCATGTTATTTGTTATTGGACACAGACACACATGTTTGTTTACAAAATATAACTACAAGAAGGAGGTTCATGCCAGTCACATATTTAACCTTTAAGTAATTTGAAACAATGTCCCTTTTAATAACATTCTTCTCATGAGTTATTTAAGGAAAAGGGGGTAGGCAGGAACACATATACACACTTTTTCGAAACCTTCCCTCCCCCTCCTCTGATAAAGCAATGTTACATTTAGAAGAGATGTCATATAGTGAATAGGGCAACACACTAATAAATACTCAGTCATGCTCTGAGCCTGCTTGTTAACTCTTCATAATAATAAGACTTCCTCATTTGTTATTGCCAAGATAATCAAAACTAATTAGACTTCCTTAAATCACTCCTGTATAAAAGGCTTTCTTAAGCAATGCTTTGGGATAAGCAGATGTGCACAAAATTATCTGGCCATCATCTTTTCTTTTACTTGCAGGATATAAGCTCATTTTATCAAAATTATCTGTCTATCATCGTTTCTTTATTTTACTTACAGGATATCAAACTTGGGTATGTTTGGCATAACGGAGTTCTCTGCCGTGATCAACCCGCCGCAGGCTGCCATCATGGCGGTGGGGACGTCGCGCCTGGTCCTGGGGACGGACCTGCGTCCCTGCACCAGGATGACCGTCACATTATGCACTGACGCCAGGGTGGTGGACGAGACCACAGCGGCGCAATTTCTAGATAACTTTAGGCACGCTATGGAGAACCCGATTCTCACTATGATGGAAGGGAAGCTGCTGCAGGGTGTGAACGCTCGCTGATGCCGAGGGCGAGGGCTTTCGGATCAGGGGCTGATATGATCCAGGATTTGAGAAAATTTAGTTCCGAAAAGTGACGCTAGTGAACGCTTGCTGAGGGCAAAGTCAAGATCATGCTGCGCAGGGGCCGATCCAGGATTTAAGAAAATTTAGTTCCGAAAAGTGACACTAGCGAACGCTTGCTGAGGGCAAAGTCAAGATCATACTGCTCAGGGGACGAGCCAGGATTTGAGAAGGGGGGTTCAATTCAGTTCCGTAAATTGACACTGGTGGCGCCACTAACAATGATTTCTGAAATCAGCCATCAGGGGTACTTTCATTTGTTTGAACATGCCGCTCTAGATTGGTAAGCTTTAGTTTTCAAATGGTGGCATCTGCTGGCTGAGGCAAGAAAAAACAATTAGTTCCGATTTTGTCCACAGGTGGTGTGGTGGTGCAAAGTGACTCACCAGTCTGGGTTTTGGGGAGGGTTCTGACGAAACCCTCGAACTCCCCTTGGATCCACCACTGTTGTTCCTAGACTAATATGTACACAGGAAAAATTTGATGCTCTCTTGCGGCCATTGAATTCTTTTGATGCAGTACAATGTATGTGGAGAGCTTTAACAATCATCATGTAACAGGCTTGAAAATATGTTGCTCTACAAGCTCGTGGAAAATGCTTTTATGGGCATAGAAAGAATAACAAGCCTGTACAGTACCGGTAATTATCATAAGCTTGTAGGGGTGTCATGATAATGATAATTTTAGCATCATTGTATGGGCTCATAGAAAAAGAGGATCATAGTAGGATCATAAATGTATGTGCCTGCATGTGTTTGGCTTGAAAGATCTTATTCAATGGTTTAATGCGGCTGTTGTACAATGCACGTTCGGGATAATCAATGTTTTCTGTGTATGAAGCCTCTAATCCAGGGTCATAGCCATCAGGGTGTCTTGCTGTCATTTGGACACTTGAAAATCACACTTTAGGACACCCAAATATTTTGCTCAAGAATTTCTTCGAGTGTCTTTTTCAAGCAAATAACTTTTAAAAAATTCCCTGCAATGTGATTATAATAGGATATTACCTCTTAGATATTATTCACTTTCTTAATCAGTAAATCTAGCCTCGTGTAGAAATATGAAGATATTTTGGTCAGCCTTAAGATATTGGACACCCAAAATATTTATGGCGCCCCATTTTGGGCACCCTGTTTCAAAGTCCTGCTAAGGCCATGCTCTGGTTTGTAAGGAGTAGGAATTACAGATGCGTCCTGGCCACACCAATAGGGACCTCATATGGGCTTAAATGATGTGATACAAAATATAGGTTATGATATGCACATAAGGTGCCATAGTAAGAAAAAGAATTAATCTATAAGTAGCATGGCCACAGTCAAGTTTCTACATTTACAATACATTAATTTCTTTTTTGTTTTTGTTTTTGTTGTTGTTTAATTCAAAACTGATGTATGTATAATTTTGCATGAAATAGTGAGTTTGCTCAACCTGTAGACCATGTATATGTAAATATTGTCCTGCACATGGTGGATACCTGTGTAACTGTGTAGTCTTTCTGGCTGTATTTTTGCCATTACAGTATATGAAAAAATACATGGTTAGTAGATGGCTTTAATCAGTGGAGCTAGAAGGGTGCACCATATATCTAATTTCAACCCCACCCTGCCCAGCTTTTATGGATTTGAAATTAATTTGTATCCCATCAGTTTAATTAAATGTGTTGAGACTATTCCCGCCTTATTTGATGGGTCTATGTATTTATATGTGTATTTATATTTATTAGCCTTTTCTTATGGGCTCTCAGTTCCTTCGTGAACTTCATATTTGTCATTGGAAAAGCCTCCCCAAGTTAGTTATATATTTGCTCAATAGATGGCCTCTTAGATCCATTCATAGGATACAAAATCTTTAGAATGCTGTACATGTCCTATTGTGGAGATTACTTTAGTTTGGAGTGTTTTAAGTCAATAAAATCACTCCAAATTTTCAATACTTACTAGACTTTCTCATTACTATACTCTTAGACTGTACATTGACACGTTAGTGAAACCAGTGCTTTGCATATGGTCTAACTTAATAACCTAGGTATGATAAACAAAACAGAAAATCTTGTGTTCTTAAGGATCCTGTTTTAAATCTTTAACCCATTCATGCATAAGGTGACCCAAAAAGGCTGACTATTTCAGTAATACTTCTATGATGAAAAAGAATATTGTTTCCAAGAATATTTATGTACTGTATTGCACCCATACAATTATTAATAACAGTAGTGTTGTAAAGTATCAGCTGTTACACACTTTACTGTATATAAATTAGAGAACCACTTTTCAACCCTTTCATAGCATTGGTTCTAGTTGCCATGTTTGTAATATCTCTGCTGTTACCAAGGCAAACACAACAATACACTTCCATGTTATGTAGTGAACATTACACAACATAAATGACAGTAACTGACCCAGATCTCCTTTGTTTGGTGATCTGGTGTTTTTATTTACGCACTACTGATTGGCTAAAAGGTAGATGAACTATCAATGATGTACAGTCCTTTCGAAATGGTTCAGTTGACTGGTAAGGGTATCATTTTGTGTGGGAGGTGGTCATTAACCCTTTTGCTGCTGGTGGCTTTTTTGGCCAATACAAAATAATACAAAAAACCTGGAAAATGACTAAAACCCTGGCATATGGGTACTCATCTGAGAGTACTCAGTGAAAGCTATCACATGAATACCAACATGGCTGGATTTAGATGGTTTTCAAAAATGCGTCTTGGTGCTTTTACAAAGGTAGCCTCAGCATTGGAAGGGTGATGCATTTTGACCAATTGGAATAGAGAATTATGACTGATCATAAGATTTCGCCTGCTTAATGCATGCTTATGCAGTTATATCTTAAATATGAGTTTTGTGCCTTGTGCTTCAGGGTCTGACACTTCAATTTTCAACTAGGGCCCGAATATTCATTTTGATCAAAAATTAGAGGTCACAACAGGAATTCTGGTTATTTATTATATATACTATTTTGGGCCCCTATGCTGAAAAATCTAGGGGTCCACAGCAAAATCTAGGGGCATATGCCCTTGAGCCCCTGGAAAAGTCAAACTCTGCTGCATAAGTATACCAAGTGTTTAAGTCTTTAATTTCTTAAGTCATTGCCAAGGTTACATTAAAGATGAAATAAAGAACAGTGCTGTTGGAGCCTAGTAGTATTATGAGTCACTGCTATTTTTATCTTTAACCCCTACCCTGCTGTTGGCTAATTTGGCAAATACAAAATGATCCAAAAAAGCTGAAAAATGACTGAAACCCTGTCACATGGGTACTCATCTGAGAGTACTGAGTAAGAGCTATTCAATGAATACCAACATGATAGGCTTTTAAAGCTTATTTGCGTCCCTATGCTTTGTAGCCTGAGCATTGCAAGGGTCTAAGGCTGCCGACCCCAGAGGTGTGTGTTATTAGTTAAGATAGCAAGTCTGTGGCTCCATAAAGATTAGTGTTCCTTCATTTAATACTGATTGAACACATAGGTTTACATGCATATCCATGGAATGAAAAATCATAGGATTTAACTGTTGTAATAGAATTTGTAAATAATAAATCTGAAATATACAATTTATGATTGAGTGTTGGTCATTTTATTACAAGGGGAGAAACAGCTATGAGAAAATGGTCAATACATTCAGAATATGGTGCAAGAATAACAGAAATATACTATTACCCTTATGCCGCTGGCTAATTTGGCCAATAGAAAATGATGCAAAAAAACAACAGAAAATGACCTAAACCCTGGTACATGGGTACTCATCTGAAAGTTCTCGGTGAGAGCCATCCATTGAATACCAACATGACAGAGTTTAGAAGGTTTTCAACTCAAAAATCTTTGCATCCTTGTGCTTTGGAGGCAAGCCCTCCTCTGACAACCACTATATATAATGGCCTTATTAGCTGTAAGTAAGAGATGAGTGCACCCAGAAGCAGAATAAAAACAAAAATTCAATGAAAAAGTTAACCCATTCATTTTTGATTGTTCCTCTTAAGTTTTCGTCTGATACATCTGGAAATAATTTAGAAGTAATATACCTGTACATGAATTAATAAAACATTTGTAGTAGTAGATAGATTTCTGATAAACATTTCTTTTTCTAATATTTTTCCATTACCTAAATCAGAAATATGTATAAAGAATCATACAAAATCATAAACCTATTTACACTTTGTTAAACTATGAAATTCCCGGATAGCATTACTAATGCTAGCATTGCATTTACAGTAGTTTATGTATTCTTCTGAAGCAGAGTTCTTAGACATATGAACTCCTCCCACTGGTAGATGTCAATTCATAGATTTTGTAAATATTTGCGCCATCTGGCAGTGACTTATAACACTATTAATCTATGTCTCTGCATCTGGTGACTATCTTATGAACCAAAGCATTGGCAGAAGTCTGCCGTCCACTTAGAATTCTACGCACTTGGACGGCTTGCCTGCGATACAGGATTAATATACATGTACCTTGACACCCCTGGTCTGTTGTCAGTAAAAATAGGTTGTACAGTTCAGAAGTGATCTTGCCATTTCGCTCCTGCTTCTCTTTTAACCCTTTAGGCCACTCCAATTTAATTATTTGTCTTACGAGCTTTTTTTACAAAAGAAATTCTGTCAGACTCCAAAAAAAAAAAAAAAGTCAACTAGGGTGTCTTACGGACGAAAGTGATTTATAAATTTTCTGTCAGACTCAAAAAAAAAAAGTTTTCAGAATATTCATTGTACGGGTGATTCAATGAACTACAGGAATTTATCGATGCTGTAGTAGAGCCTCAGATTTAAGGATGTATATCTCCCACCCTTAAGGTTAAAAGGATTAATTGATTGATGGATTTTACTTAGTTGAGAATAGGCGGTTAGAAACATCTCGCTACCAGTCCTAGTCGGCAGACTCTAAAAAAAATAAAAAGAATAATAAAACCCACATTTTTCAACTTTTTTAAATTCCAAAATGGCTCATTTCCTGCCTCCGGAGCTCGTAAGACATCAAGTAACTAAATTGGAATGGCCTTAATGCTTAATTGCAGCGGCCAAAGCCTGACACTATCATGATTGGTGAAATCTTGCAGGCGAAGGCGGGGTTGGGAAAATATTTGCTCAGAACACTAACAACTGTCATTCAAATAGTTTGTAAAATAATGTTGAATTCCCAATTATTGTCAAAAGTGGCATTGATTTGATCCAGACGACTAGACCGACTGAAATATCTGACTCACATTTGCCGAGATGTCGATTTTTATGTCACGGTTAATTTGGCTATTTGGACGTTTATCAAATAGCTTCACGATTTCGTTGCCATATGTTGTCATATGTCTACATATGCCAACGAGATCCTGAACGTATTTAATAAACGTCCAAATAACCAAATTAACATAGAAAATCAACATCTAGGCAAATGTGGAATCAGATACATGTATGTCGGTCTACCAGACGACAATTTCCTCAAGGAATTCCTAAGCATTAATGGGTTAATACATGACGTATCAGTGGAGAAAACTAAAGAAATTCCATACAGTATAAAACATCTTCCACCATCTGTAGACAGTGTAGGACAAACATATACGAAATAACAGAATAATTGCACACACAGCAGTAAATCCTATCGGACGTGCCTTTCTTCACTGGGACAATCATTCGCTACGTGAGGAACACACTTACTTCAAGCCTGGTTAACCCATCAATGCGCATAGCAGCTAAAAGCAGCCTTACAATTTCGATGAGGTCCTGTACGCAAAAGCAAAATTAGGAAAATATTTGATGGAGAAATCTCAATCCGAACATTGCCTACAACTCTCCTTCAAATATTTTGTTAATGCTTTTAAAATTCTGAAGTTATCGTCAAAAGTACTATAGATCCAGACGATAATTTCTGGAGGAATTCTTAAGCAGCAATGAGTTAAATATCTTGCCTCCGGAAAACACCTGTTCAAACTTTCCGGTCCTTATCGTGAATTGGAATTATCTTGTGTCAATGAGTTGTGAAGAAGGGGCTGTACGAAGGGGCCGGTGAGGGGTAAGTGGAGGGGGCAGCGAAGCCTGGCTGATGAGTTGTGCGTCATGCCCGGGGCTTCCCTGTATTTGTCATGGATTTGAGAGCACCACGGTAGCACTCAAGTTAACACTTATGCCGCAGGTGGCTAATTTGGCCAATACAAATATAAACAAAAAAGCTGAAAATGACTTAAACCCTGACAAATGGGTACCCATATGAGAGTACTCAGTGAGAGCTACCCAATGGATACCAACATGACAGGGTTTAGGTGGTTTTCAAAAATATTTGCCTCCTAGTGCCTTAGACGAAAGTAGCCTCAGCATTAAAATCTGGTCGTGTTGGTATTCATTGGATAGCTCTTGCTGAGTATTTTCAGATGTGTACCCCATGTTCCAGGGTTTCAGTCATTCTTCAGGTCTTTTTGCATCATTCTGTAGTCTACCCAGCTGTAAAATGGGTACATAGCATTAATAAGGCAGTGCTTAGAGCTTGCGCGCTATATGCTGACAACTGCTCTGGAATATCCCTCGGGGGATTGATATGGTTTCCATGTGTACAGGCCTGCTAGGGGAGGAAGGCCGTGTGAGCACTTCGGTGGATACAAGACTATAAACCGAATACCTTTTACCTTTACCCTTTATTGACCAAATTTGTCAACAGCAGCATAATGCTTAAAGGGAACTAGGGAGGTGTGACGATGTCAACATGGTTGTTAGTTGCTGTTCTACTGTGGGGAGCGTGATTAGCCCAGATGGTGCGCACCAGTGGTCGGCCATCCAGCCACTAATAGATCAGGCCTAGTTGTTGTGACAGGTGTAAACATTACCTGCATTCCAAAGTCACATAATTTGCCAGATTGTCCTGATGGGAGCTCTTGATATGCTATGTACGGCCCTGAACTCGTGCCCCGGGGGCCAACAGCAGGTATTTAGTGGAGGGGTTGACATTACAATACACCATACATCAATTATCTAAACATCACTGCATAGGGACCTGCAGATATCTCGAGGTCTCTTTCGGGGTCTCGTGGTTAACCCTTTGCTGCTGGTGGCTAATTTGGTCAATACAAAATGGTGCAAAAAAAAAATGAAAAATGACTGAAAACCTGGCATATGGGTACTCATCTGACAGTACTCAGTGAGAGCTATCTAATGAATACCAGCACGACAAGGTTTAGACGATTTTTTCAAAAATCTTTAGATTCCTGTGTTTTGGATGAAAATAGCCTTAGGCATTAGAAGGGTTAATACTCAGTTTTTCCTCTATCCTGCTTTTATTTGACAATTCAGCCTATACAAAGTATGTATTGTCTGAAAGGTCTTCTGATGTGGTATTCATTGAGCAAGACAAAAGTACTATCCCCGCAGGATGTAAGATTTATGGGGTAATAAAGTGAAAAAAAATACGAAACTTTTATAATGGTTTGTAACGGAGCTCCCATATACAACCATTGAACGGGGACCTTTAAATTCACAAATGCGGAGAAAAGATCACTGCGGAGGGTATTCCCTTTTTTTTTCATTCTAATTTTATAACCATTCTTTAAGGGGGTATGCGTAAGCGTTGAGTGAAAAAAAACGTATACTATTTCTTTCGGAATACCCTCAGCTATAACTCGGCCAAATTCATTCATGTACATTTTTGATATCCACAATGAATTTTTGAAGCAATACATCCGTGTTTTCGTGAAATTCAATATAGAGGAAAGGGTCAAAAACCTTTCCTGCCTGCGTCCACGCCTATGTGAGCTTGTGTAATAGTCTATTACTCTGATCAGTGATGGCCTAGACAATCGCAGTTGATCTGATTATAAGGGTTGGTCTGATTATAAGGGTTGGTCTGATTATAAGGGTTGATCTGGTTATTAGGGTTGGTCTGATTATAAGGGTTGATCTGATTATGAGGGTTGGTCTGATTATAAGGGTTGGTCTGATTATAAGGGTTGGTCTGATTATAAGGATTGGTCTGATTATAAGGGTTGGTCTGATTATAAGGGTTGATCTGATTATGAGGGTTGGTCTGATTATAAGGGTTGGTCTGATTATACGGGTTGGTCTGATTATAAGGGTTGGTCTGATTATAAGGGTTGGTCTGATTATAAGGGTTGGTCTGATTATAAGGGTTGATCTGATTATACGGGTTGGTCTGATTATACGGGTTGGTCTGATTATAAGGGTTGGTCTGATTATAAGGGTTGATCTGATTATAAGGGTTGGTCTGATTATAAGGGTTGATTTGATTATAAGGATTGGTCTGATTATAAGGGTTGGTCTGATTATAAGGGAAAGAGTGTAGGCTTTGATATATGTAGAAATCTCAGAATGACCCTATATTCACAAGTAAACCCCCAAAACCGCCTAAATTAAAGGGCTATACCTGCTGTACATACAGAGTGTGTGCTTTATTTGTGTCACTCTGATTTCGGGCCTCAAATACTGCTAAGTTAAATCAAACAAATACAAATAAATCAGTGTTGGGATAGAGATATTTCGATATGTATATTTTGATATACTGATAGTTGATAGAGTCGTACCACCTTGAGTGTTTCAAGACAGTTTCACTACTTGCTTTTTTTTCAGGTACATGTCGATGAAAATTATAAAAAGATACAATGTTTTAACACCAAACACCAGTATATAACGTACCCCCTCGTTTATGTGAAAGGTAGTGTTATGGTGACTACGTTACATGGCTAAAAGGGATTGCTCAGTGGACTGAGAGAACACATAGATTTACATTTTGTACCTGCGTCATAAAGATTGGACTCGCAGCCCCAATTGGCGATTGGCCATGGCTATTTGTTATAACGACGTAAAAATAAAGATTATATCAAGGGTTTGCCAGTCCTGTGGGCGTCGTTTAATCTATTAATCGGCTCGCAGCGGCCAAAAGCAGCCTGACATTTTTAGCAAAAATCTTTCAAGCAAAAGCAGGGTTCAGGAAATATGTGAAGTGAATATGTTCATTAGAACACTACAGACAAATCTCCTTCAAATATTTTGTAAATTTATTCTTTAAACACAAGTTATTGTCAAAATCGTCATACATCCTGACGACAATTTCTGGAGGGACTCTTAAGCTTGAGTAGGCAAACTGCCTCCTCATGGCTGCACTGCACTCGCCAGCTGCAGCGTGTTGTGATTGTTGTGGTTTGTACAGAACAGCTGTGTAGTAGGGTGGATACCTGTACCTGTTGCTGTCACCATGCCAGCACAGCCAGTCACGATCTGGCCTACATCCTAGGCTCTCATATGTATGTTGACATACATATTCTTCCAGATTTCTGTCGCTGGGTACCACAGGAACTTTTTTTAATTTCTGCAAAATACATATTTTGTTTTTATTTCTTAACAACACACAAAAGAAAAAAACCAAAGAAACACATACTGGCACATCTAACGCACAACAATGCATCTTTTTGTAGAAATTTGGAGGATTATGGATTTATAGACAAAAATCTTAAATGTAACCACAGGAATTTGGTACAGCTCATTAGATATGGTGTAGATTTGGGTCTTAAGATCCGTACCACAGAAGTGTTGCACACACGTACTGGTGGGCCTTGAGGTACTTCCAGGTCCAATACAATGTGAGATGACATAGAATTGCCTGGAAAACCAAGAAAGAAAGAAAAATAATATGGATGTTATATTTGACTATACTTGATGCTATTTATCTTTCTTTCTTATTTTTCCAGGCAATTCAAGGGTTGTTTCGTATTGGAAGGATCTCAATACCCATCAGTACTTGTAATTTATAATATTCATTGACCATATGCTCAGATATGAAATTACAAAATAATACATAAAATTATATTAAAATACGTTTGTGCTACGGATCTCAAGACCCCTCCATATCTACTACCAACCCTGCTCTTATATACGAAACACCTTGTTTGGCTTTTTGGTTCTTGGTTTTCAGAAGTCAGTCTTAGTGGTGCCACGAATGTCACTGTTTCAGAGAAGATGCCTACGAATCTCACGAACCATAAATGTACATTTCAATAAAATACATTGGAAATCACAGTCAATAAGCATACATTTGCGCCTCATCATCTGGAATCTTCTATTATGAAGACCAAAGCACAGGTGCCTTGATAGTCTCCACAGCCTAAAGGCCCTTTTACTGACGACCAACAATTTTGGGTACATCGCCAATGTATCGTACCTCGCTAGTACATTGCAAGAACATCGCCAGCCTTCGTCGGGCGTCGAAAAACAGCATCGCGAAGCATTCGTTATCGCTTCGCCAACCATCGTCAAGCCGTTGCTGCAGTTCGCCAACGCGTCGTTACCAATTCGTCAGTGCCTTCGTTGGAGTGGTGGTGACGATGCACTGGCAAACCTCTGAGACCCTATCACATTGCTTAGCGAAGCAGTGAAAACTGCTGGCAATGCGGTCGTCAATAGGTCCTCAATGGGTGGCCAAGCAAATCATTTTGCGATGTTCTCGCGATGTACTGACGATTATTGATGCAATACCAGCGAGGAAGACATCGCGAGAACATCGCCAGTTGGTGTAAAAGGGGCTTTAGCAAGTCATCGTCATACATGTGTATTTCACAGGATAGGTACAGGATCAACCGAAGAAGATCGTTCCGTGGAGAAAAATAACGATGGTAGTCTCAGGTCGTTCGCCTTGCGCGCGTACTAACTTATCCTTTAACGGTCCTTTGATTGGCTTGCGTGACAAACTAATATACCCATTACCTTACAATACTTGGTAAACATACCAACGACTTGAATTACCGTGATCGTTATCTTTATTGTTGACCTTTCTTTGCTTTCACTCCACAATGGATATAATTAGCATGTCATTGTCGGCCCTCTTGCTAACATACTGCTTTTCACATACTTGTTTCCGCCCACCCTTTACAAGGGTAACTATCATGTAACGTTCTCCAACTTTAATCCAGAAACACTGGATCTCTCACCTGTTTCATCCAAACATTGCTCGTATGATTAAAACCCGATATCAACAGAACAGTTCTGTATCAATACTTGTTTGTAAACATAGCGTGATTGCCTTTAACCCATTAATGCTCGCAGTGGTTAAAGCAGCCTGACATTTTTGATGAAATCATTCATGCAAAAGCATTGTTTGAAAAACATGTGAAAGAGAAATGTTATTCAGAACATTACCAGCAACTCTCCGTCAAATATTTTGTAAAAGCACTCTCACTTTCAAAGTTATTGCCTAAAGTATCATAGTTCCAAAAGACAATTTCTAGATGAACTCTTAAGTATTACTGGGTTATATCAGTCTTTACTGCGCCCCTATAGATATCTGAAGGCCGTGTTGAAAGTTGTTGAACGACGCATATCTCTTTGTAATTGTTTGCTATAAAACCTTAGGTATTTGCCCGCATGAAGGAGAAGTTGAATTCCTTTTCTCAAATTGGCTTTAGGGCACAATCCATTTCTAATGCGTCGTTTCTTGGACCAGGCGTAAATTTCGCCGGCGCTGGGTCTTTCCAATTCAGTGGGGGTTTATTGACATTTTTATACGGAAATCAGTAATCACCGAAAGAAAATTTACCGTAAGTGCCTACTTCGAATTCCATATGACACTAGTCGCAAGTGACCCAACAACTTTTCTCCCAATTACATGCATCTCACCACATATCTTCTCCAGGCCTGATGACAAACTGCAAAAAATATCAGTATCTAATGAATATTTAGTGATTTTTCTTTTTCATATATTTTAGTTCGGTTTACTCTAGTTCAATAATATTGAACGTTACTATATGCAACGATATCTTATTGTTGATGTCCTGTGTTGCACATGTAACGCTACAGTCCATATCATATCAGAAACGAGAAAAAGGGTAGCGTTCATGTATGAACTAGGTTTACTCCGGACCTACCGCTTCCCTACCAACTACAGGTAACCTCGCTTATCTCGGATAAACGGAAACATTGAAGGACCAGTCAAAAGTGACCGAGGTAACCGAAATCCGAGTCACGTGTCAAGTTTCTTAAGTATCTAAAGGAATAATTTGCGACCTGTGCTCGTGTCATTGATACGTGAAACTCCACGGTAGGCGAGTCCGCGATAAGCGAGGTTATGTGTATAAGCTGACAATAGGCAGCATCGCGACCCCTTGGCTGATTTCTCATTGACGTCCGCTGGTGCGTTTTCTCAGTATAAACAAGTTTCTGGTTAGCATACGATGACTATCGTGTGAGGCGCTCTCTTCATGTACTGTACATAGCAAAAGCCGATGCAATGCCTTACGAAGCTCTAGACTGGCGAAGGCTATAAGTATTTGGGTATTGGACGAACTAAAATCACCTATCTCAATGTTCCTGATTGTACTGCGCATAGGGAAAAGACTTTGGTACATAACATTTTTAATATTTATGTGCCATTATGATTATACATGCCTATTCTAAGGTGTATCAAAAGAGACATATTTGGACAATGGACAATACTAGTATATGTTTTGTTTTCGATGATTTTCATTTTTAATCAAAAGTTAATAATTTGACATATTTTCATAAATATATATATATACATATATATATATATATATATATATATATATATATATATATATATATATATATATATTTATATATATATATATATATATATATATATATATATATATATATATATATATATATATATATATACATACATATATATATATATATATATATATATATATATATATATATATATATATATATATATATATATATATATATATATATATATATATATATATATATATATATATATATATATATATATATATATATATATATATATATATATATATATATATATATATATATATTTGACCATTCATCTTTGTATAAATGGGTGTTCCCTTTCTAAACAATGGGTAATACAAAGTTTGGCAAGTACGTTACGAATCTGGCAACTCTTTTATCGTATCATTTTCTCTTTACAAAGTTAAGATATATGGATATAGTATCGTGTCTGTTGATACATGGACTAGCGAAACACTAAACAACGTAACAAACCTTATTTACACAATGATATCTTAGTGGATTATTACAATGGTAATCAATTACCTTTTAAAAATAACACGGATGCAATTTTCAAAAGTATATAAACGCATAAGTAAAGTTCATGAAACTTATTTGAGGGAGTATTTATTTAAAATAATCGGGGGTTTGTCGGTTGAGTTGGAACATCGCTCGTTCTACTCCAACACAAAAGCGTTTCCGTACGTAAATCAAATAGACTACCCGTATTATCATATATATCACACATGTGAAGGGCGAAAATCTGCACCCACAAACTTAGCATATCCATGTAAACCCTAAGGTAATCATATCCGCAACCCACCGCCTGTGGCTGATATTGGTATGTATAAAAAGTATAAGGTGTGATTTCGAGAACGAAACTAAACCATGAAGGACAATGTGTGTATCTAGACAGAAGTTCTGCTACTGCGTGAAATGTACACGGGGGTTGTTAAAGGAAGATCAGGGATCGGTTTAGCCTAGCCACTAGGCGTTAATATGTTTTATTCTATCATATATCAAGTTATGCCCTCACTTAAACTGCATAATGACGTGTGGCCTACTGTCATATTTGTTAATCGTAATGTATTTTCACCTGTCTCGTAGTATCTTGTCGGTCTGAGGAAGATAATAGAAGGGAGTAGAACTAATTAAATATACTGTGCGCCTTTTCTTTGTTCTCCAATTCAATTTGTATTTTGCTCTTTTATTGACAATTATATTCTAGTTTAAATATGTGTACTTGTATTCATTTTGTACAACCAGAGTACAGTCAAAAAAGATACAATACAATGCAGCATCAAGTCCTAGTTTTATGGTTTATTATTTCTCGTGTTTTGTATTTATAATTTCGTACCTTATGATCAGGCCTATAAAGAATACAATACAATTTATGTTACCTGGGTGTTTAAACAAACCAGCTTGCCTAGCAAAGTGTGAGATTTTGCTCCTGACAGCTCTGTAATTGTGCTTTATGGAAGTGGGACACTGATCTTAGTACAAAGGAACTACCTTAAAAAGTTTTCAATCTTCTGCGCAAGAATTTGTGTTGGCCAAGGGTTATGTCATCTGTCAGATTTGTAGAGCTCGGTTTACCTCCTACGTCTAATTTCTATGTCTCAGACGTATCAATTATGGCCCCATACTAGCTTACAAATCCGCCCGTCCTCAAACTTCTGCAGTCCTAGTCATAATAAGAACGATCAGGTTACACCGCTAAATTATCCTTTAATGGTAGCAGTGACACAAGTTACAGTAGTAATGGTAGGGGGCACTTGCCTAGGGCTATGATTTTAAAAGTGTTGTAGACTGTCAAGACACTGACAGATCAGCTGCAGATAAGTCCCTAGGCATTATTAGCTTGGTATAAAACTGCTAACTCATCTGATGTATGGGATAAAGACCAATGCGTGGAATTTTTCACCCAGGTTTTAAAAAGCACTTTAACTCTTAAAGGTTATTCATCTCCGTGATTAGCATTATTCTTTAACACATTTAAGGACGCGTATCAAGGTGAGTATGCTATCGATGTCATTGGATTACGAAAAAATTGATAAAACATATTTTTGCCCGAGAAAAACAAGGTGATTTTGAATTGGAAATGCGAGTATGGGAATAGTTCAATCCAGAGAAACATTTATAGCTATGTTTCCAACATAAACATTCGCAATTGGTGTGGACGTTCAGTAAATAATTAACCGTATATGTATTACTATTTCATCCTTTTTGTTTTAAAATCTTTTGTCATCTTTGTGGCACATCAAAATCCAGAAATGGGAAAGATTAGTACGTTGTGTTGTTTCCTTGAAGAATTACTATTGTGATGAGATAGAAAACCCTGACAGACGACAAATCTCCCTACCTTTTTTGCTAGAAGCACTACAGATCCTTTAAGTTGCTGGGTGAACACATACGTCACCTTGCAATGCCGCACGTGTATAAAGCGACTATACCGACCCACTTGAATGCAGAGTATGCATAGAGGTAGGTTGGTCAAGTGGTGCCAACATACTGGCATACTGGCAATGGCAGTACTACGCCACACGGGTTGCTCAACTCAAATGGTAGACTAGGCTCCTAGTCCCTGTAATGTTCACCTTCCCTTATGTGTTGACCAAGCACTGTGGTGTGGTACCAGGTTTGGTAGATAGATGGCACCACCTGCTCCTCCTATCTTTATACGTTTACTGTCATAATCAAACTGAATCCTGGTGAGATAAATGTAAACTAAATTGACCACTGTGGCTACTGGCTACCTACACTAGTTGGTGCTAGGTAACAGAAAAAAACATAACAGAAAAATACATATGACAGCCTAGAAATCTAGGCTACTCAAATGGTAATGTTAACTTTTCATGGACTAGGGGCTAGTCTAAGACTTTGCCAGTACTACCCCGCTAGGGTTGGTCAACTAAGATGGGAATGTTAACTTTTCATGGACTAGGGGCTAGTCTAAGACTTTGCCAGTACTACCCCGCTAGGGTTGGTCAACTAAGATGGGAATGTTAACTTTTCATGGACTAGGGGCTAGTCTAAGACTTAAGGTTAATCGCCTTTCTGTTTTCTTCTATGACGTCACATTCACACACCCGTACCTTAGATGAACGAGATTCGTGGCGGAACTTGTTTTATCCATTCAACATCACTAAATCTCCAGTAAAATAGTCTTATCGTGTTGAGACGGTTAAACCTTGCGCTGGCTGAATCAAAATGTTCTTCCGAGTCACCTGATTCTAATTCTAATTTGTTGCGTATGTACTATTAATTTAAAGATGCTATTAATTTAAATGTGATTTATACAATTTGTGAACATATTTGAATTGTGTAATTTTGTATTCTGAATGATACAGTGAATAAATATTCAATTCAATTCAATTCAATTCATAAGTAGTCCACAGGTTAAAGTTTTGTATCTCGGTGACAGTAAAATTCGTCCCACCAGAGACACGTAAGAAAGTTACCAGTGACTTCGGGTTATGCGGTGGTTCCCTCCACCTGTTACAACTGGCTAGTCACGACTTAGCCGCATTATGGCAGAAAAAGTGACGAAATTCCAAATTCCAGTAGAATGCAATGAGGTTACACCTCGATACCTTTATTTCACTCGGAGACCATCAGGAAACATTATCCTATCCTTTATCTCTTTGATTTGGGATTAACACGAGCACAAAGCCAGCGAAAGGAGAACCCATAAATTCCTCTTGTCAGGCGATAGTTCACAGATCCATATGAATCAAGTAGTGTATCGTGTTACGATCTACACTGAAGGGCCTAAAGCCGTTAACGAAACATCTTCTATTCTACCTGACCCTAAAAATGTGAATACGCTCAAAGCTGCTTTCGTGTAATTTGGTCGCACATTGTCCATCCCATCCAGTCTGTCCCGACACGTCAGTCGTCTACGTACGTCACTGCTGCGGTCAACATCGCGGAATCCTTTTTCCAGAGTGCAATGGCTTAGACCTCGAGGCAAGGGTTAAACCACCTAAAAGTCTATGGTTTAATTCTGCAATGCTTTTCGCTACTCTGTAGGATGGTGCAAGTGTGAACAGCAGTAAAAACAAAAACAAAAACAAACAAAAAAATCCGTCAATTTTTTTTTTGGACAACGTGCGAACAAAAAAAATTCTTATACTTTTTCCTGCTTTTCGCACTTGTACCATCGTAGTCCTCTTCTCTATCCTTTATATTTTAAAGGTAAGAGATAAGATAAGTAAAAAATAATCTTGCCCTAGGGCTAGGCCAGACAAGGGTCAGAGCATCTAAAGGACAATAATGAATCAAACATAAGTTTCCGGTCTTATCGCCAAGTATTGATTGCCAATGCTTTGTGGTCAGATTAGATTTTAATCTCACATTTCAACCCCAACCTAACACATATCAAGTTTTTAATGGTAAAGGTTGAATAGCCAGCTCAGTGATCAGGACTAGCCCTACCAAGCATTTGGCGCCAGTGGCCATGGTACACTGTGGTTACTTTCTAACCCTTCAATGAATTACCAAACACCAGTGAATTAACTACAGTAGTTGCATGGGGACAAAGTAGCTCAGTTGGTTAGGTGTCGGACTAGTAATCAGTAGGTCGCTGATTCAATTCCCGGCCGGGATACTTTCGTCTGTTCTTGGGCAAGACAGTTTATTCCATATAGACTCAGTCTACCCAGCTGCAAAATGGTTACCTAGCATTAATAAGACAGTACTAAGAGCTTGTGTGTTACCTGCTGCCAACTGCTCTGGAATATCCCTCTGGGGATTGAAATGGTGTCCGTGTGTACAGGCCTGCTAGAGGAGGAAGGTCGTGTGAGCGCTTCGGTGGATACAAGTCTATAAACCGAATACCTTTATTAGTTATTTGTGACGTTATAGTATACTCCAATCTACATTGTATATATGTGGGGCCTCCTTAGTTGATTATATTTTGTTTATTTATCGTTTGTGTTGTATTTTTCAAAAAATATATTATGGTCAATAAAGATACATACATACAATGGCATATCTTCAGCCACCAGATTGGATGTCATTCTAGAGCTCTCTTCTAAAGGTAACTTAACTGTAAAAATGTGAATTCATGGCGATCTGTAATGATAGCTATACAGGTGAACTTGGATATGACGGACCACTGTACGACGGATCTTTGCATATGACGGACAATATGCTTGGTCCCAGTCCGATGCATATCAAGTATTCGTCATATGTATACGACGGATTTTGGATATGACGGACCAATTTTCCTGGTCCCGTTGAGTCCGTCATATCCAAGTTCACCTGTACCAGTGTTTGCTGGCGAGAAATCTGTTTTTCCGACTAATACAAAATGTTGCGAACACTTTAAAAATGACTGAAAACCCCGGCACGACATGAGTACTCATCTAAGAGTACTCATTGAGAGCAATCCAATGAATACCAACATGGCAGGGTTTAGACGTTTTTCGAAAATCGTTGCGCTTTTCTTCTTGGACGAAGGAAGCCTTGGCATAGAAAGGGTTATGATGAGAATGAGAATTGACACACAAGGCGGTTTCTAAAAAGGGTTCGAGGCATTTGACCAGCGTTAAAGTGATCTAAAACCACATCAAATGTTTGTCTGTCTTCATACTTGCCGATAGACGATTATGAGACGGGTCGTACGGCCTATTAGATTGGGTCCTTTGTGTTTCATTTTTTCTCTATGCAATTTCGATAAACATTTGTGATAACAAAATCACACAGTCAGATATGGTAGCTCAATTCCCGTACGAAATTGTTCCGGTTTTTCAGTTTTTCTTTAGGCAGTTTGGATACCTTTGAGTAAACAAAGACCGTCTGCAGTTGAGTATTTACTGCCATGGTGTAAATGCAGACATTCCTGTAAATATTTGGCCATGGAATTGGAATGGATTAATGATCAAAATATGCTATACGCCGAGACACTGGAAGAGTTGGTTCGTTTTGCATTTCAAATGAAAGCGGTTGCTGCCACAGACGCTGTTCCAATAAACCGTCAACTCAAGGGCTCTCTCGGTTGCTAAGGTGGTTGATAAAGGATTAGGGGTTATCTTTAAGATACGAAAACATTGTCAAACAATGTGCAAGTTGTCTTGAAGGTAAAGGTAAAGGTATTCGGTTTATAGTCTTGTATCCACCGAAATGTTCACACAACCTTCCTCCCCTAGCAGGTCTGTACACACGGAAACCATTCCAATCCCCCGGGGGATATTCCATAGCAGCTGGCAGCATATAGCGCACAAGCTCTAAGCACTGCCTTAATAATGCTACAAATCGCTGAAACCCAAAGCCATGTCTCGATACAATGCTTTAGGGCGAACTTGCCATAAGCTGTAATACTTAAGAGTAATAACGGCAGATACATTACATACCAGCGGCAACCATTAAACCATCTTTGAGTTACGAATATCTGAATTAATGAAACCACAGAGGAACTGAAAGTGTTATAGTCGGCCAAGAGCCCTGTCAGCTTGTGTTTACTATATATGTAAAATTATTACCGACTTGAAATAAAGATTATCTATCTATCTATCCATTATACAAAACGAAAAAAAAAGTCAAAACCGATTGGCATTCTCTCTCTCTCTCTCTCTCTCTCTCTCTCTCTCTCTCTCTCTCTCTCTCTCTCTCTCTCTCTCTCTCTCTCTCTCTCTCTCTCTCTCTCTCTCTCTCCGCAGTCTCTATTTAAAAATAAATGAGTTTACCGCTGTGATTGTGGTAACATCCCTGTGTGATTGATATTTTGCTTGGGGAATCTCACAATGCGATCAAATCGTAGCCTTTGCGCGAACCAACTGGCTGAAACCCAAAGCCATGTCTCTATAAAAAGCTTTAGGGCGAACTTGCCATAAGCTGTAATACTTAGAGTAATAACGGCAGATACAACATACCAGCGGCAAGTATCATTTAGATGTACTTCGTGACCTCCACTCGCCAGCTGGGTTATATGTTATAGACAATAATACGATTAAGCCAGGGTTGAGTTGCCAATAAAAAGCGGAGGGCTGTCTGGTGCAGTACTAAAAGATGAGGGCGCAGCCCGAAGTCTTTGCACCAGCACCAGACCTCCCGAGGCTCCGTATTCGCAACCCAGTCGGCATGGGAAATGAAATGCCAAGAGAGGACGGGAAGAGCCTATGTGTGACAGACAAGTCTGCAGACGTGAGGCTGTTTATAGATACTTCTTGCAGATCATAGACTTGTGTTTTCCAAGAAGTTGCCTGACAGGGACTAATGCTGTTAGAGCAAGTAGAAATAAAGTTCTTTGGATTATTTCTGTGGAAAAATCATTTTACAGATTGGTTGCCAGCCCAGGTTGCGGTATATGCAGCTGGGGTACACCCTGGATTTTTTTTTAGAAACAACCGATAGTGGGATTGTTATGATACAGTAGTGTTATGCAGTGATGCTATAACTGAGATGGAGTCCCATCCATCAAGTTATCTATGTTTCGAAAAGGATGGGGATTTGGAATTTGGAATTTCGCTTTTCGTCACCCTTTCTGCCATATTGTGGCAGAGTCATGATTTGCCAGTTGTAACTGGTAGAGAAAACCGGAGTACCACAGCCGTACCCAAGTCACTGTGAACTTTCTCACAGGGATGGGGAGGGTGATATTGAACTAAAGATGGTCTGTGTTGACAAGGGTTTCCTTTCACGGGCCGGAGAAGTGCTCATCTCCATTCGCTACTTGTTCCTGATTACATTTCAAGAAAGTTCAAAATCAATTTTAACGACTGAAAAGGGCTTATCCCTTTTCTATTAAAACACCTTTTGGTTTAGTGTATTAAAACGCATTCCATCAATGCCTGCCCCAGTGCCCCCACACGCCGCAAGCTCGATGTAACGGGTTATAAATAAAATCTCCGGCTACATCAACTCCTTTTCACGTGCAGACGACGCAGCTCGTAGGATGTATCGGAATGTTGTTTACTTATATGTTTTAAGCTGCACTTTTTGCAGTGTTTATTCCTGGTTCTTTGACGAGGGAAAAACTTCAAAACAACCAAATATCGTTTACATCCTTGCCGATGATGTGGGTGAGTTTTCTTTTAATTTATCGTCCATTTGTCAATGAGACGCTCAGCCGAGTGGATAGAACTTCACAGGGCAGTCAGTCGAGCAGAGCCAGATAAGGGGAAACCGATCAGGCCATTCAGGGAACCAGAGGCGTTAGACCTTGAACTAAGATGAAACCCGAGTGTTCGTCACAAATCATCAAAAAGACACTCACGTTCTTGTTGTCTGCATGTGCAGGAATAGCTACTTTTCTATTGTAATCCTTGTGTACCGGTTTGTTGATATTGTTACGTACCAGTATTTGCATTGCGACACCAGGGTCTTACCCATCATTTGGGAACAGAGAGTCAAAAGAGAGGATTTATGAAATTTTGGGGGTCAAGAGTCAGTTACCTAATTTATAAGAATAATCATGCCAATTGCCATCCCTATATATTGACATAGCAAGACAAAGTTTGCTTCTTTACATCATTTAGAATAAAAGCATTTGTCTTGTATGAGTGAAACTTGGTGGTGCAACCTAGGGGGGGGGGGGGGGGGTATCAGCTGTGGCACTAACCTGGCTACTAGGTGTTACTGTGTTTTATTATTTTTTATTTCCAACGACCCTCCTAGCATACTGCAGTGCCATCTATCCACAAGGGATCTAAAATGGCCTGGGAGGCAGGCTACTGTGGCACAGACAAGGCCCACAGGGTAGAGGCCGCGTGCACCAGCTGACCACCCCAAGAGCCTAGCTTCATCGCCGCACTTAATCTTTTTTCCTTCTCATTTTTTGTCATTGCCATCTCATATCTATGAGTAAGAACATGCATTTGCATATACTTTCTAAGCATTAATATGCTTTCTTATACCTTTATAGATATACATAAATATGATCAGCATTTCTATATACTTATATATATATAAAAAACGATTCAATGATAAGGTATATGTAAACTTTTTAGCAAGAGGTATCTAGAGGTGTGTCATACATATGCTGGCCTATACTGCAATGGTAAACAATGTAATCGAGGAAGCTCTAATGTGATGGTGGGAGCTACACAGCAATTTAGTGCTGGGTTCTCCACATCATTTTTGCACTGTGTATTAAAGAGGTAGACCTATTTTCGTTTCTTAGGAAAATTTGCTATTAATAGCTGTCACCATATATCTAGATGAGTACATGCTGCTTGCATGAATAAAAATGTCACTGGCTGTAACTATCATCATGCAACTGGTGGACTTATGTCTATCTCTTTTTTATCACTGATGTGGCTCTGTTGAGTGTTGACTAATATGAATAATATTGTACACTTCAGGCCACCTCTCCTGCTCAGTAATTCCTCTCCTACAATATACATTTGTCCGTTTTTTAGGATATATATTTGTTTAAAACCTCTGCTAAGGAGGAGCCTATAAAGAATCACATATGTACCCTCCCATATGGGTATAAGATGTGAGGAGGTAAGAACTTGAAAAACACACATGACAGTGTATTCACCAGATATATTTAATTTGTATATACAATTATATGGGTTTTATGTCTGAGATGAATAAAAAAAAGTTGGTATGAAACCAGGCGGTCAACCTAAACAACCAGGCTGCGGCAATTAGCCCAAAAGTGTAAACCTTCTGCGGAAGTTGGTGGGCTGCATTCGTTGTAATGTAAACGGTCATTGGTCTTTGTCTCCAGTGATGTCACACTGAGGCCAGATTTGAGACCCTGCGATAGCAAGGTCTTCACTATATAGCACACATTGTAATTAGTCTCTCACTGCATATCCATTCTTTTATTCATATAAGGTTATGTGCATCTCTTCAGGCACCAAGTGATCATGGCCTGAGTCAGATTGGCCAATTTAGTTTACAATTTTCTCACCAGGTGAATAGAAGACTCTGTATGAGTATCCACTGGAGAAAGGAATGCCATGTGGTGCCATCTATCGGCCATATCAGGTACTACTAGGGCTGTCATTGATAAGAAATATTCGTCGATTCAATAAGCGACAAAATTATTACCGATACGCTATTTCGATCCGATTCAGCGAATCAAATTCAAAATTAATGAAAACCAGCAATGTGCTCATGAGGAATGGTTGTGGTTTGCATGTGGGGGTGATTTTTTGACCTATTGATCACAGCCCTAGCACATACACATTCATCTGTGTGAATTTTGGGATAAATGGAATGGAAGAACACATTTGTCTTGGGGAGTTAATGCTGTTCAAGCTGTGTTTTCCTAAAAAGATATTTATTTACCTAATTTGCATATGAATCGATACCTTGTACCTTCTTCGATATCGATAATCGATAAGGTTTTTTTATCGATTCATCGATGCGGGCGGTATCAATGACAGTCCTAGGTACTACACCTCTCTGGTTGGTCAACTCAGAAGGGAACTTTAAAGGGACTTGGGGTCTAGTCTAGCCTAGATTTCTAGGCGGACTTATGTTTTTTTCTGTCATGTTTTTTTTTCTGTTAGCAGGGACCAAATAATCAAGGTGGCCATAGTGGCCAGTTTAGTTTACACTTATCCCACCAGGGGAACAGAGGACTGAGTTAGAGTGTGTCTAACATTTCCTGAGATAGGAGGACCAGGTGGTGCCATCTATCTACCATACCTGATACTACAGCAAACTGCTTCATCTGCCTGTTCAGCACATAAGGGAATGTAAACGTTTTAGGGACAAGGAACCTATTCTAAGCTTAGTCCAATTCATTCCATAATCCACCCAAGTTTTTTTCTGAAACTTGTGTTTTATGCTTTGACTTCAGTCACTCTGGGGCATTTAATTGTGTTATAGGTCAGATGAAAGATGTTGGGTCACAAGTACAACTGATCTGTTCTGAATAAGTCACACTGCTCTACTTGAAGTATATGGGAAGTAGCTCTTGAAACGTTCTGCTTGACTGTCTTCTGAACAGCCCAACTTTATGGGGAACACTCCAGGCTAAACCAAACACTACATTGAGCAGTGTGTGTGTGTGTGGTTTGCGGCTTAGCCCTGGATTTAGCTGCTTGACTCTCCCATTGATATCAGCCGGTGCCTGTAGAGGCTCCACAAGCACCAGGTTGTTTTACTGCTGGCCTGGTCAGCTTGCCCAACCACTAGAATGCCTCAAGACATAGTCTTAGCCTGCAGGGCGTCTGTCTGGGTGTCATTTGGACACACAAACCCTCAAAAATCACCCATCAGGACTCCCAACCATTAGAATGCCTCAGGATGAAATTAACATTAGTTGGACATCCTATCAGGTTCTTAGCTTGGATTTCAAAAATGCCTGTCCAAAACAACAATTTACGAAATGTTTGCCTGTCCAGATTCAGCTAATTTGAGTCATCTTTTTCAAATCCAAATACACTGTAACACTTGATAGCCTTTCTTATCAAAAAGGGCAATTTACACTTCAGCTATAGTCTTAGATGATGGTTTGTTATGAAAATACAGTCCAACAAATTAGAAACTGTTTTCAGGGAAACTGCCTGTTCAAAAGTCCCTGCATCCTATATTAGTCATATCCTATAGACTGGTCTAGGGAGAAATTGTTTCCTGTTTCCTTCCCCATCTATGCATTTGATGGTGATATTTTCCAGGCGAAAGCATATTTTGGAAATCAAACGGAAGAGAAATTTAGGTTAATAAGAATGCTAACACAACCATCAACTCCCCTTCTACTATTTATTAAATTCTTTCCCTAGTTCAAAATCACTATCATATATTTGATAGACCTCAATGACAATTTCACCAGGAAATATCAAACGTGCATGAGTTTAGACCCTTTTGCCTAGAATATTAAATAAATACCAATTATCAACCATAACTTGAACTTTTTTTCTGATACTAACCCATCCTAAGTGAAAAAATCTGTAGCTTGATGGAAGTGGATATGATATCAGGGCTCGAAGTTGGGGGTGCCCATGCAGGGCTCCCTCAAATTTCTGCAGGGATCCCAAAGATGTATTATAATAATAATAATAATAATATTGTCATTTGATATTGCGCCCTTTCCATATAAACATGCTCAAAGGCGCATTACATTCCATTGTCAAAGGATAGATGTTGATATCCACATAGTTAATTGATATATATATACATCTTTGAACAGATGTGTTTTCAGTTGTCGTTTAAAGATTGCCACACTCCCAGCTGCCCGAATATTATCTGGGAGCTGATTCCATAGTTTTGGGGCACAGGCACTAAACGATCTGTCACCGTAGGTTTTCATGTTGTTTCTTGGCTCGCAGAGTAAGTTCTTGGATGTTGATCTCAGTGTCCGGGGTGGGACATACTCTTTCAGCAATTCCCTCAGGTAAGAAGGTGCAGTTCCGTGCAAACACTTGTACGCCAGTAGCAGAATCTTGAATTCAATTCTCTTCCTGACTGGTAGCCAGTGCAGCTCCTTCAGTACTGGAGTGATGTGGTCATACTTCTTCGTTAGAGTGATCACCCTGGCAGCGTTGTTCTGTACTCTCTGGAGCTTACGTATAATTTACATACTGCATGGTTTCTATACACAACAATTTTAGGTAGCTCTCGAAGTAGCAAGTAGCTCACTGGAAAAAAAACTTAATTTCGAGCCCTGGATATGAAATATTGTCATATAATATGCAGAATGTAGAAGTCAGGGGTGCAGATATCAGGCATTAAATGCTATTAAGGACCAGGCCGATTAAGGCTTTAATATGATAGCATTGTCACTAATAACTTCATATTTCATGCATGACTGAAAATCATTACTTGCAATGCATACATTGCAACAATGCCAATCATACTTGTAGCTAATGTACCATGTGTATTAATAGAAAATTATCTATTTGATATCAAGTATCAAGTTCTTTATCTTTACTTTAAGCTTGTATGACCTAGATATGAGTATCATCCAAGCTTAGGTAGTGGTTGGAGGTAAAAGGTCAAGTTAGTGCAGTTTTCCAATGAGCCTCTATAATATGATACTTGTCACCTTACTAACACACTTCTCAGATGTATGGTGATCTGGTCAAAGGCATAAATCATTCCTTATCAGATAATATCTGCTCTATTGCTCTAAAATTGTTCTAAGCCTTCAACAGCTATCTTAGGCCAAGGATAACAAGTATTGTTTCACAAACCCATTTATACCCTTGCCTGGGCAATGAAAAGACTTAAAGCACAGAACAACAGATGTATAAAAAAATTCTGCATGGAATGAACTTTATCTAGAGATAAACTTTAAATAGATTTTATAACTCAGTATGCATGACCTTTTGAAAAAATTTATGTGTAACTTGATCAGTCATGATATAATGCCAGTTGAGGCATTAGCCATTAGTCTATGGTAGTAAATGATTGAAAAGGTGGTTCAGGTAACAAACATTCTGTGAAATAAAGGTAGGAAAATACTCTGCTGCACTTTCACATTGAATAACTATTGAAACTATATAGTATAATTTGAAAGGTGCTGACTAGACATTGAACAACTGGCCCTTTATTAACCCATTCATACCCGTATCAGCCAAAACTGCTACTAGTCAAGTAGATCTCCAGGTATGAAAGGGTTAACAGGGAATCTAATAAACCTTAGTAATCAAACTTTGACAAATCTTTCCTACTTATAACGCAATTTATCTTTGTAAATGTGTCTATGGATCATAGTTTCCACAGGTTCACTACAAGCTATTATGTAATAAAAGCTTATCTGTAAGTGTGAGGATTGACGTACAAAGGTTTCGACTTCATAGCTGTTTTGTAAAGTCACTACAAAGGCTTGGTTGTTCAAACTGATATTTTACTTGTCTGAAAAAGAGGATAATCGTAACAGCAAAATGTAGTGTGGATGCTAGCTATAAAATTTGAGAGAATGGATCTAAGTATATAGCTACGTCCCTGATGAAATTAACTTGTGTGTGAAACAAAAGCATTTTACATTTTCTAGCTAAATGATATTCATGCTTGCCACAGGTTATAATAGGACAAGCCTGAGTAAAGGAGAGTTTTTGAATAGTCAAGATTTCATCTCTATATTGGTAGGGTAGGGGCAGGGACTTTTTTATTTTTAAATCATCTTTATTCAATTTTGCATATATAGAAAACAAACAATAAACAGGTTACAGTACGGCTGTCTGTTATTTAGAAAACTTGTAACATGAATAGAGAAGAACAAGGAAAGAAACATAATTTTTAACATGATTTTAACATGATTTGTCTTAACAAAGCATACGTGAATATGGTCATTGTAAGATATTTGAAAATAAAGACCATTTTTTGCCAAACAAGTACTCTTTGTTGTATATTACAGCTTTATATCTATCATGCAGGTAACATTGTTTAACATTGTGTTTAACCTGTGAGATTGTGGGTAGAGAACCATCACACTTACTTTGGAAAATAGTCTTTTTTGTATTTAAGATTATGATGTTTATCTGACTAGTGTTTTCCAAGTCACCGATAATCTTTCTTCTATCTGTGAGATGGTAATCTTTCATTCCTAAGGTTCTAATCCAGGTCTCTACTTTTTCCCACAGGGGAACCACGTTAATACAAGTCACCAACATGTGATAATTGCTGTCTTTAACCTGTTGACACATGGAGCACAATTCTGAGTCTTTAATCTTTATTTTAAACAAAAGGTCATTAGTAAAAAATCTGTTATGTAAAGTACGAAACTGTATATATTTTAGGTAGATATCATCAATAATAAAATGAGTTTTGACAAAGGAGCTTCGTATTTCTTGGGATGTGAAAATCAAACCCGCCCTGTCATACCATTTTGTACAGATATTACCCAAGATATCACAATTGGCGGGGTACATATATTTATATAAATTAGAAACACCTTTTTGGTCTTTATGCAAAATTATATTCAAAAGACTGTTAATAGGTCTTATTGGTTTGTATTCAGGGACTTCCTGATTATCAATAAAGTATTTAATAGTCAACATTATACCTCCATATTCCAAAAAATTTGTTTTGATATGATAAGTGTCCTGGAAGACATCCATTGACATTAATACGCAGTTATCATCCATAAGATCTGCAATTACACTTATGCCTTTTTGGAACCACACAGGTTTAAGAGGCAATCTAAGAACATCATTATACCATAAAGGAAAAAGTAAAACATTGTTAACATCAGTTATTACAGGGCATTTCCATAGAGCTTTTAGGCTACCTAGGACATCCACCCAAAAAGGAATTTGGATAACATCCAGCATACGCTCAGCATAATCCACTCCAAATGTATATATTTTGTGGAATTCTTCCATTTCCAAAAATATCTTCCATTTGCCATTGGAGGTTGAAAATCGCTTTAGCCAACCCAGTTTTAAGGCTTGGTCAAAAATCTTAAGATTATGTAGTTTCAGGCCACCATTCTTAATTTCGGCTTCGAGTATGGATTTGCTGAACTTTGCTGGTTTGTTGTTCCATATGAAATCAAGAAACAATTTTTCAATATTTTTAAACATAATTACACTGGGACTCGGCAGGGACAGGAGGACGTGAGTGATTTTGGAGAGGAGAAGTGATTTGACAATGGTTACCTTACCATAAGGAGTTAAGGATCTACTGCTCCAAGTTCTTATCAGTTTTTTTATGTCATTAATTTTAAGATACAAATTTGTATCAGTCGTATCACTCAAGTTATTGACATCATAATGGATCCCAAGGACCACAAAGGAATGAGTCCATTCAAGGCCAAATTTTCCTTCCCAACTCATCCTCCTGTCCCTTAAAGCCCCGATTTTAATAACCTTGGTTTTATCTCGATTTATACCAAGACCAGATATTTTATTAAACCATCGCAGTATGTCCATGACTATCTCTAAAGATTTTTTATCCCCGTTTAGGAAAAGAGTAGTGTCATCGGCATACTGAGACAGTTTAATTTCGGTATCCCCAATTTTGATACCTTTAATATCATCACACTCACGTATTACATGAGATAAAACTTCTGCGCATATGACAAACAAGTAAGGAGATATGGGGTCACCCTGTCTACATCCTCTGGACAATTGGATTTTATCTGACAAATGACCATTTTGCTCGACTCTGGAGAAAGAATTTGTCTGCAGTAGTTTAACTGATTTTCTGATAAAAGGGCCAAAGCCAAAAATACCTAAGCATTTATCAATAAAATTCCACTCAATAGTATCAAATGCTTTCGCATAATCCACTATTATAAGCATACCCGGGGTATCAGTGTTTTCACAATGGCAAAGAGTGTCGAAGAGAAGTCTGGAATTTTCTCCAATGAACCGATTTGAAATAAAACCTGTTTGATCAGGGTTGATTATGTTGTTTAAAGTAGATTTTATTCTCTTTGCCATTATTGAAGAAAAAAATTTATAGATGGAGTTTAACATAGTAAGAGGACGCCAGTTTTTTAGTAAATTTCTTTCCTTACCAGTTTTAGGTATGCATGTGATTATACCTTCTAAAATCGTATCAGGAAATTGTTCAGATTCTAATGACTCTTTAAAGAGTCTGAGGATCCAATGTTTAAGCTGGTAAGAAAATACTTTAAAGAATTCGTTTGAGAACCCATCAGGTCCTGGGGCCTTATTGTTCTTACTAGTTTTGATACTGTCCTCTATTTCAGTTAAGGAAATTTCAACGTCAATTTTCAGTTTGACGTCTTCTGCGATGGTTGGAATATTACTTAAAAAGTGAGAATATCTGGTGTGCTCTTCCATTTTACATCCCTTCGAACTAAAAAGTGTTTCGTAAAAAGAAGCCTGTTCTTTTAGGATTTTATTAGAATCATTAATTATTTTATTATTACTGTCTTTTAATTCTATTATATTTTTATTTATATAATTTTTCTTCTCCATGTTAAGAAAATATTTAGAGGGCTTTTCCCAGTCTTTAAGATGTTGAAATCTTGATCTTATTTGATGACCTTTCAATTTTTCATTACGTAAGTTAGTCAATTCCTTATTTAGTTGTTCAAGTTGGGTAATTTTATCTTTATTGTGACATGGGTCACTGTCAATTATCTCCTCCGCTAATTCAATTTCTGTAATTAGTTTTTCCTCTTGTTCTCTTGATTCTCTAGCTTTAATTTTAGAAAATTTAATGGTTTCGCCCCTTATTAGGCATAGCAGAGTGTTTATAAATAGATTGATAGGTATTTTTAATTCTAGTTTTTCTCCATTATCATTATTTATCTGGTTTATGTTACGTGGATTATATGCATAGGTATGCTTTGCCTGATTAATTACATTCTTAATTAAGTTTATATATTCAAGTGATTTTAATAGATTATTGTTAAATTTCCAGTAACCTTTGCCTCTAGGATTTAAAGCTATTTTAAAATAAAGTTTAATTAAATTGTGATCGCTTCTGTAAGCATTACCTATTTCTGCCTTGGGGGCAAGAGCCATAATGTTGTCTGATATTAAGAAATAATCCAGTCTGGATCTTTTAAAGGGTTTTTTACATCCCCATGTAAAGCGTTTATTTTCTTTATTTTGTTCTCTCCAAATGTCTACAAAGTTATTTTTGCCTATATAGTTATTAATTTTAGTTCGGGATCCAAGATTCCTTTGAAAGGCATAATTATAAGTATCTTTAATTTGTAAGGCGACATTCCAATCTCCTACTATGATCACATGATCTAAGTTGTATTCATCAATTTTATCAAAAAGTTTATCATACCACAGAGGACTATCCTTATTTGGGCCATATATGTTTACAAGTAGTATAGAGGTTAGGTTAGCTATTTCTAATTCTAATATGAGTATTCTTCCTTCATTATCTTTAAATGAATTTAAAATTTTATATTCGAAAGAGTTTTTAATAAGAATTGCTACACCACGAGAATTTGTTGAGACACCACCCAGATGGTATTCTATATTCCTTTCCAAAGATAAGGTTTTCTGGTCGCTCTCAGTCAAGTGAGTCTCCTGTAGACAGATTATATCCGCATTAAGTTGTTTATAGTATAGCCACATATCTCCCCTCTTGTTTGCGTCACGCAGTCCTCTAGTGTTAGAGGAAACAATACATAAACCTTTACTACTACTCATGAATTGAGCAATTATGATAATAAATAACATGACAATAACCGTAGATAAACAAATTATTAATATCTGTCAGGTATTCTGCTGGACAAAACAATAAACATGAAATAATGCAAAACAACAACATATATACAATGTGTCTCAACATACCAGAACTTGTGGAATTACAGTGAGAGTTGTGCCAAAATGCACATCTAAATATGAAAAATAAACTTTTACCAAAAACCATAAACATTGTTGGTAATTGGCACATAAATAAATATAAATAAACTCATAGAAAATTATGTCTTTGCCCGCAGGGCTATAGATTTTTAACTAACTAAAGTTTTGATATATAGATAGACTAGATTATTTTGATGCCTTTGACCTTGTTATAGATAGAGATAACTCCTTTAACATCTACATAACATGGTGGACAATAACAGATATGGCAACAATCAATAATCATTGACACATTACAGTAGACCGTCAGATTGTTAGGTATACATAGGTTGGGTGTTGTGCAATTAGTATGGAGACAGTTTTCCATTAGTAAAGATCTCTTATCCTGAGGTGCACAAGATTTACATGATTGTTTATTAAGTTTTTAAATTCCGTACAAGTGACTTGTGTTGTGTCTGAACTGCCTTGCCACTTCTTGAACAGTCATTCCCTTTATGATCGATACCCTGTAGATTATCTCACCAACATCTGTTGGCAGGGATGCATTTTGGGTGGGACGGGAAGTGAAGGGTGCATTGGAACCAGGAACCAATCTGGTGATAGGTATAGCCCTCATCATGGATTCCGCCGTCTTGCTCGGTTCTACACTGTTACCAGATATGCCCAAAAAACTATTTGGGAACTTCAAGAGAAAGCTCTTTGCCTCATCGATTGTTCCACTGAAGTTTAAGTAGTGGATCAGTTGCCAGTTCGGTAGGTGTTGTTGCATTAGCTGCATGCACAGGTTATGAGCACCTGTGCAGTTCAGTCTGACCGTTTTTTGATATTTGGTGGCCATCTTCAAAAAGCTAATGAAGACTGATATTTGAGTTTCTAGGGTATCTGGAAATCTTGTGTCCAGCCCTATGCCACCTATTGCAACAACTGAGGCATCGTACATGAGTTGTTCAATCTCCTGTATGAACATGTTTGAACAAGACAGAGCCAATCTAGGCTGTATGCCAAGAGAGATTTTTACATCTCTATCTAGCAGTAGCATTCTAGTCCATTGACTGAAGAATATTTGAGGGTCTGTAATATCAGTTATTACTTTGTATAGATACCTTGAGGTGTGGTTGTTGTTCAAGATTGGAAAGAATGCCAGCATTCCCTGATAGTTGTACATTTTGTACATTTCCACAATGTTACAGTAAGTATCTATGTATCTCAAGGGTCTCGTAGCCACAGTGTTGCTAGTGAGTACCCCCCTCAGATTGGCATAATTCATGATACTGGAAAGAGATCTCCAGTGTAAGAGCTCTGTGATTCTAGTCGGGAACTGTGCCCGATATAGGTGGTTACCCGGTAATCCTTTCGATCTATCTATGATTCTCATGTAGTCAAGTTCATAGGTAGTGAAGGATGAGACACTCTTGCTACCTAATTGTTCTCTGACAACTATTTCTAGTAGCTCATCATCAGAATCACATTCTAGGTTGTCCTTCAGAAAACTGAAGAACTCAACATGTCTATTAATTAGACTTTTGAAATCTCTTGAAGGAACATAGTACCCCTCGCAGCGACGGATATCCTGATAAGTGTGATATTGCTGGCAAGTCCAGCAAGTGCTCTCCGCATGCACCCCCCACCAAACATCTGTTAGGTGACTAAAGATAGTGTGCCTCTTCATGTTTTTGGCTTCAGTACAACAAATCATACATTTCCTTAGACATTGCCCTTGACTGTTTGATACCGCATTGAGGTCCAAGCCTCCTTCCATTTCCATAAGCAATCTTTTAAAAGCTGAGTCATTTTTGACTTCCCCGACATCTTCAGTATCTAACTCTAATTTTGCTTCTTGAAGTCGCAGCCTTTTTATGCCCATGCTAACATTGTCCATATGTTTGGTGACTTTAGTCTGATGTTCAGATTCACCATCTGAGGATTCGTTTTCTGAGAATTCAAAAGCAGGAGAGGATGCATCCGTATCACCTTCAAAGAAGTCTAGCGCCCTTTTTCTTTTTCTAGTAGTATCTATAGACTGCAAGCAGTCTTCTGATTCATGAGATTGACTAGACATATTAGTGTCTGTGGTATCTGTGGATTCATTGAGTTTCCTTTTAACCCTATCCATGTCTAAGTTAATAGATACACCTCCAGTATCTTTCAATTCTTTATGGCTGTCTTTAATATTAGAGATTTTCATCTCTTCACACTTCTGTTCTGGGGTGATGGATGCATCCCTCTCTATCTTGTTTGGAGTAATATCCTGAGATTTGGAAGTTAGAATTTGTTCTGAACTAGTGCTAGCAAGGGCCATCGGTTCTGGCTCAACTACATTAAGTAACAAAACAGACAGCTTTTCTGTCTTTTCAGGAACCTTTGGCTCAACAACATTAAGTGACAAATTTGGTTGCTCTGCTTTCTTTTCATCAGGAGACTCAGGGGACTGAACCACTAACTCTTTTGGAGTTTCGTCTTCCTTAGCATCCACCTCTATTTTCTCCTCCTTCCCCTCATCTCCACTAGAGTTACCCAGCTGTGCTTGCCATAGGACTTTACCATTCAGGAAGATTACCTGATGCCCGAAACTCTCTTTAAGCTGAAGTAAATTCTGTAACCATAGCTGTCTCTGCATTTTGTACAGTGGGTCTGGATACTTTTGTTCGAGAGCTATCTTCTTAGGAGGGAAAGGATCATTGTTGTTAGAGGGGGTGGGAGAATCTGGTCTGTTGTAAGAGTGTAACAAGTTACCAATCCTGTTGCATTGAGCTGTCATGTGTCTGTCCACCATCTGTAGAGTTGAGTGTGACTTGAGTATTCTATCCACAAGTTTGGCCGAGTCGGTGTCATCTATCTCCTCCTTAACATCAGGTTGGTCTTCCAGTGGTGGAGTTTTGGGTGAGAAAGTTTCCATCTCTGCCTGCGAGTTCTCCGAGGTGTTTGTGTTGGAGTCCCTATCCAGGTCTATCTCAAGTGTATCAGTGGAGTTGGAGTTTTCATCAGAATCCATTCTGTAATAATTGTATAATATGGTTTGTTAAATTAAAGAAGATTCAAAGGATAAGAAAAAAGAAATACAAGATAACAGAAAAAAGATACTAGTTAAAAAAACTATTAAAAGTAGTTCTTTTTAATTTAATATTGCTCTCAAGGCTAGTGTCATTAATATAATATCTTGGTAAAGTTAATTAAAGAAATTGTAGAGTGCTACTTAATATTGTTTCATTACAAACAGGAAATTAGATTCAAATTGTTCTCTTAATCAGATACTACAAGGTGATAATATAGTAAAAGTTTGTTGTTTATTCATTTGTAGTATTTCAAATTCTACCAATTACATTAAATATAGCTAGAGTGTGAAACTAAGTTAACATATAGTAAGAGTTTGTTGTTTATTCCTTTGTAGTATTTCAAATTCTACCAATTACATTAAATATAGCTAGAGTGTGAAACTAAGTTAACACAGTACTATGACTTGAACTGAAAAGGTAGCCTAAAAATATAATGTGTAATTTAAGATTCCAAACTTACATGAAGGTATGGATCAATATATTGACAACATATTACAATAGAGTGCAGTATAGAAAGCCTGTTGTTATTGTGAGTGAGTAACATCATAAAAAGAAGTTTCTAATCATACAATGGATTAAACTTAGATAAAGGGAAAAAACAAACAAAAATTTAAAAAAAAAAGAAAATGCCTGTGACAGGTATTCTATTTTATTCTGCTCTGAGGCTTTTACTAGAAATGATAGGAAAAATGTGTGGAATAATGAAGTAAATTATTGTGGATATTAGCAGGTTAATAGTATGAGAATTAGTTGACATTGGATTGGGGAAGTATAGGATGAAACATTTCGACATACATTTTGTTTAAACATGAGACCTGAGAGTGGGAGCAGCATTTAGAGTTAGTAAAGTTTTTTTTTTTAATTCTACCACCATAAGAGAACTCACCAGACTTACTTGTGAAGAAACAAAAACAGTAATGGTCAACAATCATTACCTGAGAAGTCTTGGGAAAAATCCCAGACTACACAGGCTTTATAATTCAAAACATTTTTGGTGTACAGATCAAAGGTATCCAGTCAATTGATTACATACATTTTGAAGGACCTTATTTCCCTCCAGTTGGTTTTTCTGGGGTTTTCTCTCTCCATTTTGGATCAATGTCCTTCTCATTTACCTTCTTCCACTCATCTTTCACTGCTTTTTTTGACTCCAACCAAACCTTCCCTTTCTCGTTGTCACACACCCTTACTAGCAGTTTAGTGGCAGATCTCATGTTATTAGAAATACCATGGTAGTCTTTCCTTTTCTGCCTTGCTAAGGGGGCTAAGTCCGTCTTGACTGCAAATGTCGTGTTATTCTTTTGGTTAAAAGCATAAAGTTGACCAGCTGCTCTTAAGACTGTTTGTCTATCATCCCATTTCCCAAACACAACTATTGCTGGCCTCTTTTTTGCTTTTGGGGCGCCTACTCTATGTGAATTTTTGGTGTTTATATTTTCGACTTGGTCGGCACTCAGGTCAAGAACATTCAGACAGAAGTTTTTGATAGTATCCCAACATTTTGCTTCAGAATCGGGCTCTTCCAACCCATAGAACCAGAGATTGTACTTCCTTTGATGTTGTTCTTTCGATTCATCATCTAGCTTAAACTGGGCATTTTCTTTCTTCAGAATCTCCACTTCCCGTTTAACATCTTTCAGTTCTGCTAGTTCTGCTTTGAGGGCACTAATCTCTCTATCATGATTTTCGATGTTCTTAATCAGGTCTTCATTAATGCTTTCTGTTGCTGTCTGTCTTTCTTCAAGATTGATTAGCCTTATGTCTATTTTAGCTTGATCTATCTCTAATTTCTTTTGTCCGACTGTTAGATTCCGAATTTCCTCAGAGAAGTTCTGCATGGAGGTCCCTATCTTATCTACGCTATTGTCTGTCTTGTTTAGATTACTTTTGACCTCAGTTATAACCGAATTATTGTCGGCAATGCCTGTACGTATTTCAGTAAACTGTGTGGCTAGTCTTTCCTCCATTTTGTTCTGACTTTCATTGTGCCGCTCTTCTAACTTTTCTAGAGCATCAGTATAAAACTTCTGATATTCCTGGATGGTATTGTCATCGCTATCATTGGAACCCGCCATGGTGCTAGATCTTAGGACTCTCCTTTCCGAATCTTTAACTGTGTATTGTCTAATATCTCTATTCTTTCTGGCTTTATTTTGCGATACTCCTTTGCTCATACTTCAAACGATAGGTGAGAAGGAAAAACTATAGTTACCCTTCAGTTTCGTTGGTCCAGTCAAGTGCAGTTGTTGCGCTCTTTCGGGAAGGTTGGCATCTGTCCACGAGGTTTTCTGGTCACACGTGTTGATCACCGAGATTTTCTCCGTCCGTAGTCTAATTCCCTCATTGAAGAGTCGATTGTAGAACACGACCGTTCTCCGTCCGGAGACCGCAAACTTCCTCAGTGCAGGGACAAGTCTGTCCGTACCGTCTTTTTGAGTGTTCGATGATTTTATTTCTCTCAACGATACAAAGTATCATGGAGAGAAAAAGGCGACGATGTTGCTTCTTCAAATTCAGCGCTCATGTGATCGAAAAGGTGCCCGGATGTTGTATTCTTCCGCGCCTTCACGTATTTACCGATAAAGTTATAGAAAAATCTTTTCCGTGTGTAACTTTGTTGCAAGATGTAAGTTTAGTCTTTAGTGATAATTTAATACCACTTAGAGACTTTCAAGCGTCAACCCGGAAAGTTGTAGGTTGTTCGCTCTACGAACTATTTTGAAAAGCGCGGCGCCATTTTGCAAAACGGTAGTCACAGGTTTGAACAAGTTATTTTAACCCGATATTTCCGAAATGGCTTATCCGAAAAGTTTGTTTTTCTACCGTGTGATATCTAACATCGTGATGTTTGCGATATGTTGAGTTTTGAAGTCAGATGGTATTTTAGAAAGTTGTTTTTAGCATCATAGATCCGGAGCTAGTTGCGGGCTGACCTATCTCTCTCACATGACGTCACTTCTTCTTCTTCATAGCTGTTTTGTAAAGTCACTACAAAGGCTTGGTTGTTCAAACTGATATTTTACTTGTCTGAAAAAGAGGATAATCGTAACAGCAAAATGTAGTGTGGATGCTAGCTATAAAATTTGAGAGAATGGATCTAAGTATATAGCTACGTCCCTGATGAAATTAACTTGTGTGTGAAACAAAAGCATTTTACATTTTCTAGCTAAATGATATTCATGCTTGCCACAGGTTATAATAGGACAAGCCTGAGTAAAGGAGAGTTTTTGAATAGTCAAGATTTCATCTCTATATTGGTAGGGTAGGGGCAGGGACTTAGCCAGGATCCGTCCTACCTGTCTTTTGGACAGGTAGTTTCCTAAAAACCACCTGTTTGGACAGGCAAAAGTTTCTATTGTGATTTTTCAATTTTGACTTATGGGGTGTAATTACCAAATATTTTCCTAACAAACCATCTTCTAGGACATAGCTGAAGTGTAAATTGCCCTTTTTGACACAATAGGCTATTAAATGTAGCTGGTATAAAGATTTAAAGTAGATAAGTACTAAGTAGCTAAATCTGGATGGGCAAAAAATTTGAAATTGCTGTTTTGGACAGGCATTTTTGAAATCCTGGCTAAGACCCTGGGTAGGGGTACCTCGACACATCTCCATTAAATGGTTAATATGATTGCATCCCAGCACTTCCCTTGCATTGGCTCCTGCTGTGATTTTTCCTATGATCTCACTCACTCACTTTACTCAAAGGAGACCCAGCACAATGGGCCATATACAGGGTACTCATTTCCTGGTTAAAAGAACTTGTCATGTTTGGTTGCAAAGAGGTCACGGTCCACTCAACTTTCCTTCAGGTTTGGCTTGACCGGTGTGCAAATGGAACCATGAGGGTAACACAACCCACTAATGTAATAATAATTTCCCAGAAATCTTTTGACAAATACAATCTTGTATCGTTTGCAGAGATGCACTGGCCATGGATTGGTTAACCCTTATGCTGCTGGTGGCTAATTTGACCAATACAAAATGATGCAAAAAGGCTGAAAAATGACTGAAACCCTGGCAGATGGTACTTATCTCATAGTACTTAGCAAGAGCTATCTGATGAATACCAACATGACAAGGTTTAGATAGTTCTCCAAAAAGTTTGCGTCCTTGTGCTTTGGACGAAAATAGTCTCAGCATTAGAAGGGTTAACCACTTCAGAACCCATGTTTTTAGATGTACCCTCTGTCTGACCCCTGTTTAAAAATATTGACAAAGGCATGAATTCAGATAATCGTCTGTATTCATGCCAAAGCAACACACTGATATTTCCCATGCACAAAAGTGACAAAACATGACAGTGTGTTGCTTTTATGTTTAATCTTATTATTAGTTCAATAGGTCTTGAAATTTGCAATTGAATGGTTTTTAAGGGGATTCTGATTCATGGACAGATGTTTTTATGACAGGTGACCAGTGATCAGTTTGAAAGGCTTAGTAGTTGTATAGGTCAGTCTTACACAGCTAGATGACCATAATTTCACCCTTTCCATTGGGATTGGGGTGGGTCCAGACATCCTGTCTAGCAGATACGGTTTGTATGAGGGGGGGGGGGGATTGTCTTATCAGAGGGGTCAAAGATTCTGCCTCATCATTGGTTTTATGGATAAATAAGGAAAAGTTAGAGGAGTCTTTTTCAGCATCAACATTATGGATTGTATTTAAAAGTACTTCTAACAATATATTATATAATACATAAATGCACACAGACATTTGTATTCATAATTAGTATTAATTACACACACATATATATATATATATATATATATATATATATATATATATATATATATATATATATATATATATATATAAAATATATATATATATATATATATATATATATATATATATATATATATATATATATATATATATATATATATGTGTGTATATATATATATATACATATACATATATATATACACACACACACATATATATATATATATATATATATATATATATATATATATATATATATATATATATATATATATATATATATATATATATATATATATATATATATACATATGTAATGTTTTATGTACCAGCTGTAAATGTGACAGACAGTTGTGATAGATGATATTCAGGGAAGTAGCGACATGCCCTTGAGGTGACTGTGTTCATGGAAGTGAGTGATGGCCGGGTCCAGGGGGCAGACCCAGGCAGGCCTCCCCATTCACTGCTAAGATAAACAGTATACTTATGGCATATGTTGTTTATTCAATATCCTTCATTTTCTGACACCTGTCTCTGCATGACATATCCCAGTGCAGCCTCGAGTAGTAAATTTGAGAGATTGGCTGTTAGCGATATAGCTCTATGTAGAAATTCCTATGATAGAACGTCCAAAATTAATTTTCAGTTGAAGAAAAGGCACTTGAAGCCATGCAGTTAACTTTCTCTTAGCCTTGAGTAGTAAATTTGAGAGATTGACTGTCAGCGATATGGGTTTATGTAGAAATTCATGCACGATAGAATGTCCAAAATTAATTTTCAGTTGAAGAAAAGGCACTTGAAGCCATGCAAATAACTTCCTCTAAAGCCTTTAATTGAGTAACTACATTTGAGACATTGACTGTCAGTGATATGGGTTTACGTAGAAATTCCTATGTTAGAACGTCCAAAATTAATTTTCAGTTGAAGAAAAGGCACTTGAAGCCATGCAGCTAACTTTCTCTTAGCCTTGAGTAGTAAATTTGAGAAATTGACTGTCGGTGATATATGAGGAAATTCATGTGATAGATTGTCCAGAATTAATTTTCAGTTGAAGAAAAGGCACTTGCATCTATGCAGTTATATTTCTCTTATTGTGTGTAGGGATAGGAGGCAGCAGTGATAATTTTCAGCTATGAGCCGATTTCAAAAAGATTATTTGCTGGGAGGGGGGGGGGGGGGGGGCAGGATTCACTTTATAGATATCTCTCATTTATTGGTCCAAAAAGTATGAAATGATAGAAGAGAAAGAAATTAAGTTAATATATAGCTGATATGTTTTAATACATTGCCTATTCGTAAATTCTCTGTTTTCTTGTGATGACGTAGAGTATTGACAAAGTTTTTAACTCTGTGGTGAAATTTGTTACAAAATTTATTTCTCAATGTATCTAACGCCTAAATAACAGCTAGTTGAACCAGGAACTAAGCCAAGAATTTGAAAGTGGGTGCCTATTCTCAACTAGCTGAAAAGATTAGGTGTCCTTGCATGCAAGCGTGTAGCACAAAGCTATCAACTCAACTGGTGAACTTAGTTATTGACTATTTGAGATGCCATGCACTTTATAAGTAAATAAGTCATAAATGCTCTAAGGATCAAACTAATCTACTTTGATATGATGATATGAATTTTCTTCTTTTGCAGGCTGGAATGATGTTGGCTGGCACAATTCAAAAATACATACGCCCCATCTAAATAAGTTGGCGTATGGTGGGATTCGCTTAAACCATTCCTATGTACAGTCCACCTGCACTCCGTAAGTGTATGCTATTCACCACATCATGTATTTGAGATAAGTGTTGCATGGTTATTTAACGTTCTTTAATAAATCATAAGACATTTTGTATGGCCAAGACCCCCATGTGTGTAATTGTGACCTTTGATTGTTAGCCCTTAACCCTAAGGCTGCTAGTAACTAATTTGATTAATACAAAAAGATGCAAAAACCTGGAAAATGACTGAGATCCTGGCTCATGGGAACTCATTTAAGAGTATTTAGGGAAGTTATTAGTTGTAAAAACTGTTTTCTAACATCAGTGCAGAAAATCCTACCTTACGGATAATCAACCATACTCCTAATACATGTTTTCCAGTTATTTTTTATATAAGCTTTCTTCCATATTATATAAGTTGGATATCAAACAATACCTAATCTCTATCTTACAGATCACGAGCAGCTGTCCTTGCCGGGAGATACCCTTATCGCTTGGGTCTGCAGGTATGTTACATAATTAACAATTAAACTCTATTCAATTGATTCATAATCAATGCTGCCATCAAGTTTCTTATATTTACTTTTTCAAAGGAAAAGAATGAATTGATACTTTTTTCTTGGAAACACTCTTCTAGGGGCTCGTGAAATTCCTAGATACTTATACCAATTGGTCGCTAATGATACCACCTAGGGCCATATATGCTTGATTGGGCTACTTGGGTACACATGTTACTAGTTTGTCAAGCACTTTTGGATAACTTCCAGGAAATCATACCTTGTCCAACTCCTGCCATACAGAAGTTTGAATTTGACTACCGTAATTCCTCAGGAATTTGGGACACTTAGATTTTCCAGTTATACCACTAGGGGCCCATAATAGTATGGGTGTGTCAGACCCTGTAAGTATGTATAACAACATCAAGAGATCATAATATTGCATCTAATAATTACAAGTAATCAATCATATGCTAAGCAGGATACAGTTTATAATACTACAAAGTTCAAACTTGACCAAAAGAACACGGAAATAAATAAAAGAATATGTGAAATATTAAGCTAAATATGCTAAGTGACAAAGATATCAAAATATTAATCTAATAATTACAGAATAGTCAAACATAATAACAATGATAATGATAACAATTATAATAATAATAATAATAATAATGATAATAATAATAATGATAATAATGATAATAATAATATTCATAATAATAATAAAGTTAATAATAAAATTAATAATAATAATAATAATAATGATAATAATAATGATAATAGCAATGATAATAATGAAAATAATGATAATAATAATAATAATAACAATAATGATAATAAAAATAATATAATAATAAATATAAAAATAATAATGATAATAATGATAAAAATAATAATCAATAATAATAAAAATGATGATAATTATAATAGTAATCTAATCTTTATCTAAAGAGGGTAACTCAGTCCAATGGAAAGGATCTTCCCTGAGGCACTCTAGCGTGTATACAAGTAGTGTGAGTGCCGCAGGGTTGCTAAGTATATATGTAGTAGAGTACATTGCTTTTAAGTGAAGGTGGAGATGGTACATTAAACAATATGGTTTATTTCAAGAAATAAGACCAAAAGTACATGCACATGATGTGATGAAGCCATCCTATAGATAGGCCAGGATAGGCTATTATCTCACACGTGTGATTGGTATTTGGTTAACATCTTTACCCAGTTCAGCAAATGTGTTAGAAACAGGTTACAAGCAAATCAAATGACAAAGTAAAGTAAGTGACATAGAGATCTAGGTTGCTGATTGTAGGTGTATTTTGGGCTAAGGTGGACTGGCCCTTTGATCAGCAGAACAATAGTGGAGCCCCCTACTGCAAGAGAGAAGTTGACATTAACCACAACTTTAGCATTTAAAACATAGTTCCTTTTCAAATTATAGATATCTCTCATTCTTTTTATTTTAAACAAGTATGAAATGATAGAAGAGTAAGAGATCAAAACACTATCTGGCTAATATGTTTTAGATTGCCCAACATGTGAATTTATTTAGATCTGAAAGATAAATGACAGTAGATTTATAAACTGATTGTTATTTAGTGAAATTGAGTGTTATTGAATTTTCACATGTGAGGCCCTAATTATTCTAAAGAGAAAAGATTCTCTGTTAACCCTTTAACACCTGAACTGCAAATATGGTAAGGCCTAAAAAAAGAAATTGTTTGTTTCCTGTAACGGTCTGAAAAAATAGGGTATATAGGTCGGTAAAAAAAAATTTGGATTATTTTTTTTGTCAAAAATTTGTGTTTTATGCATGTTTTACGTTGATTGGGAGTTAGGAGGGCGGAAAAAACTTTAGGGTAGGGAAACAACTTTTTTTTTAGGCCTAGGACAACTTTAAACATAACTTGTGAAATAGTTTGAAAAAATAATCACATTTGAATGGGGATTTATTGAACCCATCATGAACAACATGTTTCAGTCATATACTTCTCAAAATATCACTTTGAGATCATTGTTATAAACACTCCATGTATGACAGCATTGAGAAAAAGCACAAATGTTTCAACAAAGATAGGGAAAATCTATATACTTAATGTGTATTTCTTGTACTTATTCCAGCGTGGTGCCATTGAAGCTGGGTTTCCTTATGGACTGCCGTTGGGGGTAAAACTACTACCGGAGGAATTACAGAAGCTAGGTTATGCTACTCATATGATAGGAAAGTATGTCGATTTCAGTACTATCCAACTATAAACATTACAATGATAGATTTTTAGTTAAGTAATTGAAGCATTAAAGGAGTGACTCAAATATTTAATAACTTATGTGATAATATTTATCATACATTGGCCTATTGCCATAAAGCATATTCTTGTTATGCCAACTGATAATAGTAAATATGATTTCCTCTCCAAGAGTTCTATTTATGAGTTTTACTTTATAGCCTGTTTGATATGTGTAATGTGTGTATTTGAAATAAATCGGTGGGCAGGACCATTTGGATTTATCAACTGCTTTATAAGGGTACATTTGCGATGAGGTAGAAACTTGGGTCAGGGGTGAAACTCAGTGCACTGACCACAGCAGATCCTTATAAACTTATAAACTTGTCATTATTAAGATACCTTTGTTTTGTTAGAATAGAGTTGTTGATATAATCCTACTTTCGTGTTTAACTTCAGTTTGAATATCGCAACAACATAAAAAAAAATTCTTATCGATGCTAATTTTACACTTGTGTCTTTCAGATGGCATTTGGGTTTCTGCAATTGGAAATACACTCCTACATACAGAGGCTTTGACAGCTTCTATGGCTTTTACAATGGACATGAAGACCACTACACACATCATATCCGTTAGTACAGTATTAGTCTAGGGTGTCAAATATCTCAAAATGACCTCAGATAAAAATCCATAAGGAAACATTATAAAATATATATTCAATGATCATTACGTTTGTGGATCTCAGATAAAAACAGAAATTGAAAATTCAAATTAAGCCTATTTGAAAAAAGAAATTATATCTGTATTGAATAATTCAATATATTTTAACCTTACACAAACACAACTGGCAATATATATATATATATATATATATATATATATATATATATATATATATATATATATATATATATATATATATATATATATATATGCATATATATATGTATATATATATATATATGTATATATATATATATATATATATATATATATATATATATATATATATATATATATATATATATATATATATATATATATATATATATGTATTGATTTTTTTACAGATGGCTACTTGGATTTCCATATGAATAAAAAGCCAGTCAGGGATCTCAATGGCACATACTCAACTGTAAGTAGTTTTGCATTATTAATTGGGTGGCTCTTACTTAAATGGTCAAATATAAAAAATCTGATGTATATGGATAGTGGGGAAAAGGTATATTTTGATATCTATGTTTTAGGTAAGATTCTTAACCCTTAATTTATACTTTGAAATATTGTTTATACTTTGAAATAGAAACATCCTTTTTGTTCTTTTATTTCATTATGGAAATTTGTAATGAAATATAAGTAAATGTTTTTTTTTCAACAATTCCAGGATGCTTCTACTAAAAGTGCACGGCAATGTTTCCAGGAACATTCTTTTTAGAAACATTCATTTTTTACTCAAGGAACATTCTATTTAGAAACATTCTTTTTGTTCTTCTATTTCATTATGGAAATTTGTCATGAACTTTAAGTAAATGGTTATTTTTTTCAATTACTCAGGGTACATTTATTTTAGAAACATTCTTTTTGATCTTTTACCTCATTATGAAAATTTGTCATGAAATTGAAGTAAATGGTGTTTTTTTTTCAATGATTTCAGGATGCATTTTCTAAAAGGGCACGCCAGATCATTGGCCACCATGACAAAAGAAAACCATTGTTTTTGTACCTGGCTTTCCAGTCAGCTCATGCTCCACTACAAGTAAGTCAAACTAAATGTATCACAGGTGTCCAACTGTTACATTGTCGCACCAGGCCTCAAAAAGTGTGACAAGACAAACATTTTAATGACTGTTTAACTCAGGAAATTTTCCATCAGCATGCCCAAATGATTTTGTTAGATGTTTCACTTCCAATTTTGAATAGGGGTTGTACTTCTAAATTGCATAAACTCTATTTATTGATTTCACCTATTGATTGATATAGGTCTTCATTATTTCTATTAAGGCTGATATGGTAGTGCCACATAGTGACAATGTTCTGATTCTTTTGCACAGCCCCCTCCAAAAATTCTTGTGCTCCAGGATCAATTGTCTGTGCTCCAATTTTCTGAAATTTGGATACCTCTCTGCATGCACACAAAGGTTTTGAAATATAAGAAAATAAAGGATAATAGTAATAAATTGTATTGATCTATTTGTACAGTTTCCTTCTTACTTATCATCTATTTGGACCACGTTTTTGGAAGGTACATTAAAGAAATAGACCAGTTAGTGACTAACATATTTAAATTATATATATGTACATGTATATATTTTACCAACACAACATTGTTATGTGATGTCAGAATTTCACCAGATGGAAGGTTTAGCATGCGTTGTCTTGCCAGTGCATCTTCTTAGACAAAGTTGTCCAATTGTTGCATTGTAGCCCTAGAGTGCGACAGCGGCATTGAAACGTGCGACAACCCTAATAGTTAAAGCACTGTTAAACTGGGAAACTTTCGCAAAACTTGACCAATTGAGTCTATCAGATATTTCACTTGAATCATTTTTGATACAAATTGTATTTAAAAACCAGTGAACTCCACTTAGTAATACTGTCTATTGTTTGGTCTTGGTTTTAACTATTGCAATAAGGGCTAATATAGTAGTGCTACCAGGTGACAATATTCATAACTTTTATCGAATCACGGTCACAAAACATTAGTATGCTCAAGGATTTATTAACTGTGCTCCGGGACTAAAATATGTGGACAGTCTGGACACCCCTGCTTATATCGAGTGGGTGTATTTGTTCTTACATGTGGCTCCTATTTCAATCTACTTGATTCCTAATTGTGTCCTTCCTTTACAGGCTCCTAAAAAGTTCATCAAGAAAAATAAACATATTTCATCGAAACATCGTAGGATATTTTCAGGTAATTTAATATTTCATTTTCTTGAATTTAACTGCAGCACTGACAAAAAATAGTAATAAAATATATGTATATTTGTGATGAGGTGATTCAGCTGCATATTCTAAAATCTGCATGTACCCAATTAGAGAATTATATTCCCTCACAAGTAGATAAATCTGGAACTATCAGTAGGGATAAACAATGAATGTAGGGATCATTAAGAATAGAACACCAATCACCAGGGGTTTACGTTCAATTTTTTTCTTGCCAGTCCGTCAGACTGGCTGCTTCCAGATTATGCTCCTGCAAATTTTCTGCCAGTCCTGCTACCCTAGGTATATGTCTTCAATACCGTTGCTGCTACTGAATGACCCCAAGAAAAGGGTGTGAAGTATCCCTGCCAGTTCCAGAGAAGGACTATTATTAGGATATGTCCTTCCGAGGGGTAAATTCACCAGTCAGTATTGATAGACTGACGGGAAAGTTGACCTCTGCCGATCATTAGAATTTGAATAATTAGGATCACTTTTGGTATTTCTGAAGGGATTCAAACATTGTATTGATGTGCTGTTCCTTAGATGGCTAACAATTACTAACAATAAAGTTTTGTGGGTAAAACTGAAACTATTTTCTAAAAAAAAGAAGTCTTCATTGTATTTCTCTCTAAATAAGGAGCTTTCTATTTTGCAGGTATGGTAGAGGCTATGGATGATGCCGTAGGAAACCTCATGTTTACCCTGAAGTGGTATGGACTCATGGATAACACCATAGTAGTATTCACCTCTGATGTAAGTCCTTCACCCAATTGAGGCTAATTTTCAATGTCTCAATGTAAGATGTTTGGTTAAACGTAGCTCTGTGTCTTTTTGTGTGGCCTCAAGAACATGGGCCACCCTGAACCCATAGAAATCGTAATTATTAAAAAAAAATTGTCCCAAATTATTGAGAATTTATGGTAAGTTAATTCCTGTGTTTTTGTGTGGCCACCATAAAAATTGTATTTATTGAAAAATGTCCCATATTACTGAGAAGTTACGGTACGTTACTTCCTGTCTTCTTGTGTGGCCTCCAGAACATGGGCCACATTGAACCCATAGAAATCGTAATTATTAAAAAGTGTCCCAAATTACTGAGAACTTGCGGTAAGTTAATTTCTGACTTCCTGTGGGGGGCCTCCTGTCTTCTTGTGTTGCCTCCAGAACATCGGCCACATTGAACCCATAGAACTTGTAATTATTAAAAGTGTCCCAAATTACTGAGAATTTATGGTAAGTTAATTCCTGTGTTTTTGTATTGCCTCCAGAACATGGGCCACCCTGAACCATAAAAATCGCAGTATTTTAAAAGTGTCCCAAATTACTGAGAACTTACGGTAAGTTAATTCCTGCCTTCTTGTGTGGCCTCCGGAACATGGCACACCCTGAACCCATAAAAATTGTATTTATTAAAAAGCATCCCAAATTGCTGAGAATTTACAGTAATTTAATTTGTGTGTTTTTGTGTTTCCTGCAGAATGGTGGTGCTATATACAGTGGCGGGAATAACTGGCCTCTGAGAGGGAACAAGGCCACGCTGTGGGAGGGAGGCTCGCGGGTACCCGCCTTCATCTACAGCAAGAGATTCAACAAAAAAGGATTCACCTATAACGGGTAGGTATTATATGAAGGTCTCTATTAATGTGTAAAACAAGAAACTTTCTGAGAGAGGAATCTAAAGCACATAACTAGCATGTTTATGTTTAGCTACTACTTAGTTTATGTTTAGATTGGGTGAAGAAAACTGGTTCACGATAGAGCAAAGAAGTCATTAGTTGGATTTCTCAGCTTCTGTCCATTGCGAAACACAACAGGAAAACAGTCAATAAAAGAAAAAGAAGTAAAGTTCCCCCAATATACCTTCCCTCTGAAATACACAGAACCGGTATTTTGGTGGCAATTTTGTGGGTAAATGCAGTGTAGGAACCACCAGCACTATTGTGTTGTTGTGCAGTGTCAAGGCATGTAGATGAAACTATTAGGCCACACAATTGCATAGCCTAGCCACTAGGCGTTACTGTGCTTTACTTTATTATATATTAGTTTATGCCTGTACCTATACTACATAAGGGTTTGTGGCGTACCATTGGCCATTTAGTTCATAAAATATGACACATGAGGAAGTTTACTGGCAGTATATGTCCAACTACCCTCTTAACATACCGCAGTGCCATCTATCCACAAGGGATGACATCTAAATATGGACAGGGAGTGAGGCTAATGTTTGCATTGCTTTGATTAACTTCCTGTCAACTGGACTGACACAATCAGTGTCCTAAGACAGTGTGTATGGTTACTACTGGTATACTACTTGTCTATATAGAGTTCTGTCAATGGTTAGTCACAGCTTATTGGGCAATTGTAATGGACAGGTTGATAATACTGCTGGTGTTGTTCTCTTTGTTTGGGTATGGGATTGTCTCTTATGCTTTTTGAAAAGATAGGTTAATTTGACTGAAGCGCCATCTATTGATAAGCATAAAAATCGATGAGATTTGGAAGAGGAATGACATTTACAAGCGTGTTGTAACGTAATTTGAGTGTAATTAAGTACAATTTTGAACGAAATACATGCTGTGCACTTGGGCCGGCTAGTTTATATAGATTAATTGTGCAAGATTGTTTGAATCAACACTTTTGTCTATGTTTGTGCTTCAGGCTGGTGCATGCAGTGGACTGGTATCCCACACTCTTAGCAGCAGCTGGAGGAACACCATCAGGTAGGAATTTTTGGAGTTTCGTTTTTCGTCACATTTATGCCATTTGTGGCTTATTCGTGACTATCCAGTTCTAAGAAGTGGAGGAAACTGGAGTACCCGGCGAAAACCACTACCTAACTTTCTCACATGCCCAGGAAAAATGGAAAAAGTGCTTTTCAAGAGACTAAGTATTCAGACTAATTTGAAAATTATGGTATTTTAAGGTAGGAAAGTGGAAGATTGATAATGGAAACGTGCTTTTCAAGAAACAAAGTAGCGTGCCTCCCACGTTATCTTTAGATGTCTCATTCAGACAATTATTTTAAGATGCACAGATTTATTAGTTGGCTTTTGAGGATACCTTCTCCCTAGATATGTCCTGCATTACAGATCATTGGACCTAGACAATCTACCAACTGACAGAACCTTATCCCTTACAGTACTAGCTTAGACTGCTTTCATCCAAAGCACTCTGATGCAAGGATTTTTGAAAACCAGGGTTTCAGTAGTTTTTCAGGCTTTTCGCACTATTGTTTTATTTGCCAAATTAGCCAACAGCAGTATAACGGTTAAAACTAAATGTTCACATGCTGCTTTACCTGATTGGATGCTTACACTGATTGAAAGGCAGCCATCGTGTTGTCAAACCTTTGTGTTTATAATTAATCGTACCTTGCAGATCATACAATTGATGGCCAGAATCTCTGGGAAGCTATCCTAAAGAATGGGGAATCTCCGCGCTCTGAATTCATCTACAATATTAACGAGAAGGCTGGTCATGCTGCAATAAGGTGAGTGTAGTGCAAGGTTATTGTCATTGATTCTGGTTAAAATCATTAAAAGGGCTGTATTATCTTAACCTTTTCATGCTTGTAGCACCCAAAGAGGCATGGCTATTTACATGATACCTCTAGTATCGTTAACATTTAAAATATATACAAAATTGACTTAATTGCTATGTGGACCTCGCCGCATGAAAGTATTTCGCTATCTATTGTCCAATTTCTTAAAGTTTACGGTGCTTAATTTAACTAAATTAGGTCCCTGAGAGCCAGGCAGTATCATTAAAAATATTGTTAAGATATTGTATCATTAAGCAAATATTAATACTAGTATTGAATCGTACCATGAAAGTGATAAAGGTGCCAATCAGGGTCTTAGACAGGATTTTTGGGTGCCCAAATTGGGCTATCGTAAATCTTTTGGGCATCATAATGGAAGGCACAATATACTCAGATTGCAACCATAGATATGTATTTACTTAATGAAATAGGGCATATTGTCCATATATAATGCCATAGGAATTATATTGAGGTGAAAAAAAATCAATTATATGCTAGAAATTGAGATTTTAAGAAATTCCTCACAAAATCTTTTGGGTATCCTGAAGGGTGATTTTTGAGGGTTTGGGCGTCCAAAAAGCACCCACACGCCCAGCTGGCTAAGACTATGATGCCAATCCCTAGTCTTTTCAATTGGTTAATGTGCACTACACTTAAGTTACTAGTGCAACTGATTATCAATAATGAAATTGCAACCGATTCTCAACCCCACACTTCACCTCCTCCTTCTCAAGGGTCGGCCGATACAAACTGATCGAGGGAAGCCCAGGCATCCACAACCTGTGGTACTACCCCGATGTCAAGGGTCTCAGGAAAGCCTACAAGAAAGAACTGGAGAGGAACAAAGTACGAAAGCACTACAACAAATGGCTGAAATTTTTCGAGGGTCTATTTAATGGAAAGGAAAGCTCTTCTGAAGAATACATTTCCCAGAAAAAGTTGAAGAACCGCACAAAGATGAAACAGTATCTACTGTTTGATATTGTCAGTAAGTATTCATTCTGCATGACCCTTCATTTTCACATATTCTTTTTAGGGGAATTTCTGATTAATGAATTCTATGTATCTTTATTGCCTACGGCTCTCACCGTAAAAGAAATATGTATATTCATATATATATATATATATATATATATATAGAGAGAGAGAGAGAGAGAGAGAGAGAGAGAGAGAGAGAGAGAGAGAGAGAGAGAGAGAGAGAGAGAGAGAGAGAGAGAGAGAGAGAGAGAGAGAGATTTATATCATCACATCAGCATGGCTGTGAGTTAGGATTAGCTATGACAAATATAGGCTTGTTGCTGTATTCTAAAGCAAATATCTTAGGATATAATTTAAGTTTCATTACCTGAAGGAAATTCCTTAGAATAAAGATATCTCAGATGATTTCTTTAAAGTCCAACTTAATGCAGTATGATACACAAAAAATAATATCTCTCTTAAGGACTTTGAAGTATAGTATAAGTATGTAGAGAGGTACTTAAGTTACATTTCTGATTTATAAATATTTGGCAAATATATTTTAGTGCTTCCATATTGCTGTACTGAATTTTCATTTAGATTGCATTCCTTAGTTTTCAAGGTTATCCTCTATTTGGAATTAGGCAATCCTTATGTTTTTTGCTGTGTTGATGTGTGGGAGTCTTTAAATGTTTCTCTGCTTTCAGGTGATCCACAGGAGAGGTTCAACATCGCAAGGTTCAACCCTGGCATAGTGGAGAATATGAAGGAAATCCTAGAGCGCTACAAGACCAAGCTCAAGCCTGGCATGAAGGGCAAGCATGACCCCAAGTCTGACCCGTACTTCTGGGGAGGTGTATGGCACCCTGGCTGGTGTTAGCAGGGAGAGCAAGAAAAGGCTGTTGACCAGCACTTCCAGAGGAATATTCACCCACTACAATTAACCCTTATATCTTCCAATGCTGAGGATACTTTCGTCCAAAGCACAAGGACACAACAATATTTGAAAACCATCTAATCCCTGTCATGTTGGTATTCATTGGATTGCTCATGCTGAGTACTCTCAGAGTAGAAATGGTTTCAGCCATTTTTTCAGGTCTTTAGCATATTTTTGTAATGGCCGATTAGCCACCAGCAGCAAAAGGGTTAACCCGTTAGCTGCTGGGGGCTAATTGGGTCAATACAAAATGATGCGAAAGAAGCTAAATAATGACTGAAACCCTGCAAATAGGTACTCATCTGATAGCACTCATCTGATAGCACTCAGCGATAGCGTTCCAGTGAATACCAACATGACAGGGTTTAGATTAAAAAATCTTTTTTTTGCGTTCTTGTGCCTTGAAGAAAGTAGCCTCAGCATCAAAAGGGTTAAAATGGATGGACCAACTAATCAACCCATTCATGCCTAGAGATTTGTATGACAATTGCGTTCTTGATCACTGGTACTTAAAAAAGAACAACTTAGGTATTCATTATGAAGTGTTTGGCTGGTTAAGATCAACATTTCTCCTCCGTTTCTTTTTTTCTGAACTGCATTTTAAGATATCACCGAAAACGTCAGGTACGTTTTTTGTTGCCAGTCAGGCATGAATGGGTTAAGAAAGTATTTATGTATATATTGTGCAACATAAATGACAAACCTATCTGTGTGGCAACTTTCTGGTATTTTTATAGTAAAAGCTTATCATAATATAACTTTCTCAGCAATAAAAGCCAATTGAGCATTTATTGTTATAGGAATGGACCATGACAATGTTAAGTTAAAGGAGACACAGAGGGCAGCTGGTTATGTTAAAGGAGACAGAAGGCAGCTGGTTATGTTAAAGGAGACAGAAGGCAGCTGGTTATGTTAAAGGATACACAGAGTGCAGCTTGCTATGTTAAATGAGCCACAGAGGGCAGTTGGTAATGTTAAAGGAGCCAAAGAGGGCAGCTGGCTATGTTAAAGGAGCCAAAGAGGGCAGCTGGCTATGTTAAAGGAGCCAAAGAGGGCAGCTGGCTATGTTAAAGGAGCCTCAGAGGGCAGTTGGTAATGTTAAAGGAGCCAAAGAGGGCAGCTGGCTATGTTAAAGGAGCCAAAGAGGGCAGCTGGCTATGTTAAAGGAGCCAAAGAGGGCAGCTGGCTATGTTAAAGGAGCCACAGGGCAGCTGGCTATGTTAAAGGAGCCAAAGAGGGCAGCTGGCTATGTTAAAGGAGCCTCAGAGGGCAGTTGGTAATGTTAAAGGAGCCAAAGAGGGCAGCTGGCTATGTTAAAGGAGCCAAAGAGGGCAGCTGGCTATGTTAAAGGAGCCACAGGGCAGCTGGCTATGTTAAAGGAGCCAAAGAGGGCAGCTGGCTATGTTAAAGGAGCCTCAGAGGGCAGTTGGTAATGTTAAAGGAGCCAAAGAGGGCAGTTGGTAATGTTAAAGGAGCCAAAGAGGGCAGTTGGTAATGTTAAATGAGCTACAGAGGGCAGTTGGTAATGTTGGAGGAACCACAGAGGGCATCTATGTTCAATGGGCCACAGAGGCCAACTGGTCTAAAAGAGCCATCTCTTCCATTTCTTAAATTATTTATAAGTTGCAAATTTCTAAATGGGTGAAGGTACCAGACTAAGGTCATATATGTCTGAGAGACAAATTTGTACTAAGTAAACTTTGCCAGAGGACCACCGATATCGCTAAAACTAGACAAATGTTGATAATGGGAGTTTTCTTGGGATTAGGTGAATTCTTTGAAGCTAGACATTTTTTTTACCACTTACTCAACCCCCAAAAAGTTACAGATCCAAAATAGTGTATCATGGAAGGAAAAGGATTACATTGGTGTATCTCAGTAGCCTCTTTGTACAGTAGTAGCAGTCTATTTGCAAACGATAGTTTGGCAATGTTGTCTTTGGGGGTGAGTGAAATACAAATGCACTTCAAGGGATTCACCCAGACTAACACAGATCTTGGTAATATATATATGATATATAAGGATATATGTATATTTATATTTTCTCCTTAACTTTTTACAATGGAAGTTGTATACATGTTTACTCACTGCCAATGAACTATTTTTATTGCAATGCATTTATTTTCACCAAGTTTCAAGCACTGCCACATAAAGGTGAAATGCCTAGAAGTAGTTTCTGTTATGAAACTAATGTTAACCGGTGTCAACACACAATAAACACTGCCCTATGAAACTATTGTTTATTTTGATACCTCTTGCCTCCCTGTAATCTTTGGCTGATGGTGGGTGTGAGAGTTCCACAAAAACAAACAGTTATGTTTCAACATTGCAATTCACTTCTCATACGTTGGAGCTGCTACTTATTTTCATGGTCATAGAAACAACAGACAAATAGCACATTTAAGGTTTTCACTGCTCTTATTTCATTTCCACCACTTGACAAATATATGGCACCTGTTTGAAACAATCTTAACTAGTACTCTTAAAAATGATAACCCATTAATGATCACAGTGACCACAAGCAGCCTCACAATTCAAATGATACTTTGCAGGCAAAAGCAAAGCCAGGCAAATATTTGATGGAGAAATTTCAATCAGATCATTACCTACAACTCTCCTTCAAATATTTTGTAGAACCATTCTCAAGTTATTGTCAAAAGTATCATAGATCCTGGAAAAAAATTCTCGGGGTCAATCATTACAACAATCCATGGCCGGTACGAGCTCCAGGCATACTGCTCTTTAGTCTTTTGTTAGTGACCACCATATCAGATTGGACGCTTGAGCATGGCGCACCAAGGACTGATAGCACAAAGTTTTCCAGCGGTAATATTCAACTCATATTGACCGCTACTGGTGTCAGCTGTAAATGGACTTTGCCTGTGTGGGAACCCACAAGGTGGTGGTTGTCTTGTTAAAAACTTAAGTCAAGTGAAGCAAGGGATCTACCTTATCTGGATACATCTATCCATTATCCATATGCCGCTGGTTGGTTGAGGATGAATACATCTCCTTTAATAGATTTCACACATACAGTACAGACATGTAGTTCCTGCACCAGTCGATTGGACGTCTGCCAGTGCCTAGTTGTACAAACACCCATCAATAATATGTCAAAAAATAACCCAAGCACATCAATGGCCACAAAGACTTGCAAATCAAAGCTATGTTCAGTTGCGAGGTCGTCCATGCATCCATGCCCTGGAAACTAGGTGGCAATAGGGCGTGCGGTCGTATTTTATGCCCGGGCGGCCCATTTAGTGCAGGAATTAAATGTTGGCACTGGTCTTGACAAATCACAATCGGAAGACTTGGTTGGAGGAACAGTCCACATCTCTGACACATTCCCTCTGCACTTAAGTTATCCATATGAATCTTCAGACCAACTTTCCTTAGTAAGTTTTGAAAGACTTTCTACAAATTTGTAATAATTGTATTTGATGTCAAACTCCATATCATACCAGTAATTCACTGCAAAAAATATGAAATTCATATTAGTTAATAATCTATAAATGAAAGCATTGTCAAAGGTTTTAGGGTGTTACTAAAAACTCTTATTTGGAAATATGCGGGGCAATAAATCGATTGTCCCAAAATGTATGTGTATTAAAATAGTCCATACATTTGCTACTTAAATCCATTGCATATTTCCTGGCCATGGACAAATAGTTTTTTTCATCTAGTCGCATAGCACAGTGGAATTCCTATAGGAAACTTTTGCAAAGAATATAAATATTATATTATAAATATATCATTACAACAGTAAATTACTTTTGCCAAAGAACATATAATGAATTACATATATTCTCCTAGATTGTGTTGACTTCTCAGCTTCTTTTTCAACAAGCTGAATCGATCAAGCTCTTTTAAACTCGGCAAATAATTGGACGCATGACCAATAGTGCATTTTATATATTTTCAAATCTATCATTTTATGCAGATTTCATTAAACATCAGGACCTCCATTATTGATGTATGGCTAATGTCATAGTGTCAACTGATCAAGAAAAATTATGAACCATTTGTTGCACTGAGGATGCTGCGCTCCGGGACAGATCACCCGTGCTTCAGTACATTTAACCTTGGACACCCCTATGTTGCATCACTATACTGTATAACTGGTATTTTTACAGGCATTTAATTTTCACTATTTTCGCGCTCCACCTGATTGTGCCAAAAAAAATCCTTCAAATAAATATCCAGCTTTATATCTGCTTTGTTAGAGTGCTTAAATGCGCAAATTAAAAGTAGCACAAATACTGTCCAGCAGGGCTGTAAAGCGAAATTTTTCGCACTCAAAATTAAAGCCATATACAGTATCTGGTTCAACTGACCTGCTATGCAGCCGTGTGACTGCCTCACGTGGTGGAACCATATTGAGGGCAGGCACAGCGTCTCGCCCGCCCTCACTGTCACATGGACAGGGTGCGTCTGTAGGAAAGTGGGGTACTTTTCTAGATCAGGATTGAGTGGATCCACTGGAATCCATGGAACCTAGAAAGACAAAAAGTAAATACTGTATAACTGTTTTCTTTCACAGGCATTTAATTTTCGCTATTGCGGATCTCTCCATGATAGCACCAAAATAACATCCATCAAATAAATATCCCGTTTTGTATCTGCTTTATTTGAGTGCTTGTATGCGCGAATTTTATGTAGCACTAATACCCTCCAGCAGGGCTGTAAAGCAAAAGTGCTAGCACTCAAAATTAAAGCCATATACAGTTCATATTTTAAGACTGCCACTGATGTTGAAGATAATCTTAAGTTAAATACAGGTCATTCTTATTTCACAATCACAAAGATTTTAATTAGATGGAAATCGTTCATATCTGAATGTCTCTCCAAGATAAAACATTGAAAAAAAGACATATAGACCAGTCAATGCCTACACACCTTCTTCATATTATCAACACTTAAAAGAAATATAATGTGCATGAAGTTAGTATTAGCAATGTCCAAATACCTCAGTAAGTATTGGAATCAGTAAAAGAATTATTAAAAAGTCACCTCGAAGGCAAACCCTGAAAATGTTTGCAGTGATAGTCCAACTTTTAAAACAAAAGAGCGTGAAGCGTTCAAGCTTGTAGCAGCCATGGATTGTTGCCACGGTCGGGAGAGCTTGGCTAGCAGCTTATTGTAAGATTGCCAATACACCTTCCAGTGAAATTATTTTCTAACTTGTTATATGCATGTGCACTTATTCGGAGGAATATGGTAACTGAATTTCACACTTGAGCTTTTACACTGAACATACCATTCCAGTTTCTTCGTCATCAATAACGTCGAAGGTACCACTCTCATTTTCATTGTACTTAGCAGCTTGGTACATTTCTGCAACAGCAAAATACAAGGTATTTAAAGCATCAAAATGATAGTAAGTAATTTGCTTTATGGTATACCAGGATTTCAGGATAGTCTACTATCAAAGATGAGAGGAAAGAAGATTTTTGATGAAATTGCATTTACTTAACAATAAGGCTAGATATCCCATATTGGTGGTGTTGTGCTGAACTGTCCGAATAGCAATGTCAGTGCAGGTACAAAACATGCCACTGGACAGCTTAACCTTTCCAATGCCGAGGCTACTTTCGTCCAAAGAATAAGGATGCAAATCTAAACCCTATCATATTTGTATTCATTGGATGGCTCTCACTAAGTACTTTCAGATAAGTACCCATGTGTTAGGGTTTCATGCGTTTTTCAGGTTTTTGCATAAATTTGTATTGGCAAATTAGCCGACAGCATCATAAGGATTAAAGCACTACCATTCTCTGAATTACAATTTAAGGCAATGTGCCATCATCTGAGATTGCAAGCTGCTTAAGTCAATTTCAATAATTAGTTAAATCAAAAATATGTGCATGATCTTTAACTCTAAGTATCCTCAGAGATCTGTATCCCCACCTACATAATCCATGGTATCTTTTTTTGCAAGACAATGTCACATTTAGTCTTAATTAAGATATGCAAAAGTATAATCAAATCATCTTACCGTAGGGTACAAAAGGCAAGTCAGTGGGAGGATAAAGTATGAAGTGTTTTTCCCCTTGAACAACACAGTATATGTTTTCATAGTGATCACGATGAGCTGAAAAGAGAAAATAGAGAGCCCCAAAATGCATCTCAGAGCACATTTTTCAAACATTTCCGGAGGAGTATGCACCCAGAGGCCCCATAGCCTGGGCCTCTGGCTCACTGTTACCCACGCGCTGCATGCACAGGGATCCATGTGCTCCTAGATATGGAATCCTAGGAGCCAAATCTGCTCCTGCCTGACCATTTTAAGGTCTATCCCCGGTGTAACCATGCAGGGTCTCCCCCATGAGGGTGTTTAATTCCACAGGCACACACCGAAACAAGTGCGTGCACCTTTGGAACCAGTTGACTCCTGTTGGCAAGAGGAAATTTTCTCTTGTTTGCGCAACATAGCAAGTTGATAATGTGAACTTTTAAAAGATCAAAAAGGATTAATATTCTCTAAAACGCCATATTAGAATCATGCCTCTGCCCTAGCAAAGAGTAACTTTTTCCCTTGCCTACGATGTAGAATGACTAACATGAGAGAGAGAGAGAGAGAGAGAGAGAGAGAGAGAGAGAGAGAGAGAGAGAGAGAGAGGAGAGAGAGAGAGAGAGAGAGAGATAGAGAGAGAGAGAGAGAGAGAGAGAGAGAGAGAGAGAGAGAGAGAGAGAGAGAGAGAGAGAGAGAGAGAGAGAGAGAGTTAATATGTTACCGCATATTTAATTTTCTATAAGCTGCTTAATTTGATAAACTTACTTGAAGTCACAGCTCTTTCATCTCCAATCCAGAAGTTCACTGCATCAGGCTTCTTCCCTGAATAAAACTAATACTGATGATGATGTTGATGATGATAATGATAATAATAATAATAATAATGATAATAATAATAAAATTAATAATAATAATGATAATAATAATAATGATGATGATGATAATAATAATTATACTACTACTACTACTACTACAGGTGAACTTGGATATGACGGACCACTGTACGACGGATTTTTGCATATGACGGACGACATACTAGGTCCCAGTCCGATGCATATCAAGTATTCGTCATATGTATATGACGGATTATGCATATGACGGACCAATTTTCCTGGTCCCATTGAGTCCGTCATATCCAAGTTCACCTGTACTACTACTACTACTACTACTACTACTACTACTACTACTAATTATTATTATTATAACAATAATAATGACAATAATGATAATATCAGTAGTAATAATGCTGTTTTATCTAGAAGTGTTTATGATACACACCCTTTCCCACATGGTTACTTGGAAATAATTATACAATAATTTATTGCCAGTGGCAACCGGAAAGACCACAAGAATGAAATTAGCTAATTCAAGTAGGGAACTGATTCATTCTTTTGCAATAATACATATGTGACTGGATGTATGCCTCCTTACCTAGAGCCTCTGATGCCCAAGGGATCTCCTCTTCTGTGTCCTTAAGAAGATCCACAAATTCATCTGTGAAGTTGGAGTTCTGTTTCTGTACGTAGAATACTCCATTCTGACCCTCTCTGTTCTCTAAGATGTCCAGGAATCTGCCGAATGGCATGACTCTCTCTTCCGGCATCACAAACCGGTCTTCGTAGACAGCGTCTGCATAACCATTGGGCGTGACGGCTACTGTGACGGGCTTCTCTCCCACTGCATCCCTGGGACAGGTACAGGTAGACAAGAGAGAATATTAGGTCATGGTAAACATACTGCTAAAACCAAGACCACTTTCATCAGGGGCTAAGCCAGGATTTAAAAACTGGGTGCCCAAATTTGACAATTGCAAACTTATGGGCATCATATTTTTAAAGGATATTACAATATACTCAGATCCCAACCCTGACAATGCAATGCATTTCAAATGCAAATGATTTGCTTATTACAATAGGTCATTATATGCTTAACAATGACGTGGGAATGATATTAAGGTAAAGAAATCAGTTATATCCTTGAAATGACAATTTTTTAAATTCCTCACAATTTTTAGGGGGTGTCTTAAGGGGTAATTTTTTAAAGGTTTGAGTGTCCAAATGATGCCAAGATGCCCTGTTGGCTAGACTATGACTTTAATGCAGCTTTAAGAAGTCGACACTCCCCTCAGACTGGTGAATTTATGCCACAGAAGGACACATTTTAATAATAGCCCTTAAGACGGATTTGCAGAGATTCAAGTACTTCACACTCTTCTTGGGGCCAACAAGTGGTCATTACATGGCAAAAAGGTGGCAGGACCTGCACAGTCTGGAAGTAGCAGTCAAAAGTAAACCCCTAAGCTTTGAGTGAAAGGGACTGGCAATAAATGTGAATTGATCAAACAGGTAAAAGCATGGTGATGTATATTCTATACTTCGAAATTCAATTTAGTAAAAATCCACAGTGTAGCGGTTACATAATTGTGTGCTTAACTTTGCAAATGAAATCAGTGGATATTTGACCCTGGTCCATCATCAGCCTATCGCTAGCAGGCAGCCAAGACCAAATAGCGTAAAATCTTGCTTTTCTGAGACCTGATTATTCCCTGTTTAGGGTTTGACCCTAGTCTAACAATGGTGAGAGATTTCAGGACTTTGTCGACTTGCCCCAGCTGTCCGTTGCAGCCATAGATCTCAAAACGACCCTGCTAATCAGTTAAACCTTCCTGTTCCAATGCTTTATAGGCTACTTTCGCCCAAAGTACACATTAAAGACGCAAAGATTTTTGAGACCCATCTTGACCCAGTCATGTTTGTATTTATTGGATAGCACTCACTGAGTACTTGCAGGTGAGAACCTGTATGCCAGGATTTCAGTGATTTTTCTTTTTTCTGCATCATTTTGTATTGGTGAAATTAGTTACCAGCAGCATAAGGGGTTAAGTCAGCATTAGGAAGAATCTTTCATTGGTTTTACACCCCGTGGTCAATGGTCATGGTTTACAAGTAATGAGTTTCAACTAGATTGTTGAAAATCATCTATTAAACCCTGTCATGTTGGTATTCATTGGATAGCTCTCGCTGAGTATTCTGAGATGAGTACCCTTGTGCCAGGGTTCCAGTCATTTTCCCGTTTTTTTTGCTTCATTCAGAGCCTGACTCACCTTAGATATTCTGGAGTCCATTTTTTCAGGGCGTGCCAGTGATCTATGGCTCCCCTGATCTTCACTGGTTTGTTAGGGGCGACCCAGTCTCTATAGAACTCCAGCGGCGACGGAACATGGTCTAAAGTTGGCACAGTTGAGTCGAGGGTAGAGTTCTGAAATGAAGCAATCAAGTCATAAAATGGCCGCTCCCAATTCCTCCATTTCTTGTCCGTTAGGATGTGTTTAAGCAGCAATTTACTTCTTGTATGAAGGTTGACAGTGGTGGGAACTTGGGTTTAATTAGAGAATACCCTAAGAAACTATTTGGGCCTATGTTTTATTCATGGTGGAATTGTCCTTTAAGGTGAAATTAAGAAAGGGCATGTCACATAGCTCTTGACTATTCTAGGAACTATTTCAAGTATTTTGGAATACTCATCTCTCTTTTATGAAAGTATCATCATCTATAGAGATAGATGATATTCTCAAACGAGTATCAGAAATAGCAAAACAATAACAATAACTCTCAAGAGATTCAGGCAACTTAAGTCAGAATTTTGCATATGCCAGTATTTTTTTTGCTGGAAGTGCCTGGTGCTTACCTATCTTCTTTGACCTCCACCAGACACCTGCGAAAACTGAGTTTTCTAAATATCCAAACTTTGCTACTTCAATATTGTTTACCATAATACATATCAGCTGGTTCAATTAATTTACCATTAAAGTCCCCCCCCCCCCCCCCTCCACCCTCAAATTTGTAACTTTTTCTCGCCAATATACAATATTTATCAACCCTTTGAATTCACTAGCCCATATCCTTTGGGGGTAGATGGCCATTTCTTGTCAGGTCCTTCAAACAAGATCCCAAAAGGTGACACAATCATCTTTTGCTGTCACCTGTACCTGCAAGGCCATGAACTCCTGCTGAAAGTGATTTCCTAAAAATGTTTGATTTACTGAATATTTTTTTACAATATTTTTTTCTTTGTAATCTTTTTCTTTGTAAATGTGTTTACTTATTTCATATTCTTGAGTTTAGACCAATTTTACACAATCAATATTATTGATGTAAGCAAGCAATAATAAAAAAAAATAATGACTGTGCAGCTGGGCATTGTGTGTATTAACAGACATTAATGATTAACTCGTTGCAAGGTTGGCTAGGTTGCCTCGGGTGGCTTGGTTCTGGTTTAAAGACTTCGGACTGCGCTCACAGTTTTTAGTCTAGAAGTCGACACCGCACCTCCCTAGGCACCGCATGCACCTGGCCTAATCTGATCCCTATAGGCCCTACCTGTATACTACTACAGTGGTAGTTGAGCAACATCTATAGCCTAGTTCTCAGGCTGTATTGTATAATGCCCCCACCACTATATATACTAAGTAGGTTTGATGTCTATCTCAAACTATAGATGGAAGCACTGTTTTCATGTGTTGCAGCAGAGAGATACATCACTACTCCCAGGTTGCAGTTGATAATGATACAGACCACATTTCAAGTGTGTCCCCCTTGAGGATTTATTCAGAACTAAACCTGGAGACAGTGGAGTGAAATCAACTCAGCCTCAGGTCAGATCAGTGAAAGAGCCAGATATCACAGACTTGTAGCAAGTCTACAACATCCACTGTTCGTATTGCCAGATTACCTGAAGCTTCCTGCGAAAGTTGTTGAAGGCTAGAAGCAAGTTTGGCTATTGAAACACTCATGAGTGTGTGTTGTGGTGTGTTGTGCGGATCGCTTCGTTTCATATGGCCATATCTCACCCGAGCACTCACTTTTTGCACAGATTCGTTTTTGTTGTCCCAATAGTGTCTCTAAGTATATAAAACCTTGAGCACAAACAAGCAGTCCTGGAACGAAGTATCGTTAGTATACAACATGCGATAACTAACTAAAAAAACAAATTGTCACTTGAAGGTACATGTAGTACTAATTTGATTGATTGATTTTATTTCGGTATAAAAATGTACATGTACATTACAAGGTAAAACTATTTAAATAAGACATAGTTGCAGTGTCAGAGGTTATACTTGGCATAATATACATATACCTCAGATAGCACGTTAAGTGTTCTGCACTTATTTCTGAAGCGGTCCGGGCATGATGTATCACAGGAAAGATTGACACATATCACAGCAATGTTTATTTTGGCAACAATGGCTAACCTATATGAAAGTCCTCAGACCAATAATAAAGGTCTGAATCAAGAAATAGACAATTCAATATGATTAAGTTACTATTTTAATGAAATATGTACCAAAAACAACAACACAGGCAGTATACATTTTCAATGTCTAAGCCTGCCATACTGTCTGAGGCTTTAATTTGCAGGTCCTCTTTGAATATCTAAATTGAAAAGGGGGGGGGGGGGGGTCACCAGTCATGCCGTCTATATGAGTGGCGCCAAAGTTGCAAACAATGTAATTTGCAAAAAGAAGTGCAACTTTGATGCCACCTATATGTACAAAATGAATGGTGAACCCCCCTTTTTTATTTTAGATATTCAAAGAGACCCTGACAATTATAGCAGCAAGGGTTGATGAAATTCTAACTGCTGATGAAATTCTTACTGTTGGGTATCTTTTAAATGTTACCAGGTTACTGCCACCTTGTCGAATACCCTACTATGCCTTTAATTACCAACTAGAAGCTGGCGCACAGATGCAGTTCACTATTTATTAACACACTTCTGAAGCTGACAGCGCTAAATTCAACAAAATAAATACCGCGAAAACTTAATAACTGCCGCCTATCCCGCCCTGGTCGCGCACATAAAAATGATTCCAACGTCCGGCACAATCGGGTGCTCGTACGCATAAAACGAATCCAGCCAGCACTGAGTTGCACATGTACCGGCGTCTTTTACTGACAGGTAATACAATGATTAAGATTTTGGTTCTCTCTCTTTCCTTTTCACGTTGACAATTAAGATATTTTAGGAAAGTCATGGTTCTACAACAGGTTATACTGTAGTTGACGACTAGAATTATCGCACGTTCCAAAAGTGACAGGAAATAATGACAAATGATGTGACAGTCGCGACAATCACTGACAATGAACTGATGAATGATCTTAGATGACCAAACACAAGTGGATCCGAAACCAGCCGGTCAACCTAAACATGCTAGCCTCAACCAGTGTCAACTAATAGCTGCTAATGGGCCTAAATGGATGCCCTGTGCAACCCCCAGCTGGTGGTGGAGATAAGGTTTCTCTGTAATGTATGATGCGTGCATGAGCCCTGATTGCCTTATCTGATACTCCTGGCATGAGTCCAGCATGTAACTATAGGGCATATAGATATTGGTCTCTCGCTACATATCCATTCTTCTCTTCATCCAAGGAGTGATTTTGTAAAAGAAGGGTACTTTTTTGTACCCAGGTACGGAGGTTAAGTATGGGGGTTCGAAAATCCCCTTACAATCCATAAAATATACGCGGCTGTGATGCCGAGTGACTCCCGAAATGACTGGGCTTCCGAGTGTGCAGCTGCTAAACAGTCAGAGGATTATAACATCTAAAGTTAAAATATGTGTTCCTGTTCATCCAATGTCAGTGTTTTGATAAAAGAAGGGGTGTTTATTTACTGGAAAAAGTTGGTGTTTTTATTAGAATAAAAAAAAATGGCCAGAAATCAGTGCTTTAGGGGTATTATTTAATTTTGATAACAAGTGTGCGCCCCCCTAAATACCAAAGTGCTCACAATCAGACGACAGGTGTCTGCTGCAGTCTGAAACATAAACGAAAAACAACTAAAAGTAAAATTGTGTTTTGCCTGATCCGACCAAGTGAGGCTATCTCGCACTCAGCAGATGAGAGACCAAACATCACAGAACCTCACATCCAGTGAAACACAATTAGTGATGAATAACTGATTAGATATTAAAAAAATAATGAAACCAATTTAAGGGATTTTAGATGAAGTAGGAGGGGAAAGGGGTAGACAGGGGACAGGGACGGATTGGTATTTTTTAGAAAAACATAGCCATGCAAAGGAGGGAGAGGGGGTGAATGGCCAGGGAAGAAGGATACACAACGCCTTTCTTTAAGATTATTCATTTTTTTTCAAGTAATCTAGCCCCTCTCTCTTTGTTGAAATTGAACCTTACATTGGTTCACTTTATGAAACCTTAATTATAGCCACCCCTCAAACCTGTCCTGAGCTATGTATAGCAATTGGTTACAGACATGCTATAATTTGGATTGATCAGTAGATCTGACCAGGGTGATCCATCTACTCAACAGCTGTCAGTGGCTACTATGACTACCACAATCCTGATTGGCTGCTACCTTCTGTCTCATAATTAAATCCACATTCATTGCTAAATAGCAACTGTTGCTGATCATTAACAATTGTGAGTCCAAATTGCAAATTTGCCCACAACTGTCTAATGCCAAGTTGTAACGGGGATTATTAGCCAAAATCCAGGACCAGGTTGTTAATGTTTGACAGTTTGACGCATGAATTTTTCTTTCACCATAGACTTATGACATACCAGATTGAACCTCAAATCAAACACATTTTGGAAGCCAATTGCATGTAATGTCGGAGTTTTGTAGGGCAGTCTATGAGAATGTCAACTTGTCAAGTCAGTATTTTCAAGTCAGAATTTGAACATTTCTCACACTGTCACCGTCACACATATATGTGCATGGTTCTCTAGGTTAATAGTGTAGTTACAAATGCATATATGCATGTGCAGCATTGAAAGGGTAACATAAATTTGAATCCGTGCACAAAATAGATTCACACTTTTTTATTTACTTTTTAGTTGCAGGAGCTGCCAATAGAGGTCTATCTAGAGGTTTGTCAATGAGCCAATCACCAGAGGTTAAGAGATTACGCAAGATGGTGAAGATCGGGACACACAACGGTTCGTTCCATTGTGATGAGGCATTGGCGTGCTTCATGCTAAAGACACTACCACAGTACAAGGAGGCAGAAATTATCAGGTGAGCAGCACCCAGGGAACGGCTGCATATTGGTCAAGCTTCAATTAAAGAAACATATTAAGGAGGCTGTCACTAATGATAACATATCCATCACAAGAAAATAGAAGAGATATTAAATTTGGTTGTAAAACTGCCAATTGAAAAAGGTTATGTTAAAAACAACTAGGGATGTCATCGATAGTCGATAAATCAACATTTTCACTTTGTCAATTAAATCGAATCGAATGGTTAGGTATAGAATCGAAATAATCGATATCCTATACCCCAATAATGGCGTATGATTATTAATAAAAAATACACTTTTCCCAGACATTTTCTGGTTAAACTAAGTATTTTCTCTGGCTTTTGTAAGAGAAATTGGAAGGAATGGTGTACTTTACTCAGGCATATGGCTAAGACACAGGGTATCCAACCGAATCGAATCTTATTGATTTATCGGAAAGAGTATTGCAATTAATCAAATCGAAAAAAGGGATATAAATGACATCCCTATAAATAATTGTGCCCTACGAGCATGTTACAGCGTATCGAATCGAATCGAAAAATATATCAATTAATCGAATCGATAAAATTTCATATCAATGACATCACTAAAAACAACCATTAGGCATGGCTTTTAAGTAGTTATGCTTATTTCAAAGTTCCTTGTTATATAAGAAAGTTTGTGTACGGGTAAGACATATTAAAAGGATTGATTGTATGGTGAATCTATTACAGAGGTAAGTTGACTAATGGAGCTGATGTTTTTGTTGGTTTTGAAGGACGCGGGATGCCAGTCAGCTGTCAGAGTGTGATGTGGTGGTGGATGTTGGAGGAGTTTTTGATCCCAGCAAACACAGATATGATCATCATCAAAGGTAGTGTGAGTTATTAGAACTATTATTAGTGAATTGGAGGTCTGGATGCTAGGATGGATAACTCTTTTATGAAAGACTGCATTCAATTTGTATCTTTATTTACAAAATTTAATATTACAGGACCGCACCAGATTCTAAAAAGAAAGTGCCATATTCACAGATTTGGAGAATCTGTTTAATTAACCCATTAAGGCCTAAAATAAATTGTTTGTTTCCTGTAACCCTACCCTAACAAGTTTAAAGTTTTTATTCAAAAAAATCCCTACCCTAAATTTTGTCTGCCCTCCCAACTCCCAATCAAAGTACAACATGCATAAAACACACATTTTTGACCAAAAAGGTGATCCCCCCAAAAAGATTTTAGTGACCTACCTACCCTATTTTTTTCGGACCGTTACAGGAAACAAGCAATTTTCTTTCCAGGCCTAATACTCAGAGCGGCCAAAACAGGCCTGACGCTTTGGGAAATATTTTACATACAAAAGCATTTTCTGGAAAACAAATTAACAATCTACTCAAAAGTCACAAGAGTTTCATATGAATGGATTCAATGCATTATATTGCTGAATGGATTCAATGTAATAAATTGCTGAATGGATTCAATGTAATAAATTGCTGAATGGATTCAATGTAATGAATTGCTGAATGGATTCAATGTAATAAATTGTTGAATGGATACAATGTAATAAATTGCTGAATGGATTCAATGTAATAAATTGCTGAATGGATTCAGTGTAATAAATTGCTGAATGGATTCAATGTTATAAATTGCCGAATGGATTTAATGTAATAAATTGCTGTCAGAATGGAAACTATAATGAATTGCTGAATGGATTCAATGTAGTACATTGCTGAATTGATTCAATGTAATACATTTCTGAATGGATTCAATGTAATAAATAGCTGAATGGATACAATGTAATACATTGCTGAATGGATTCAATGTTATAAATTGTTGAATGGATTCAATGTAATACATTGCTGAATGGATTCAACATAATAAATTGCTGAATGGATTCAACATTAAACAAATGCAACATCTCTGTGGGGTTGCCAGCACGATTGTATCCCCCGAGGGAGCTTTGTCACCCGAGGGTGACAAAGCTCCCGAGGGTGATACAATCATGCTGGCAACACCACAGAGATGTTGCATTTGTTTTATTATACCGAACAATGTCATACCACGCAATCTTGTGATATCCTCCTCCCCCACTTCCTTAAAGCGGCCTGCTGCATAGGGTGCTGCCATTACTGCTAATTAAGCACTCATAAAAGCTACGATGAAAGGTCAATGCTATTTTCTTTATCGTTGTTCTCAACAATAAGACAATTACATTGTTGACGGCGGCATTCTGCTCAGGCCTTGACATACTTTCGCCACGCATGGGGATCTTGAAAGCATGACGTCCTCAACAATAGAGGTGACCGCTGTCAAGGAACCTACAAAGAAACAGGTAGCCAGCATTTTCGACACATGGCTCTCATCCAATAGGATAAGAGTATCCTCACGTGAGGTATAATAAAAAAAATTGATGAATGGATTCAATGTTATGTGTTTGTACTGCTGGTTGCAGGTCATTCACGGAGAGCATGCACAGCCTGCAGCCGGAGAAGAAGTGAGTGACGAAACTGAGCAGCGCTGGCCTGGTCTACCTGCACTTCGGAGAGGAGTTCAGTATGAATGGGTTCAGTGTAATAAATAACTTATGTTTGTTCTGCTGGTTGCAGGTCGTTCACGGAGAGCATGCACAGCTTGCGGCTGGGGAAGAAGTGGGTGACGAAACTGAGCAGCGCTGGCCTGGTCTACCTGCACTTCGGAGAGGACATTATCGCCACCATTCTGAGCACACAGCCCGACGACACCATCACAAAGGTCATCTTCGACAAAGTCTACGAAAACTTTGTGGAGGAAATAGATGGAATAGATAACGGTATCAACGCTAGTGTTGAAAAGCCAAGGTAAGATTTTTAACCTATTCATCATCATGCCGGGAGATTTCCTTTCAAGACGGGCGTCATCTGAACCTATGATAATTTTGAAAATATTTTAACTATTAATCATAAATTGGAAAAGTCTTTGAAGGAGAGCTGTTAAAAAAGATAACATTTGTTATTTTGCCAGTCACTATCAGTGGACTTATTGACTGCATTCATTACGTACAACAATAGCAAAACCTATTTATGCCACATATTTTTTGTCGCATTTCTTCCACTGGCGGTTGAAAGCTTTTATCATTAAAAATCTCATCTAAGAATCTGCTTTTATCTCTTTTTGCAGATATTCCATAAGCACAAACCTCAGTTCCCGCGTTGGACATTTAAACCCAAAATGGAATGAGCCAGTCAAGGATTCGGAAGTAGATGTAAGTAAATGAGCTGGGTGGAGAATGCTATGCCTCTTGCACCGTGTCTCTTAGGGGGTTGCCTCTAAGATCCCTGACCTGGGGCATTCAACTTCAAAAAACAAGGGGCCTCAATGTGATGAGTACCATTGCAAGCTAGTTAAAAGCCGCATCCCAAAACACACCTCACAGCAGCATATTCATATAAATTACTTAAAAAATCTTTAGCGGTCAGCAATCTCAAAGTCACTTCTTATTGGGCATAGTCAATGGTATCCCTAAGGTAATTCTGAGCCTGCAGTGACTATTACCTTTGAAAGTAATGAGATTATGTCTTTTGAGTGAAAAGTTGTAAATATTGAAATGATATAGAATATGGGGTGACAAAGGACGGTTGGCAATGATATTCTATACCTGACAACACTCAGGAATCTGGAGATACACCTTGTTATATGAATATGCTGCTGTGAGGTGTGTTTTGGGATGGGGCTTTTAACTAGCTTGCAATGGTACTCATCACCTTAAAATAAGTAAATCTCTAATGGCGTATGAAACAGTGCCTTTTACATTCCTATGCTAAGGCTACTTTTGCCCAAGGAATAAGGTCGCAAAGATTTTTGAAAACCATCTAAACCCTGCCATGTTGGTATTCAACTATTCATTGGATAGCTCTCAATGAGTACTCTCGGATAAGTACCCATGCACCAGGGTTTTTTAATCATTTCTTTTTTACGTTTTTTCGCATCATTTTGTGTTAGCCAAATTAGCCACCAGCGGCATAAGGCTTAATTGGGAGTAGCAATGTTGAATGGGGTCATAGTCCTAGCCAGCAGGGTGTCTGTTTTCATTTGGACACCCAAACCCTCAAATAGCTCCCCTCAAGACACCCAAATGTTTTTGTGAGTAATTTCGCAAACTGTCATTTTCAAATACATATTTGAATTTCTCTCACCCTAATATCAATCCCATGACATTGTATATGGATATTATGCATTATTTTAATAAGTAAATACATGTTTGTGGTTGTAATTTGTGTATATTGTGGTCTCTTTAAAAAATAGGATGCCCTAAACTTTTACAATAGGCAATATTGGGCACCCAGTTTCTAAATACTGGCTAAAACCCTGAACGGGGTGCTAGATAAATTGCTATATGGTATTGGCGGTGATGCTGCTCCAGATATCCTTTTAGCCCATAGTCAAGTGGTATGGATGAATGAAAATCATTGGGTATCACTAAGTCATTTTTTCATTGTTTGCAGAACTTATTTAGGAAAGCTATGGAGCTGGCTGGCTCAGAGTTTGTGGAGCGTGTGAAGTTCTACCGCTCCACCTGGTGGCCAGCGAGGGAACTAGTGGAAAAGGCCATAAGTAAAAGGGAAGAGGTGAGTGGTAATAAGGTTTTGATGCTATCAAATTAAATATGATACTGTTTAACTGGTATTTTTACACGCATTTAATTTTCGCTATTTTCACACTCCCCATTATAGCACCAAGATAAAAATCCTTCAAATAGATATCTATATAGTAATAAATATATAGTTTATTTGCTTGAATTCATGAATTTAAAGTAGCACAGATACCCTCCGTCCAGCAGAGTTTTAAATCTTTAGCACTCCAAGTTAAAGTCGTATACAGTATGCTGCAGAACCCCTTTTTTGTAAAACACTCTGCTTGTTAGGATTTCACATTTTACAGGTGTCTGAAATACAGAGGCTGCCTCATATATGATGAATAAAATGGGAACATTTTTGTTACCCTGAAAATTGTCTACTGTTATCGTACTGTCTATGATAGAACAGTATCCTCTTCCTGCACTGACCTAGATTACTTGTTTTAAGCATTGACCTAGATACCATGTTTTCAGCACTGACCCAGATTTCTTGTTGTGTTTTAACAGGTGCATTCGAGTGGTGAGATTATGGTGTTTGATCAGGGCGGCTGTCCGTGGAAGGATCACCTTTTCCAGCTTGAAGAAGAGCTCAATATAGAAAAACCCATCAAGTTTGTTCTGTACACTGACCAGAGCGGCAAGTGGAGGGTGCAGTGTGTTCCGGTCAGCTCAAACTCCTTTGAGAACAGGTTAGTGTAACATCCCATACATCTGTGTGATGACTGAGATATGTCATAGACTTATTATTACAAACTACTAATATGATAAAATATATATATATATATATATATATATATATATATATATATATATATATATATATATATATATATATATATATATATATATAGAGAGAGAGAGAGAGAGAGAGAGAGAGATATAGATATATATATATAGATAGATATATATATATAGATAGATATATATATATATATACATACACACACACACATGAAATATGTATTTAGGAAAAAACTAAACTGAAATGGTGGATTGGCAAGTGTTCAGGCATTGATGTGTTGTATTTCGTGTCATTATTCCAGGTTGTCTCTGTTGGAGGAGTGGCGTGGGGTACGGGACCAAGAGCTGAGTGATCTGAGTGGGATTCCTGGCTGTATATTCGTCCATGCTGGAGGCTTCATAGGCGGCAACGAGACTTACGAGGGGGCTTTAGAAATGGCAACGAGGACGTTACAAGGAAAACCCAGAAAATAGATTCATACCTAGAATAAGTTTCATTCCTTGAACAAGAACATTACAAGGAAACCCTAGAAAATAGATTCACACCTAGAATGATTTTCATTCCTAGAACAAGAACATTACAAGGAAAACCCAGAAAAAAAAATTCATACCTAGAATAATTTTCATTCCTAGAAATACACAGTCTCATCTGTCGCCAATCATGTACAAAAGCCTATTGTGTTATTATTTAAATGTGATCATGCAACACTTCTTTTGAGAAATCTTCCACCAAGAAAGAAACCTAACACACTATTAAGTGACTTCATTTGACCATTTTTGTAAACGTATAAGTTCATGCTAGGATGAATGTGTTTTTTGAAAAAATACTTGTTTTTTTGCCAAGATAATTTGGCCAGAAGACCTGTCATCCAGACACCAAAAATTGCTACCTCTTACACTGATAATAAAACAGGGTCAGTCAACAATACACAAAATGTTGTTTTTTTTGTCAAATAAATTGTCCTATTTTTGATACATGACATTCATGCTTTTAGGCCTGTTTTTCCTATCATTGAGAGATTCTGCAGAATAATCAAACATTCTGACAATTGACAAACCTTTCCCAAACATCAGTCCATTTTATAAGTAGTCATCAGGGATGTCACACCAAAATTCTCCAAATGCCATTTGACATTTTGTCACGTCAATAAAGGCAGATCCTTATACTGAGCAGTCAGATTTTACTTGAAATTATAAACATACTATTTCAGTCACATTTAGCGGGGCCTGGTCAGAAGCTTATGATCTAAGACATTGTCGCCAAATGCATGCTATCTCTCATCACTAATGTGCTTTAAGTCTTGCTCAGTGTGTGTGAGAAAGTTGCCAGTGACTAGGCACTTTGTTGTGGGTATTCCATTCGACTACTATCTACCTCCTAGAGAGTGCTTGTGCTTTTCGAGCAGGGCATCATAATATTTCACAATATTTCAAAATAAATTTGAAAAAAATATCATTGGCCAAGTCTCTCATGATAAGTTCCCTAGTATTTATATTGTATGTTGGTAAGCCTTTATTCTGAATCCAGTCTTCAACTTCAATATAAAAAGATTTTTCGTTTGTTAAATATTACCATAAACTTGTTATTTCACATAACTCATTGTCAACAATGTGTTTCTTAAAATCAATCTTAGTAACACATCATCGTGTGTTTTGCTCATTCTAATAAATTATCTCCTGGTTTCAGACTGAATGAGGTGTACCTTTGTTTTTGTTCACACCAATACAACATTACATTTATTGAAGTAACTTTGCTGTCCATTTTATGCACCAATTTGGTAATACTTCTCTCACCAAAGCATATTTGGTCAGATAATTAGGAGTTAAAGGGCAAATGCACAATCAGAATGATTTAGGTTCAAAATGAGCTTATGCATGCCACCTTTCAAATAAGACCTCCCCCGAACCTGTCCTCTTCAGCACTTCTCAGTTATAGCTTACAGAAGTGACCAAGTAACAAGCCTGAGGCAGCCATATGGGGGTGTTCATGTATCCCAAGATGCACTCTGTTTTTTGCATCTTCTACCGTAAGCACCAGCCTGTGTCACCAGTGTTTAAGAGAGAGCAGTAACAGGAAAGCCTGGCCTTCCCTTTCTTGCTAATTGTTATTCCTGGCTCATCCCTGATCCCAATTTGTGGAAGCAAATAAAACTTCAAGATGTAAAAACTGATACTTACATGGCAGAATTGAGCGGTTCAGGAATTTGGAGGAATGGAAATATCTGTTTCACCTAGGGAACTTCTCCCTTAGACCCACATGATCCTTTACTCAATGGTGCCAGGTTCTTTACTCAAAGATATACATCTTGATAACAGGAAGTGAAGGAATACACATACTAATAAGTCCTACACTATTCCCATGAGTACTAGTAACTGCTAACTGACACAAGTGTTGTAATTTCCTGTAAGTGATTAGCACTAACTGATTTCATAGCAATTAGGAAGTAATGGTTTCTACCCAACAATAAGCTACAAATCAAAGGTAAGCCACACAGCATAACTTCCAAGGACTGTTGGAATATGCAATAGAAAATTGAAGAAGTTCAATCTTTGGGAATTGTGACCACTTATTGAAAGCCAGGAATGAAAATCTAAGTAGGAAAGGGGAGCCCAGCTCCCTATTATTGCTATCTCTTAAGCACTGGTGACACAGGCTGGTGCTTAGAAGATGCAAAAAACAGAGTGCATCTTCAAATTCTTGGGATACATGGACGCCCCCTGTGGCTGCCTCTGGACTGTTACTTGCTGAACTTCTGTAAGCTATAATAGAGTAGTGCTGAAGAGGACAGGTTCGGGGGAGGACTTATTTGAAAGGTGACATGTATAAGCTCATTTTGAACCTAAATTATTCTGATGGTGCATTTGCCCTTTAAGTAAATCCACTTTCGTCCAAAGCACAAGGATGTAAAGATTTTTGAAAACCATCTAAACCCTGTCATTTCGGTATTCATTACATAGCTCTTGCTTAGTACTCTCAGATGAGTATCCATTCGCCAGGATTTCAGTTGTTTTTTTGCATCATTTTGTATTGGCAAAATTAGCTACCAGCTGCATTGAATAGCCCAGGTATCAGAATTGTCAGCAAGTGAAAAAGGATAATGCTAATACATGAATGGTGATAATGTTTTTATTTCAATAATCATCCCTTTTTAAGGGTTGATCTCCTACTGGATCACCTCTTCATGAAATCACAAATGTATCGCCATCGCATTTGTTCGCTTTTTCAATCATAATTGTTTGTTTATCTCTTTTGTTCTTGATGAAGTTCTGTCAGCAACTAGTTTGTGCTTATTGAGGCTTTGTTATCTTTTCCTTTTAGCTTATCGTGTTAATCAATGTCCAACCATGACAAAGTTTCTCTTCTTTTTGGTGGTGTCCTCAAAAAGTTGCTTTTTTGGCAATGTGTGATTGGCATTGGACTGATGCTCTGTCACAGCACAGAGAGGGAGGCATTTAAGAACTTCACATCCCTTTCATAGGGTCACCAAATGGTCATTAAAGCTAATGACCCAAAGACACCATATGCTTTCCATCACTGTAGGACTTCCTGCCTAAAGAGTATACTCAATCTTAGACTCCCCACAGGTCTGTGTTACCTAAGCATACATCAACTGCCACATGCAGACAAGACAACACTATACAGGTCTGTGTTACCTAATATAAGCATACATCAACTGCCAAGTGCAGAAAAGACAACCCCCCCCACAGGTCTGTGTTATCTAATATAAGCATACATCAACTGCAAAGTATCTGGAGGTCTCTTAGAAATAGGCAAGTTATAACCGTATAAGCAGAACAAAGGACTTACAAATAGAACATAGGATTTACAAATAGAACATAGTTGATTTCCCTGGGGTATATTTTCCTAGGAAATGCAACACCCTACATGTGATGTTTTACTAAGAAATTTTACCCCTCTGGAGTAATAGGTGCTTTGATCTTTTTGCACTTGAATTGTTTCATCCAGCCTGCTTTAATTTCACTAGTTAGCTTATACAAAGTATATATTGCCAGAAATATCTATTGTTGAGAAATATACCATTCCAGCAGAGTGTAAATTTCTGTGGGTAAAAAACTGAAAAAAAAAACAATCATAGTGTTATCAAACAAAAATGGACTGAGGGACCATCAAATTACTCTCTCTCAAGGGGCAATGTTTCTCTACTAGGACAAAGCCATTTAGTTAAGTCAGTATATGTTCCCTCCAAACATATTTTTGAATGGTGGGACGTCAAATTGCACTTATACTAAGCACCCAGAGTACACGGTTAAGACTATACTCCTCCAAGAGAACCTCTTAAGGAATGCGACCGCATCTTTATTGTTCTCTCATACTAAGGCTTAAGTGTGACTAGCCAGCTTCAAGTTATGGTGCTCATAGGCAATAACAATAATGATACAAATATAAATAATAACAATAATAATAATAATTGAAATGATACAAATACTACTACTAATAGTAGTAATGATATGATAATAATACTAATATATATATATATATATATATATATATATATATATATATATATATATATATATATATATATATCGGTAAATTCTTATAATATAATAGTATGCTGTCCAAAATCCGTAGACCAGACCTCCATGTACGTGTAGCTCCATTCCTACAACCAATGACGATCATCGGATGTATCAAATTCATCCCCCAAATTTATCCAGGTGAGGTAGTGGATTGCGATACCACACTACCCCAACCCAAACATTCCTGGGGGTCGTCGGGGTTCGGAGCCAACTGCCGAGCACGAGATTCGTGATGGCGCAGCCGCTTCTGGTCTCCTCACCCGTCGGACCTGGCTAGTAGTCGAGTTTGTGTGGTGAAACGTTGGCTAGGCTCACTAGAAAGCGATCACCTAGCATTACCTGTGTTATTTACACTTGATGTCATTGTTAATTCTCGAAGTAAGCGTTTGGTTCTTGGTGAGCACTGCCCCCGTGAAGACCCCCATCGTGGCCGGCCTCCAGCGAGTTTGGTGTGGCGAGTACTGTCGATGATTGGCTTGCACCCGTATTTATACCCGTCGCCGTCTAGACACGTGACTGCAATCGTTGTGCAATCTCTCTGATGCGTCATCAGATAATACTGCAACGCTAATTTGCTGGAATATTGCTGATAGGGCACATTGCAGACGGAACCAGTGGCGCCTCCTTCCCACTGTGCATAGAATATTCCATTTGATGTTTGACTCGTACATACCGTACGTACCTTGTACGTACATTGTATGTGCAGTGCCCACTGCACTGTAATATACGGATTGAGAGTTGGGCAGATGGTTGATTTATACATGTAGCTAAGGCCAGAATGTCCTTTGGTTGAATATGGAATTTCTTTTTTCGTCCCATCAGCCACAATTGGTATAAATGTGACGAAAAACGAAATTCCAAAATTCCGTTGGTTGGCTGAGGCCGCCAAGGAGACATTTAGACATTATTAATGTGGGATTATAAGGCAGAGATGAGATTTTTGTATAAATCAGCGTGTTTAGAATTGCAGACGTATCGTTGTTTGTCTTTCTTGTAATTGCAAGTTGTCACGTACGAGGGATGACCGCTCAAACTTACATGCCACTTTAAATTGCTTAACCAGTGTTAACAATTGAACCGATCATAAGTCTCCATCTGTCATGAAATCATTTGAACGTGCCTGGTTACATGTTATTCCTTGAGTAGGGGGTGTTACAGGAAACAATTTCTTTCTTTTATGTCACTAAAATTAGCTGAATAAGATATTGATGTACAAATTGGTCAATCAAACATCAATTTGTATCCCAGAGGGATGATTCAATGGTAAAATATTGTTGACTAATCGATAGCCAAGTGTATTTCTCAATATTTCATATAGTGTTGTTTCTGATTTACTAAAGATGTTCATTTCTGTATATATATATATATATATATATATATATATATATATATATATATATATATATATATATATATATATATATATATATATATATATATATATATATATATACAACTCGCAATTATATATATATATATATATATAAATATATATATATATATATATATATATATATATATATATTTATATATATATATATATATATATATATATATATATATATATATATATATATATATATATATATATATATATATATATATATATATATATATATATATATATATGAGCAACTTAATTGAAACATTCTTCAGAGTAAAGATGAGATGTAAAGACATCCGTTTAAGAATTTCCAGATTGCATTCAATTGGACCGCATTTTGATAAACCTCAGGGGTACCGACATGTATTGACGCAATGTGAGAACACTTTCTCTCGTATGATCGTCCAATTGTTAAGCAGTTGAAAGTGGCATGTTTGTTTGAGCGGTCTTCCCTCGTATGTGACAAATTGCAATTTCATGAAACGAAGACAAGGATAAGTTTGCAATTCTAAACACACTGGTTTATTGAATAATCTCACCTCTTAAAACACTTCATTTCTTATAATTTCTGAGTCTTTTTCATTCATAACCATTTTTTTCATTTCAGAATATTTCCCATGGAGAAATTATTATGGAAAAGAATGGATATGTAGCGAGAGACCAATTACTATATGCCCTTTAGTTAAGTGCTGGACTCATATCTTTGTTTTTGTTCATACCAATATAACATTTCATTTATTGAAGTATCTTAGCTGTCCATTATTTGCACCATGTTGGTGATACCTCTCTCACCAAAGCATATTTGGTCACATACTTAGGAGTAAAGTAAATCCATACACAACCTGAGAATGTCCTACAAATTCCTCGCAATTCTATGCTTCATTCCCAATTGAATATTACGTATTATAGCATGAAGTATCAGCTGCGAATTTATTGGCGGGGCCATCAGGCCCGCCTTTACTGGGAAGGTGTTTTGAGATGTACATGGGCAGACGTCACGTGATCTAAATCCAGAGGCCGGACTGAATATAATTCTCTATTCTGATTGGTTATAATATAAAGGTTTTCCCAACAAAAGTATTATATTAGAACAGTTATCAACCATTTAGTAGATAGATAAAAATAGTAAACCACTAACTAACTTCAAAGTGTTTTTATATGGTGGCATGCGCAAAGTAATTTTTTTCGAAAATGTGACCCAATCACGGTCGACGGATTACAAATGCGGAACTGTGGTCTATTAATACACATGAGCGGCGATAAAACAAGATCCAAAGACGCCCATGTGCCAAAATAAAGAATATTTCTTTCAATAGAAATATTGTAAACTATCTATGACGTCGATAAAGTTAAAGTTGAACAGTATTATTCAATCAAATAACTTACAAAAGTCAATTTTGGTTAACTACTCTAAGCATATTACTGTACTCCTTCTCTAGCTATAAGTAGCATCATTGGCGCGTGTGAGGGGAGCACAGTTAATAATTGTTGCGCTTCCCCTCTCACTCTGGATCTGTAGTCAGGTCGGGAGCTCGAAGGGTATGCTAAATTTAAACGAGGGGATTTGCCCCAATACCCTCTGCACGCTGTGACCGCGCCCTATGTGGCCTGCCCGAGATCTGCGGCGTTGCCAATGACTGCCAGCTGTCTTTCGTCACGGCCTGGATTAAAATCCTTGCAGGTGCATAAAATATTGATGTATAGACTTGGAATCAAGCCTCCGATTGATTTCCCCGCTGGCCACACCTACCTACATTCCCCCTAGTAGCAACTTGGCAGAAAAACTGACAAAAAACGAAAATTCCAAATTCTAGTCTTTACGTGCTCTTGCGCGGCAGCATAGGCAGGGCCTTCCAACTGCAAGATCGCATTAGCATGCCATATCTTAACCCAAAGAATACTCGTAGCATTAAGAAATTACGAACAAATAAGTAAATTCAACTGAATGACCAAAGTTTGTGGAGAATAACTGGAACGACAGCAAATGACATGCGCTTCAGTCGGTTAAACATCTCACGTATCAATTTCATATCTGTTAGCTAAGCTTTCTGAACTTTTGGTACATAGGTTAGGTAGCCCTAAGTGTGAGGTCGCAGAGATATCTGTGTGTTCTGATATTTTTTCATTAAAATAATTGCCTAAACGAAAAATAAGGATTTCTCTAATTCCTCCACCTGTTTCAACTGCCTAAATACGCCATAGCCACAATTTGGCAGAAAAACTGACAAAAAATGAAAATTCCATATTCTGGTCTCAATGTGTTCCCGAGCGGCAGTGCAGGCAGGGTCTACCAACTGCAAGATTGCACTTTGTGTAGAATGCGATACCTAAGTAAGTACCCTACCCTCGAGAATACTCGTAGCATTATGAAATTACGAACAAATATGTAAATTTTACTGAATGACCAAAGTTTGTGGAGAATAACTAAGACAACTGCAAATGACATGTGCTCCAGCCGGTTTTCCACCTCACTTATCAATTTCATATCTGTTAGCCGAGCATTCTGAACATTTGGTACATAGGTTAGGTAGCCCTAAGTGTGAGGTCGCAGAGATATCTGTGTGTTCTGATATTTTTTCATTAAAATAATTGCCCAAACGATAAATAAGGATTTCTCTAATTCCTCCACCTGTTTCAACTGCCGAAATACGCCATAGCCGCAATTTGGCAGAAAAACTGACAAAAAATGAAAATTCCATATTCTGGTCTCAATGTGTTCCCGAGCGGCAGTGCAGGCAGGGTCTACCAACTGCAAGATTGCACTTTGTGTAGAATGCGATACCTTAAGTACCCTACCCTCGAGAATACTCGAAGCATTATGAAATTACGAACAAATATGTAAAGACCCCTTCTTCCGTGAAATACGTATTAACGCGGGTGCGCCCCCTCTGTACCTCAATGCTCAGACCCAGGAATCTTTCATGTTTACTATCTGCATGGCGGGTACTTTCCAGTTAAGTACACATTCATAAATCAATAGTTGTTGCTTTGTTTTTATTGAGATACTAGTCGTGTAGCAATCCAACCGGAAGACGGTATCGTCGCCCTGGCAGAGTGCTATATAGTAAGCTAATGCGAGATGTCCGTAGTCCGGCCGTCCATGTTTGAAATTCTGAGGCCGGACTGAATATAATTCTCTATTTTTTACTCTCATTTGCCCTCATTTAAATCTCACATTACCATTATGCTCACTTCGTGCGGTCATTCTTGCTTGCTGTAAACATTACATTTTTAATTGAGAAAAAAATTATGAATATTGAAAAAAAATATGCTTGATTGTTCATTATTCATAATTCAGTTTTCAATTTTTATTAATCACCTTATAAATATAAAAAAAATATTTTTCCACAATGTAGTTAAATCGTTTTTGATATTTTCAATTTATTTCTTGATATTGAAATTTTTGGGATGCTTAATTGGCGGGGCCCTCAGTCCACGCCTATATGGGAAGCTGATTTGAAATGTTCATAGTCCGGACGGCCATGTTGGAAATCCTGAGGCTGGATTGAATATAATTATCTATTCTGATTGGTTTTAATATAAATGTTGGCCCGGTACATTACCTTTGCCACGGAAAATTGTGCCTTCATTATTTTAATTTAGCATGATTTTTTCAAATATATAACATATTTTAAGCGGACATAAAGTATATTTTTCGGTATAGGAAGGAAAATTACTAAAGAAAAAAATACCATGTGTATAGAATGAAATCAGGAGATTTCGTAACCAAACTGGTTCGTAACCAAAGTGATGCGTAACCAAGAAGCTTCGCACCCAAGAGATTTCGAAGTCTCCAGCTTGCGCCTAGAATTCCGATATTTGTTTCAATTCTACAAAAAATGATACAAATCTAGCCATTATGAATTATTTTCCTCTATAATGTTAATGTTCTTTATACATCCGGTTCCCTCACTAGATCATAAATAACTTGGCCCCGCCTTTTGACTATTGATGCTTTGCATCAACAACCGTACTTGTGTTCACCTGAAAAGAGACTATAATCATCTCTAACGTTTACTGACGCCACCAAGTGAGAAAAACCTGAACCAACCTGAGCACCACGGGGACATTCTGAAAAGACTCTATAATTATCTGACGTTTAGTGGCGCCACCAAGAGAGAAAAACCTGAACCAACCTGAGCACCACAGGAACATTCTGAAAAGACACTATAATTATCTGACTTTTACTGGCGCCACCAAGAAGGACTCAATTCTAGAAGGGAAATTGTGCATTGAGCATGTAATATTTTGATGGAAAACGCGAAGTTGTGCGGTGAAAAGGCGCCCGCGACCGCATTTGTTATAGTTCTACATGTATCTCACTAGACTGTATTGATAACTGGAACAATTGAGCAGTTGTTGTAGTTAAATATGATCCCGTGTTATGTTGTGTGCTTCATGCACAAGTCCACCAAGCTGCACGGCACCATCATCGTACCCAAACCTCTCCCCCCCCCCCTCCCCCTGATTGTTGGCGCGCAGCAGCTCAAAGGACTGGCACTACTCTATTTCAAAAAAAAGTGCCAGTCGCTGCGTATTTGTACACAGCCAGGATCGGCACTGAGGTAGCCGTACAACACGAAATGTGAGCGTCCATCATTTTTTGTTATGAGAAAAAGTGCGCAATAAGTACAGCCATTACCAACATAAAAACAACACGGAGAAACCAACGGCGCCAAATATACACCATTTTATTGACAAACCATCAGAATATAATGATTTTAAGCGTGAAACAACGCATTGTACATTTTGAAAAAAGTACCGGTCTCGCGCATAAGTCGCCTTAACCTAGCTAAGCGGCTGCCTAAGAACGAGGATGTAACCTCGCATTTTCATCAAAAAGACCTTTCAAAACACGGCTATCAACAACATACAGGGTGCCTAAACACTAACGAAGCCAAGGACATAACATTTCACTGAAAGACGATCATAATAGAATGATTTTAAGTGTGTAGAAAACGAATTGTAGGGTTATTTGTGTGGTCACGTGATCACTGCCTGTATCCAGATTACACTTACTATCTTAAACATAAAATGGGAAAGCGCAAGCGAACACATTGGGCTGGCGGCCGTAGGCCGCACACAATCAAAGAATTGGCACACAAACGTCAAGTGAGAAAAACCTGAACCAACCTGAGCACCACAGGAACATTCTGAAAAGACACTATAATTATCTCTAACGTTTACTGGTGTCACCAAGTGAGAAAAATCTGAACCAACCTGAGCACTACAGGAACATTCTGAAAAGACACTATAATTATCTCTAATGTTTACTGGCGCCACCAAGTGAGAAAAACCTGAACCAACATGAGCACTACAGGAACATTCTTTTTTTAAGCGTTTAATACGTCATGGCACAAAAGTGCCTATATCTCACCTTTTTGTTGGCTGATTTCAATAAAAAATATATATATATATTTTATTATTGGGCTGGGTTTCCCCCTACCAGCTTACCAAACACAAACAAAGTCCGCTCAAGGATGCCAATGCGGTGGGGAGTTAGATTCAGCAATACTTAGCTTAGCTTAGGCAAGTTTTGATACCACGATTCTTATATATTTGTTATCAATATTCCAAATTAATTTTTTTATAAATTCATAATTTATTTTTCTGCCAAGTGCAGATAAGACAACCCCCCCACAGGTCTGTGTAACCTAAGCATACATCAACTGCCAAGTGCAGATAAGACAACCCCCCCCCCCCCACAGGTCTGTGTAACCTAAGCATACATCAACTGCCAAGTGCAGAAAAGACAACCCCCCACAGGTCTGTGTAACCTAAGCATACACCAACTGCCACATGCAAATAAGACAACCCCCCCACAGGTCTGTGTAACCTAAGCATACATCAACTGCCACATGCAAATAAGACAACCCCCCCACAGGTCTGTGTAACCTAAGCATACATCAACTGCCACATGCAAATAAGACAACCCCCCACAGGTCTGTGTAACCTAAACATACATCAACTGCCACATGCAGATAAGACAACCCCAACAGGTCTGTGTTACCTAATATAAGCATACATCAACTGCCAAGTGCAGATAAGACAACCCCCCACAGGTCTGTGTAACCTAAGCATACATCAACTGCCAAGTGCAGATAAGACAACCCCCCACAGGTCTGTGTAACCTAAGCATACATCAGCTGCCACATGCAGATAAGACAACCCCAACAGGTCTGTGTTACCTAATATAAGCAAACATCAACTGCCAAGTGCAGATAAGACAACCCCCCACAGGTCTGTGTTACCTTAGCATACATCAAATGCCACATGCAGATAAGACGACCCCCCCCCCCCCCCCATCGTTTTATGATCTCCACTCAAAAACAATTCATTCTCTTTAACCACTTCCTTAAAGGCCCGGCAAAAGAGCACCAGTTGTGATGTTCAACAAAGTGCCTTACAGCTGACTAGCAATGTTGCAACAGCATACTAGATCTAGTAGTTATGCACAGACATCTACCGAAACCCCTGTAAAGCTGTTTCAGCTAACTCCTGAATGATGTTCAATGTTTCATCTAATTCCTTGGATGAATTAGATTGTCCCATGTTTATTGATTTGATGAGAGACACGTCATATTTTGCTGATTTAGATATCCGGAGGTCTCTTAGAAATAGGCAAGTTATAACCGTATAAGCAGAACATAGGATTTACAAATAGAACATAGTTGATTTCCCTGGGCTATATTTTCCTAGAAAATGCAACACCCTACATGTGAAATTTTACCCCTCTGGAGTAATAGGTGCTTTTATTTTTTTACACTTGAATTTTATCATCCGGCCTGCTTTAATTTCATTAGTTAGCTTATACAAAGTATATATTGCCAGAAATATATAGTTGAGAAATATACCACTAAAAAGATCCACTAAAAAGAATCACTAAAATTGAAAGACCTGTGGGCCCAACAAAACATTTATAGAGAGCCATGATATGTGGATGTCCAAATCCCTATTTTGTCTGGTACATTTAAGTCTTCACATTCTGATAACATAACCCTGGGGTTTTTCTAACCCACAATAGCCCAGCCAGACCAAATGTTACAGTGCCGACATTAATTCCTGAACTAAATGTGTGGGCAGACTGGGCACAATACTAGTAAACGATTGCCACCCAGTTGCCTTGGCACAGGTGCACGGACAACTGACCGTGGCTTTGATTCGCAAGCTACGTGGGTCATTGATATGCTTGGTCTAATTTGTGACATGTTATCCATGGGTGTTTTTACAACCAGGCACTGGGAGATGTCCGGTCGACTGGTGCAGGAACTAAATGTCTGTACTGTATGCTAGTAGGAACTGTATAAAGTCTCTTTGAATTTTATCTCTTGTTTGCACAGATCTCAAAAGGTCTGGGCTGTAGCACAATGCCAAATTTAGCCTCCATACTTTCTGGCCTCTTGTTGTCGTCCTGGAAGCTGAAGGTGTACTTCTGCAGAAGGGAAGTGAAGAACAGAAAGAGTTCCATTCTTGCCATAGACTCTCCCAGACACACACGTTTACCTGCAAGGAGGAGGAGACGGATGTTAGCGGTTCACCTGTTCTCATACTTGACCCGCCCAATGCTGAGGCTACTTTCATTCAAAGCACGAGGTTGCAAAGAAAACCATCTAAACCCTGTCATGTTGGTATTCATTGGATAGCTCTCGCTGAGTACTCTCAGATGAGTACCCATGTTGCATTGTTTCAGTCATTTTCAGGTATTTTGCATCATTTTGCTTTGGTCAAATTAGCCACCAGCAGCATAAGGGGTAAAAAAGCTGCAGCGTTGAGGAACTGCATATGACTCAAAGCTCTAAGTATGTGAGCTAGGACTGATCTTAGGCAGCAATGAAATTGTGGTATACAATAAATATGCAGAACGTCCTTTTCAATGTCCCAAACTCATCCACCTGCCTTACACACGTTTGAAAACATTTCACCAGCTTAAATAAATGAGTCAGATAGCTTAGGGGTGAGTTTGAATTTGAGATTTTGTTTTTCGTCACATTTATGCCAATTGTGGCTAATCCGTGACTAGCCAGTTGTAAGTAGTGGAAGAAAACGGAGTACCCGGCGAAAATCACCGCCAAACCCCAAGTCACTGGCTTAGGGGTGAGGCTAATTGACTATCAATTCTTTTCGCTTGAGTAATTGAAAATACGAACAGTTATGTTTGTTGCTTCCTACCAGGTCATATAGTATTGTATATGGCAATTTTCATTCACCATCTTTGCAGTCGCATTGATAAATGCATCTTAGCTGTGAATCCTGGATTGATGTCATGTGGCTTAATGTTCCCATTACCCTGCTTTTATTTGACCATTCATCCCATACAGAATACATGTATATAATGCCTGACAGTGTCTCTGATAAGGTCTACAATATGCACCACAGGAATACCCATCTGGCAGATATTTGTTGAAAATGAGTAAATATATTTTGCCACAATTTTATTGCATAACTTTGAAATACAGTCAAAATTGAAGAAAATGAGATTCCACAAATCCCTTCATTACTTTAAGCTATAAATATGACAGATTTCCATAAATTAACACACATGCACTATTCATGTTTGAAGCGAGCAAATTCATGATGTTTCGATGAGGAAGAAAAGGACCAAAAACGTTCCTAAGTTGTTTGTTAGCTCCTGTCAAATTACTTTCATGTGTCGTGTGATTCCGCTGTGGCTGTGATTCGTATTTGTTAAGTTGCTCTGATTTTGAGGAAATCTTATAGGCTATAACGTAATTGAAATGTGAAAATATCTGAAAGATCTGAAAATGACCCTATTGTCATTTGAATCTATTCATACTTACCGATACCAAATGGTATTAACTGCTCTATCCTGATAACACGAGATTTGGTCTCATCGAGGAACCTCTCTGGTTTGAATAGGTCTGGTTCGGGAAACAGAGTGGGATCAAAAAATACCGAGTCCAGATTATAAATCACTTGCGTGTTGCCCGGTATGCTGTACCCACGAAAGTTGATGTCAGCAACTGTAGCATGTGGTACAGAGATAGGTAAGAGACAAGCCTAGAAATAGAAAAAGAAATACCAAGGGGGTGAGTGTGAACATAAACATACACATACGAAAGTTATCATCAGCTCCACACCACTCCATCCGACATAAATTCTGAACTACGATAAGCACAGCAAGCTGTATGTTCAAGGTTCTTTCGGCATACATCCATAAAAACTCTTTGTCAGACTCGCCGATGCAGAGCGAACAGAAATAATTTCTCACTTGAATTCAAGCTTTTCACAAACCTAAATCCACCTTAGGGCTATTCCATTTGAATATCCAGGGGGGGGGGGGGGGGTGGAACGCTCACCTATTAAAAAATAATGGGGAGAGGGGGTCAAGATAAAAAAAAATCATTGGGCGAGGGGTCTGTCAAATATTGAAAAACATGGGGTGGGGGGGGGGGGGGGGCTACCTGGCAAAAAAAATAACTTCGGGTGTGGGGTATATACTATATATACTGAGAATTCGCAGGTCGGGTGCCAAGACACTGCCATAAAATGCTGTACACCCCTTCTCGAAAATGGAGCAGGATGTATCCAAAAACCCAAAGAGAGCAGACGCTTGCAAATTTCAGTCAATGAAATTTAGAGCTGGGGCTCTTTGAGCAAACGTTCGCCTTCATTTCTATATTTGAATACCCAGTCCGCTGTCAACCCGCCATGTTTGTCCTGGCGTTCAGCTCCAGTACCGGACATACGCTGCCCCGAAATTAGGTAAGCACTATAATTCCTTCCCCACGAATTAAACCTTCAACCCGAACCTACAAGTGTCTACAGATTCCCGTGTTTCAGTAATAAAACGTCGGATAAAGCCACCCTGCTCCCTCCTACATCTTGTAGTTGCATCTTCCTCGTCTTGGATGGGGGTGTCGAGCATTGAGAAAAACAAAGGGGATGGGTTGGTGAAAAAAAAAATTGTATGGGGGGGGGGGGGGGGGGGGGGTATAAAAGAAAAAAAACACGGGGAATGGGGTTGTATTTAAAAAAAACATTGGGTATGGGGTTTTGAAAAAGTAATGAAAATCATTGGGGGGTGGGGGGGGGGGGGGGGGGGGGGTTTGATGAAAAAAAATCATTGCGGGGGGGTTTACATGAAGAAAAATCATTGGGGGGGGGGGGGTCTGAAATTGTGGGCGTTCCACCCCCCCCCCCCCATGTATTTTTAAATGGAATAGCCCTTTATTACTTCCTGTCATCTATTTCCAAGTATACACTATGTTGGTATACTATAATGCACAAATAGTGTTTTCCACAATTTCTAGCAGCGGTGTGTAAACGGTTGGCTTCCATCTTTGAAAGCGACCTCTGTCGGGGGGACCGAAAGAATGTAGTTGCCAAGACAACGAGTGATATTTAAGGGGTCCTAACTATTGGACATTTTTGTATATATATATATATATATATATATATATATATATATATATATATATATATATATATATATATATATATATATATATATATAAATATATATATATATATATACATACACACACATATGAGTGGAGTTTTACTGGATGAATACCTTTCTCTGTATTTCATGTATGGTAGCCTCTGTGTAGGGCATTTGATTTCTGTCCTGCATTGATGGAGGACGCTGACCTAGGACGTCATCAATTTCCTCTTGGACTTTCTTTTGCACCTGTGGATTTGTGATCATGTAGAGCAGACCCCAGCGGAGGGTGGTTGATGTGGTCTCAGTGCCGGCAACAAACAGGTCCTGCACGTCCCTGGCAAACATGTCATCTGCAGCAAAATTTACAGATAGCTGTCATTCATAGGGTCGATTTATATTGACAGCATCACCTTAGTAGCTTACGATGGTGAAGGTGTGAGTGGCAGAATTTTGATTTTTTTCGGTTGTTTTCCGATGGTGCAGCTGTGAACGGCAGAATTAAAAAACAATATTTCTGTCGCTTTCCGGGAAAACAGCGGAATTTCTTTTCTGCCGTTCACACCTGCACCATCATAGTAGCTGCATGGAAAGTTTGAAAAATAGCAAGGGGCAAAATTGACACGTTTTATTAACAGGCCTCTGCAGGACAAACGAGCAGGAGCTTCCTCTCTTTATCACTTAACTCCTGCTCGTTTGTCTTGCAGAAGCCTGTTAATGAAAGGTGTCAATTTTGGCCCTTAACATGTGCATCATGGTCCATGAACAACTGACTTCAGGCACCAGGTTGTCCGGGGATATTGTCTCATGAACGTACAAAAGTAAACATGTGTGGGCATTCTTGTTAACAAGCTTTCCCTCAAGAATGTCCCCAAATGTTTCTGAACATAAATGGAGATAAAACAAATAAGAATTAAATGTGGTCAGTGAATTGTATGCAATATTTCTTCATATGTTAAAGAAAAGTTTGTAGGACCAGTAAGAAGTTTGCAGGACCAGTAGTTCCTAGGTGTCACTGGTCCTACGGGTCCAGTAACATTTTGCGTTAGGGTTGAGGCCTGTGCCTACCACCACAGTAACAACACCGCATTTAAGTTGTAAGCATGGAATTGACAAGAACACATGCAGGGTAGAAAGTGTATGGTGTACAGTCAATCCTGTCCATACACGCGACAAACAACTCGGTGCAAACGGGTCGTCATCATTAAGGGCTCCCTCGTTGGTGTGTGTGTGTGTGTGTGTGTGTGTGTGTACATATTTCTGAGTTGTGATATCACCTACAGAACTCAAATTATAGTGGTCACTGAAGAAGCATGGGTGCGTTGTGAGATCGATCTCACACTGTTTTTACAAATATCATTCGTACTCTTGGTATGGTATGGGTTAGGTTTAGGGTTAGGTTAGGGTAACATCAGCTCCAAACACGCGCAAGTAAAGTTGGTTTATATAGGGAGAGATAGGGAACGAACTCACAAAGCAGAATTACAGGACTGTGTGCATGTGTTGGGGTGGGGGAGGGGGTGTTCGTAACATGCGTGTTGCCTTTGAAGGATACTAACCATCAAAGGAGCTGTCATCACTGTCGATCTCCTTTCGAATGGTCATCTCTTTGAGGTAAGCATCAATGAAATCGTTGATATTAGATGGATCAAAGTTCTTGCGATGCTCTTCCACTGATTTTCGTATCCAGTTGTCAATCGTTTCCTGATTGGCAATTATCCTGTTAACCTGTGAAACAGATTGTAATATATATATATATATTTATCTCATGATTGGCAAGATTCTAGGCTTTTGATTGGTCAATTGGAGGTTAAAATGAGTCTGTATTAACCTCTCGGAATCCTATATTAACCTCCCAGTATTCTTATACTAACCAGCTGCTTTTTAGGTTAGGGAGAGTTGAGCATTGCATCAAATGATTATGCCCATGATGCGATTCCCAATTCTCCTTACCCCCTAAGTGCATGATGCAATCACCAATTCTACCAAACATTGCAGGATGGCTGCCCCAGTAGCAGACAATGCTCTGCTGCTAGAACCAAATTGTATTTATGTATGTATGTTCATTTTTATTACCTATGCAGATGTCGAGGGGCAATCATGAGATATGATACAACTTATATCTCGCAATCAGAGGGCTGTATCACCCTTTGGCTGCGCCTCGGGTGATACAGCCCTTTGATTGCGAGATATAAGTTGTATCATACTCCAAAACAGTTAATAACTAATAATATATATATATATATATATATATATATATATATATATATATATATATATATATATATATATATATATATATATATATATATATATATATATATATATACATATATATGTGTTTGTGTGTGTGTGTGTTTTATCAGTTATCAACTGTTTTGGAGTATGATACAACTTATATCTCGCAATCAGAGGGCTGTATCTCCCGAGGCGCAGCCAAATGTGATACAGCCCTCTGGTTGCGAGATATAATTTGTATTATACTCCAAAACAGTTGGTAACGAATTTATCTCATGATTGCCCCCTCGACCTCTGCATAGGTAATACAAATGAACAAACTCGAAAACTTTTCTAAGGCCTGGTCCTCCCCTATTTCTGCTAAATAGGCCTTCTGAGTTTTTGCTGCATTATTATTTGCACGCTGAGTGTTTCCAGGAATAACATTCCTTTTCTTCACATTTCTCTCCTCCTCCGACAGGTGTGCAAATCTTCTCTTTTTGGATTGATTTGGTTCTAGCGGCAGAGAATTGTCTCCCATGCCATATTTCAATGTTTGGGAGATTGCATCATGCACTTAGGGGGTAGAGAGAATTGGGAATTACATCATGGGCGTAATCATCTGATGCAATGCTCAACTCTCCCTACGCTAAAATGGAGCAGGTTAATATAAGAATCCTTGGAGGTTAATATAGGATTCTGAGAGGTTAATATAAGATTCTGAGAGGTGAATTGAAGGAGGTTCACGACACAGCTTCATATCATGGGCCAATTGACCAATCAAAAGCCTAGGATTTTGCCAATCATGATATATATATATATATATATATATATATATATATATATATATATATATATATATATATATATATATATATATATATACAGTTACTAGTAGTTAAAATGCAAGAAATGTCTTCAGATCATTCGTAAAACGCCAAGTATATGTATTATACACAATACTTCTTCTACACCTAATATGATTGGTACTCTAAAATCACTTTTAAAATCCATATCACTATGGGATTTCAGTAGAGGTAAATACTATGCTAGTACAACCCCTTCAAGGTTTAATTTAGCAATTCTGCACTTACTCTTAATTTCAATTTAAATACTCTTATCACACTCATATCACTACTTGAGATTGCAGGTAAATACTATGACCCCTGTATTATTTACTACATTGAGAGTGCAGTATAAATCAAAACATATATGGACTTTGTTCACATGTGGTTTTATATGCCCTATATCATCTATAACCTTATCGTCCTCATCAGTTCTGATAAGCCTTGGCAATACATGATGAAGAGAGAGAGAGAGAGAGAGAGAGAGAGAGAGAGAGAGAGAGAGAGAGAGAGAGAGAGAGAGAGAGAGAGTGCAGTCCGGTCATTATTTGCGACCGCACGCCTCTACATACATATGCGTGCCTTTTATCCCAACCGGACAGCTAGGCAGCTCAGCAACCAGTTGGCCAGTTGCTGGTAGATTGACGACCGTTTGAGAGTTGCAAAAATAGATGCATTAATGGCTAAACCCTTCCACTGCTAAGGCTACTTTCGTTCAAAGCATAAGCACGCAACGATTTTTGAAAACCATCTAAACCCTGTCATGTTGGTATTCATTGGATTTTGAGCTCTCACTGACTACTCTCAGATGGGTACCCACGTGCCAGGGTTTCAGTCATTTTTCAGGTGTTTGCATCATTTTGTATTGGCCGTATTAGCCACCAGCAGCATAAGGGTAAATGTTAGCAGAGCCTTACCCTGGTCGGGTCGCCCGGGGCATATTTAAGTAAGCGGCATAACCTCAACAAACTGAGCTTCTGGAAGTTCTTGCTAAAGTTCTCATTGATGAGGTCGATGTGTGACTTGAAGTCGGTGTCGTCGTACTCGAAGCGCTTGCCGAACACCACGGAGCAGATGACGTTAGAGACGGCATTGCAGAGCAGGTACTGCGGGTCAAACGACGCGCCCGCTCGTTCATCTAGATCCCGACAGAGGGCGCCACACTCTTCTAGGATGCGGCGCTCGAGAATGCTCTTCCCCATGCCGAAATCTCGCAACGTTTTCAGGGCAAAACGTCGATGTTCTTTCCAAATAACTCCATTAGAATTTGCTATACCTTTAATGTAGAAAGAAAACGTAATATGTATCACTATCAGACTTACTAAGGTGTTTTACGAGTAATGGGGTTTCGTTTGAAGTCATTTTTTTATTACGAATGTTTTATCGTGACATTTACCTGCTGACGAAACGTCGATGATTTGCAAAATAGTGCAATCATCTTGATCTTATTCCAGTATTCCAGTAAAACTGTGATTCTTATCCAATGCAGAATATTCTCCAATAAAAAGGAATTATCAGCTTTTCATCACAATAAGGATGCCATTAAAGCACTTTTAGGTACTATACATTTTAATCAAAAGGGTTTTATTTACCATTTTTGTGGGCGGGAGGGGGGAAAAACATGACAATCGAGAAAGAAAATTAAGGTCCGGCCCATATTAAATGATAAAGCCTTATTGACTGCTCCTGAGGGCGTCATTGGCATTTGGTGCAGGACTGAAGGCTGCATGCCTGGACAGAGGGCTTTAGCATAGTGAAGGTCCTTAGTCCATGCAGGCAGCCGGGTGGCAATCCCAATGACGTCCTGGGGAGATGTCATTAAGGCTCTTGTTATTGCTCCAAAATAGACATATATCGCTCGAAATTGACATTGCAACTAATTAATTACAGTAAGAATTTGATCATGTTGTTATGCACCCGGTGCATTTTTCTCGAAAGTCATGGGCTAGCTGTCTAATCATGTGGATAACCATTGGCTAGCCAGCTAATTCGGTTTCATGATGAATCCTTAGCTAGCAGTTATGTGTATATATATATATATATATATATATATATATATATATATATATATATATATATATATATATATATATATATATATATATATTATATATATATATATATAATCCGAGCTTCATCAAACTTCATATCATTTCGAAGGTGGTAGGTGCTTATCAGGAAAGCTAGGTAGATGTAGATTACTGAGATGGTCGTACCTAAATTCTTGGTGATGAGTGCCGATATGTCGCTCCTGTTACGATTGGCGAATAACTCCCCCTGTGTCGCCATGGCCTCCTTGATACAATCATAGCCCGATAGGACTATGGAAAGGTTGCTGCCGCTGTAGAAATGGAAGATCTCACCCAGTGTCGTGCTGTACTCAGTCAGAGCCTTATGCATTCGACGAGCTTCTAGGTACGGCATACTACCAACTATGGGCCAACTCTTGATCCCTGGCGGTAGATTTTTAGGCTTCGTTGAAAAAACGAATTTCCATAATAGCATGAAGATGACGAAAAAGACAAGTATTACTTGAATGTTCTCGAGCACAATTGCAGATAGTCGTGAGAAGAGCGCCATGTTTACGTACCACTCAATAGAGAGAGATTTATACGTATGCTACCCCGGCCTGGCCGTTACTGTTATCTAAGATGCAACGATGCAGTAAAACCTGGTATACCTGACCCACTGTACTATAGATGTTTTGAGTTCATTCGAAGTTCGACTAAAATAACCTCTGCTTAACCTAGTTTTTCGATACGCGGGCGCTTTATATTTGCACTTTAGTTCAAAGATGAATATTGGCCATCATTAAACACATGATTGACCTCGTCCTAGATCAAGCATGATTTAGTATTGTGTACAAACAAAACAACCAGATTCTACGATGGACCAAGTGTGAAAGAGAAAATGAATTTAAATCTATTTTCACTCCCGTTTATTGGGAAGAGAAAATCAATTTAAATTCATTTTCACTCCCGTTTATTGGGGAGAGAAAATAAATTACTTGTGGTAGGTGGCGCCACATGCAGTTAAGCTACTAGGCCAACTGATATTTGCCTAGTACATAAGGCAATTTGTTTGTCAATCAATGAAGTATTTAATCTTGTATGAACCAGCAAGTAGAATGCTATTAAGCGTTTTTCTTGTTATGCTTTGAAGGTTTGATATGGGTGGCGCCATCATAATATGGGCATGTTTGGTAAGCTGAGAGGGTAACCTAACCTTGCATAGTGGAAAGGGCCAAAATCTTCCAGACAATGAGATATTGTAATTCTGTATGAACAAGGAAGTAAAATATTTATAAGTTTAATTGAATATAGTATTAAATAGAATTTGTTATTAAAAAGAAAATCCCCTAGTAAATACCCGTAGCTATAGCTATACTGTAGCTTATGGTATTTCGGGAGGAAGAGTACCTCGGTTTCTCCAATTTAGACTTCTTTTGAAGGTCCCTGACACCCATACTTGTGGGTATACGTAGGAGCTGCGTTTCTCAAAAAAGCCTATATCCTGCTGTGAGGCCACACTGTATTTATCATCAGAAGACCTTTCACGCAATGATTAATTTGTATCGGATAAATTGTCAAAATGTTACTACTTGTTTCACCTTTATCGGTCCCCAGTGTCATTTTCCTATTTACTACCTATATAAAAGACACCAGAAAAAGCCCGAACTACTCTGCCAGTTACGGGGAAGTGCAAAAAATAAGTCCAGCTCGTCAAAGTCTGCGTAATATTACTATCAATGAAGTCCAACATTCGAATTGGCAGCATATTCACCGGTTATTTTAATAATGCCATTGAAGTTAGAAAAAAATTATAGTAAAGCACGCCATTTATAGTGTAATGAACGACCAGCTATTTCTACAGGCTTGCGGGGGTCGGACCTACTCTTCTGTCTCGCGTAGATATAGAAATACTGGGCCAAGCTAGTTGATTAGTCAGCAGATAAGTTAAGCCAATCAAATTGTAGTATTTAACAATTGAATAACCATTCAAGAACGCCTCATAGCTCAACCATTTCGTGCTGCTGAACTACACCGTCGGGTTCTTTAATATGATTTGTCAATATCCGTCTACCATATTAATATAGCCAATCAGATCCGAGAATTTCCCAGCCCTACAATGCCAGCGCCGGCTGGCCCTTTCGTTAAATAAGAACCGTCATCTCAACCTAATTTACTGCTTTTACAGCTGTAGTACAGTTTGGATAGACAATTTAATGTACCCCTTAACTATTTGTTTTAGGAATAAAACGCGCTGGTCGTTTCAGTTGGCGCGGATTCGTTGATCACAGCTTGATTGGTAAGCTAACTTTTACTCAATTCAAAAGTATATTAAAACTGTTCATAACTACATAATCTTCTCATATTGATAGCACCCTGTTGTAACCATTGTCCTACACAGATCAATGAAGTATTGATTGTACCAAGGGCAGATAATGTACGTAACTCATCTGTATGTGCACCCATCCTGTTTGTCTAATGCGTAAAACGGTAATAACAGTCATGGATACAGGCGCCAGTTGCACCAACGTGACTCAGGCTCAAACTTAGGCTCAAGGCTCAACTTCATTGTCTACAACAATATATGCTATTGTTGTAGACAATCAAATATAGACTTCAGCCTGAGTTTGAGCCTGAGTCACGTTGGTGCAACTGGCCCTTGGGGTTTCAACCCACCCCCTGGAAGAAATCCTGTAAATCTATTTGTTTACCATTCATGCCTGTATAGTGCCCTAAAAACGTCCTGACTATATTTCAGGCATATCCCATAGAAGCACCTTTTGGAAAACATTTGCAGAAAACTAACTTTTGAAAGTGGCTGAAACTATTTTTTGTTTGGAGAAACAAGCTAATAGCGAGTGCGCCAGCGCCACTGCACGAAATGCAGCGAGCGCAAGCGAGCATTCATGTAACGTACGTGTGTGTACGTAAAGTAGATACAATGTATAAATACAATCTGTATATGGACTAGAAAAGTTTTGACCGACCGCTGAACGACTGGATGTGACGTAACGCTGTGGCACTTCCGTTCACGCATGCGTAAGTTTCAGGGAATTCTGGGATTAAGTATCGCCATCTACAGAGCATATTGTGCCGCAAGATCTTTCAATGTTTTCAACATTGCTTTGTATGACACGTAATAAACATTGACTGTCTCCGTTAAATTGTATCAACATAGCGTTTGTTTGATGATCAGGCACCACTACACTACACGCACGTGATACCAAGTAACAAATGCTTACGCGACGTCATGAGCTATATGATCACAGTAACAATAAATTGTCTTTCCATAGGTCAATCTTAATGTGGTTTAAATCGTTGGAATTGCCGCAATTCATGTTACTTGTCCTGCGAATCTCTTTCAAATCTGTTGGGAAATGAAGATTTTGCGAAAGGTTGAATTCGTAATTTTTATGCCATTTCTTTTCGCTCAATCTATGGTATTTTATGATCAGAATGAGAAATCATCCGAAGCTACGCCTTTCCGTGGGTCAATTGTAATGCGGCTTAAATCGTTAAAACGGCCACAATTACCTCTACATGCTTCTCGATTCGCATTCATATCTGTTGAGAAATGAAGATTTTGCAACAGGTTGAAAATGTGATTTTTATGCCAATTTTTTTCGCTGAATCCATGCTATCTTTTGGTCAGCATAAAATGAAATCATCCGAAGCTACGCCTTACCATGGGTCAATGTTAATGCGGTTTAAATCGTTGGAACCGCCACAATTTCCTCTACATGCTTTCCAATTTGCTCCTAAATCTGTTAAGAAATAAGGATTTTGCGACAGGTTGAAATCGTTGTAAGTTTCATGCCAATTTTTTTCGTTCAATCTATGCTATCTTTTGGTCAGTATGAAATAAAATCATCCGAAGCTACGCCTTTCCGTGGTCAATTTCAATGCAATTTAATTGGTTAATACCACCACAATTTCCTCTATATGCTTCTCAGCTTGCTTTCAAATCTGTGGAGAAATGAAGATTTTGCAACAGGTTGAAATCGCTGTAATTTTAATGCCAATTATTTTTTGCTCAATCTATGCTATCTTTTGGTCAGTATGAAATGAAATCATCCCGAGCTACGTCTTTCCGTGAGTCAATTTTAATGCGGTTTAAATCGTCCGAACTGCCACAATTTATTCTACATGCTTCCCAATTTGCTTTCAAATCTGTTGAGAAATGGAGATTTTGCGTCAGGTTGAAATCGTCGTAATTTTTATGCCAATTTTTTCGCTCAATCTATGCTATCTTTTGGTCAGTATGAAATCAAATCATCCGAGCCTACCCGTTTCCATGGGTCAATTTTAATGCGGTTTAAATCGTTAGAACCGCCACAATTTTTTCTACATGCTTCTCAATTTGCTTTCAAATATGTTGAGATTGAAGATTTTGCGACAGGTTGAAATTGTTGTGATTTTTATGCCACTTTTTTTCGCTCAATCTTAATGCTATCTTTTGGTCAGTATGAAATGAAATCATCCGAAGCTACGCCTTTCCGTGGGTCAATTTTAATGCGGTGTTGCCGGTGTATGTAGATTGTTAGAATCGCCACAATTTTTTCTACATGCTTCTCAATTTGCTTTCAAATCTGTAGCGAAATGAAGATTCTGGGAAAGGTTGAAATTTAATAGCAAGTTTTATGACAACTTTAGTAGCGGGAAAAGTTGCCACAAGAAGGACTCAACGTTTACGGCAAAAATAAATTACTCGCCATGTTTCAAATTTCAAAAGCTCACAATTTGTTCTACTAGCCTTTTTACTGCTCTCTTAAACCTGTTAAAAAATGATTATTTTGCGACAGGTTGAACTCGTAGTAATCTTATATGCAATGGGCAATTTGGGGACTGCAGCCAGAACAGGCGTAGTTCATGTGTCACTCAGCAGAGGGCGCCACTTACCAGTGCAACTTATACAAAGCAACAAAGTCATGTGTAACCCACAAGGGTAAAACGTCAAGTTTCTTCTACTCAAATGTAGGAGTAAGACAAGGTGAAAACCTTTCTCCCCTGTTGTTTGCTATTTATTTAAATGACATGGAAGATTTTTTCAGACAACACAATGGAGGTACTTCTTTGAAATTAATTGAAAACTTGACATAGATAGCAGAAATGGAGATTTTGATACTTTGTTAAAACTCTTTGTACTTATGTATGCGGATGATACAATATTGTTGGCTGATAATGAAATAGACATGCAGAAACTTCTTGATTCACTCTATGCTTTCTGTGAACATAACAAATTAGAAGTAAATACTGACAAAACAAAAGTCATGGTATTTACTCGGTCCAAGGTTAGATTAAAGAATGTGCCCACATTTAAAATGGGGGATATAAATTTAGAGAGAGTGGAAGAATATAACTACCTCGGAATGTTATTTACTTGGAATGGGAAATTCACTAAAGCAAAAACAAAATTAGCAGTTAAAGCCACTAGGGCCATGTATTCGGTGATACAAAATGGGCGTAGACTCAACCTACCAGTAAGCATGTTGTTAAAACTATTTGACTCATGTGTAGCACCCATTCTCTTATATGGAGCTGAAACTTGGGGATTTGATAATATGGATGTTTTAGAAAATGTACACACCAGATTCTGTAAAATAATAACAAAAAAGAGTAAATATTGTCATAATTCTTTTATTTATGGTGAACTTGGGAGATTTCCTCTGCAAATCACAGCCACAATTAGAGTACTTAATTACTGGAGCAAAGTGATCAATGGCAAGAAGGATAAAATTTGCTTTCTTATATATAACATGGTGAAACATCTCAACTGTATAGGGAAATATACTTCTCCATGGTTAGGGTATGTAAAAGGTACCCTAGAGAACTGTGGACTGAACAGTGTTTGGATGTCTCATGTTCAAAGTGGCTCAGGGGTGTCCAGTGAGTGTGTTAAAAGAATATTGCAAGATCAGTTTCTGCAGAAATGGTTTGGCAGAATTTCAGAGGAGGAAACCTTCTCAACATACAAAATTTATAAAGACATTCATGAATTCGAAGAATACATAGATATATTGCCAGAGTACCTTAAATACTCGCTACTTGATTTTAGAACTGGTTCTCAAAAATTGTCAGTTAATCGTAGGTCAAATTTGTCAATACCAAGGCAAGAGCGCATTTGCACTAAGTGCAGTAAGAGAATTTTAGGTGATGAATTTCACTTCCTATTTGAATGCAATGGTATTGAAAAACTTAGAATATCAAGCATACCAAAATACTACAGAACTAGATGCAGCACTTTGAAAATGAGTCAACTATTAAATACAAATGATAGAAAATTGTTAATTAAGGTAGCCAAATTTGTTTATTTTGGCATGAAGGAATACACATCTCTCCCAAATGTCGTGAGTGAAGAAATTGATAATGTTGATTTAAACTGTCTATATGACTAATATTATGACAGTAATCAGATAAATCATTGTATAATGTTGATACACATAACTTTTATGGGCGTATATTGTATATATGTATATATGTATATTTTTACAATTATGACTACAATGTAGATGTATATATATGTTGATTATTCTAATGAAATTATTGTATTTCCTCTATGTACCGCAAAATGCGGTTAGAGAGTAATTCGTAAAGTTCGTATTCGTATTCGTATATTGACAGTCTGCCATACTTGCTTCTTATGGTCAGAAAAAAAATGAAATCATCCGAAGATTCGCGCTCGCTTCCTGGCCATGCCAGCATCATATTAGCGAGCGCGCCAGCGCCGCTGCACAAAGTGCAGCTAGCGCAAACGAGCATTCATGTAACGTACGTGTGTGTGTACGTAAAGTAGATACAATGTATATATACAATCTGTATATGGACCAGAAAAGTTTTGACCGACCGCTGAACGACCGGATGTGACGTGATACAAAGTAACAAATGCTTACGCGACGTCATGATCATATCAGCGGGGAAACAGGGAAAGCCATGGGGGAAAGCTATATGTTCACAGTAACAATAAATTGCCTTTCCATGGGTCCATCTTAATGTGGTTTGAATCGTTGAAACTGCCACAATTCATTCTACTTGTCCTGGGAATCTCTTTTAAATATGTTGAGAAATGAAGATTTTGCGACAGGTTGAATTCGTAACTTTTATGCCAATTTTTTTCGCTCAATCAGTGCTATCTTTTAGTCAGTATGAACTGAAATCATCCGAAGCTACGCCTTTCCGTGGGTCAATTTTAATGCGGTTTAAATCGTTAAAACCGCCACAATTGCTTCTACATGCTTCCCGATTCGCTTTCAAATCTGTTGTGAAATAAAGATTTTATGACATGTTGAAATCGTTGTAATTTTAATGCCAATTATTTTTTCACAGCTACTAGTATATGTTCGCAGTATCAATAAATTGCCTTTCCATGGGTCAATCGTTGTGGTTTGAATCGTTGGAACTGCCGCAATTCATTCTACTTATCCTGAGAATCTCTTAAATCGTTAGAACCGCCACAATTACCTCTACACGTTTCTCAATTTGCTTTCAAATCTGGTGAAAAATGATGATTTTGCGACAGGTTGAAATTGCTGTAATTTTAATGCCAATTATGTTTTACTCAATGTTTTGGTAAGTATGAAATGAAATCATCCGAAGCTACGCCTTTCGGTGGGTCAATTTCAATACGGTGTAGATCGTTAGAATCGCCACAATTTCGTCTACATGCTTCTCAATTTGCTTTCAAATCTGTGGCGAAATGAAGATTCTGGGAAAGGTTGAGATCTTAGTAAGTTTTACGACAAATTTAGTAGCGGGAAAGGTTGCCACAGTTGATGACTCAATGTTACGGCAAAATTAAATTACTCGCCATGTTTCAAATTTCAAAAGCTCACAATTCGTTCTACTAGCCTTTTACTGCTCTTTTAAACCTGTTAAAAATGATTATTTTGCGACAGATTGAAATCGTAGTTATTTTATATGCAAATAATATTATGGTCAGAAAAAAAAATGAAATTATCCGAAGCTACGCGCTCGCTTCCTGGCCATGCCAGCATCATATTAATGGTCTTTGTGTCCTACAAGCCTGTGACAAAGCCTAAAATGTGTTTCCTTTCCGCCCTTTATCAGGTCCGGTTAGATACCCCGATCGGAAGAAATCTCTTGATCAGGAGATTCTTCCCGATCGGAGTACATTGTCCCAAGAAATCTCCCGATCGGGATGATTTTCCTGCTCAATAATCTTTATCTCCCTTCTGAAGAGTTCACATCATGTGACATGGTTACCCCGTTTGGGATACTTTTCTCAAACCACGTTTTTTCGGTTAGGTATAAGTATCCCGTTCGGGGTATAGCATTCAATCTAAATGGGAAGGTCAACTTTTACTGTTGACCTTCCGAAAAGCACTCATCCAAAATAAAAATCGGAAATGGAAGTTAATGATATCTTTATTAACTATGGGATTACTGACTTTAAGCAGAATCCCATGTCCGAAACTGATTTCATTAAAAGTTTTCTGTCAGGGTGTCCCGGCAATGCACGTAAACAGAGTCAATGGCCTGCTGGGAAAGATATTTAGTAAGCTCAAGGCTGCCCAGACGTCTTGGAGTTGAGGAAATACCAGCTCAGCAGCTACCAGGTGGTTGAAGTGCTCAATCTTTAAGAAATTAGTTTTGTGGCCACGTCTCAATACTTGACAATGTACCCCGATCGAGAGAAATCTCCCGATCGGGACATTTCTCCCGATCGGGGTATCTAACCAGACCTGTTTATATCAAATGAAGCTGGGAATTACCCAAGAATTACTAGGATAACTCTAGGAAAATGCCAGAATTTTCTAGGCATGCGGAGGTATTTATAGGGTACTTGCTTTTTCACAGGGATCATTTCCATGGGCAATGGTCATCATGATATCATTTCATGAATGATCCGTTTTTTTTAAAGGATGAGATATCAGTGGTATCCTTATTTACAATGTGCAGCATTAGATAAGATATCTTTGCTATTAGTGTTATGAATTGCCATATGCCCAGCTCTCTTTTTCCAATTGCTTCCAGTGGACAACACTGAGCTCAAGAAATTGATAGACAATAACAATAGCTGTTGCCTGTTGGTAAAGAATAGATTATTTTAATTCACATTTCTGATCCACCTGTAATGTGGCCTTGGGTGAGGCATGAAATTGAGAGAGTTGCCTTACCTGAAGGTCACTCCCTTCTCTCTCTCTCTCTCTCTCTCTCTCTCTCTCTCTCTCTCTCTCTCTCTCTCTAGTAGCCGTAGTAGTAGTACAAGTGTAAGTAATATATCTAGAAGAAGGAAACCCTTACACAGACAAGGTTTATGAAAACCCAATAAAAACATTCGAAAAATGGTTATGTTACATCATTATTTAATGGCAATTGATAGATCCTGATTAGGCCACTCCAATTTATTTACTTGTCTTACGAGCTCAGGAGGTAGGAACTGAGCCATTTTGGAATAAAAAAAAAGTTGAAAAATGTGACTTTTTTTTATTATTATTTTTTTTTTAGAGTCTGCCGACTAGGACTGGTAGCGATATGTTTCTACCAGCCTATTCTCAACTAAATAAAATCAATCAATCAATTAATCCCTGTAACCTGAAGGGTGGGAGGTATACCTCCTCAAGTCTGAGGCTCTACTACAGCAATGATAGCTTCCTGTATTTGATTGAATGACCCTTACAAAGAATATTCTTAAAACTTGCACTTTTATATTTATTGTTTTTGGAGTCTGACAGAAAATTTCTAAACCACTTTCGTCCGTAAGACACCATAGTCGACTTTTATTATTATTTTTTTTGGAGTCTGACAGACTTTTTTTCCAAAAAAAGCTTGTAAGACAAGTAATTAAATTGGAGTGGCCTTACACCCAAAATGTTGCCTACTGTTGAAATATTGACCTTTACTTTTATTCCATCACAAAATTCTCAGTGCTTTGTCATTTGATAAACCAAGTTAAGCCTCAGTACATAGCTGATCGATTTCTCCCATACTACAAGTCTACCATTTAGCCATGGCTAACTATCTTTTTTTTTAAATTCTACGTGAATCACCATTAGTATGAACTACACTATAGGCATGAAGCACATTGGAGCATGTTCTTAGTCTTATGAAATATTAGGGTATGGCCAAGATCTGTAGCCATGTTCAAAATCACTAATATTATATATTGCCTATATGCTGTGTACCTGTTCAGTTGTTACCAGGGTGCTGTTACTAGGATGTTTCCTTAAGGTGCTTCTGTACAGCATAGCGGCGCCACTGGTCTCTTCAATCGGCTGCAGATCGGGTGCAGCCGTCGTGACCGCAGACACCCCAATCTCAACCAAGGGCGCGTTTTTGCAACCTTGACCACATCCATGCCTGTGATCCCAAACATTGACCTGGTTAATTAAGGCATTCTCCTGTGTTCCCAGTTATTTAAAAAATAGCCAAAAGTGAATTGTTGGTCGAAAATCAATTAAAAATCAAAGAACGTCTCTTTTGCAAGCCCTATTAATGCACGACTGAAATTAAGTTTATTTTGGTCACAGGCAATTTCAATCTTAATTTCTATATAAATATATGTATATTCTCTATGTATCCAAATATATTACAGCAAAGGAATTTTGAGTGGTTACTACCTAAATAAAAACACCTGAAAAAGACCGAGCTAATCTGCCAGTTATGGGGAAGTGCAAAAAATAAGTCCAGCCCGTCAAAGTCTGCGTAATATTACTATCAACGAAGTCCAAGCTTTGAATTGGCAGCATATTCACCGGTTATTTTAATAATGCTGTTGAAGTTGGAAAAAATATATAGTAAAGCACGCCATTTATAGTGTAATGAACGACGACCTTTTTCTACAGTTAAGTGGGGGTCGGAGCTGCTCTTCCATCTCGTGTATATATAGAAAGACCGGTCCAAGCAAGTTGATTAGTCAGCAGATCAGTTAAGCCAATCAAATTGTAGCATTTAACAATTGATAACCATTTAAGAACGCCCCGTCCAACTTCCGATTGGGTAAGATCGATAATTGCAGCGTGTGAATGTGAAATTCATACAGAATAGGTGAGACATGCATCTCACCTATTTCTACATGTGTTTCTTTGCGAGATTGGCAAGGAAATACATGAATCATGAGCTTCATTTCACCAAAAGAACGATGTCTTCCGTTGGCATTTGCACATAGTGTGTTAATTTAAGGATACCATTGATGATTGGGTTCGTGGTTTAGGGGTTAGATGTCTGTCTCTCATGCGGACGATGCGGGTTCAATTCTCTATCGATGAAGATATTTTTCCATGACTTTATTTTTTTTTTTTTGAGAGAGAAAATGAGACAATTTTTTCTGTCCATATCTGACCTAAAAATTTTACAATTTTTTTATTGATGTAAATGAAGAAATTCATACATACACACACAACAAAGTAGGATACACTTTTTAAACTGTCAATAGAGAGACCACATATTAGTAACAGGTTAAAATTGTGTAACTTTGTAAAATATTAACACACACACGGGTGTTTGTCATTTTTCCCCTTTTGTGTTGTGTATGTTGTTCGGTATAATAAAACAAATATGACATCCCTGTGTGGTGTACAACAGGAATAACTCCCCCTCGAGAGGATATATATAGGCCATTCTGGGCATGAAAGGGTTAAGGAGATCAATGGTCTCACATTCCGTGTGTAAGGTCTTGAAATCCTGCTGCTCTCATCACTTCCTCCATTTTGCATGGGATGCATAGTATGGTGGTGCACAGCATGACCCTGCTGAGTACAGGAAATGTCTGCTATCCCTGTCTGCTATTCAATGATTAAAGATAATTGGTTTCGCATCGTTTTTATAGGGTTGTCCTGCCACTGAAGAATCAGTGATATTAATATATCATATTTTCCATTCAATGATTTATATAACTATTTTCTCTGAGTGCAATATAAAAATAACACCCCATACCAATAGGAAAATGAGCCAGGCAACCAGTTATTGCTTGAAATATATTTTCCTTCCTTTTCTAGTGGTCGGGAAAAAATGAATTTAAATCTATTTTCTCTCTCCTATAAACGGGAGTGAAAATAAATTTAGATTTATTTTCTCTCCCCAATAAACGGGAGTGAAAATAAATTTATATTTATTTTCTCTCCTCAATAAACGGGAGTGAAAATGAATTTGAATTTATTTTCTCTTTCACACTTGGTCCATCGTAAGATTCTGAGCACCTTTAACTTATTTGTGCAGGTACATATGTAGCTTCCACAGTTCATTGCGTGAAAGGTCTTCTCATGATGAATACATTGTGGTCTCACAGCAGGATATGGGACTTTTGAGTGAAAAACCTGATGGCATGCTCAGTGTTTTGTAGTTCAGACATAAACCCTACCTATTTTCCCGTTTCTGTTTTCATCCTACTGACGGTAGGGTTAAGTGCTAAGTCTTAAAAATCATGTTAGCACTCTTCCGCCGAAATTTTGAGCGGAAGCATTTTGCTATAATCTGGGCACATACAAACAGCTGGGAAACGTATTTTTCCTCTTTTCAATCACCGACGGCTAGCTCTATGTATTGCCGTCATAATTTAAAGTCAGTGCCGTGTAAATAGGACTATATCAGACTCTTTTCATCTCCAGCCGGCGATGGACTTGGAAAAGTTGTATACGTCCGCCATATTGGTTTTGTAAAAGTCGGAATTAGTTACAGAACGGAAATTTGGATTAGCGGAAATGCAACAAGTGTCAAGTATATTATTCACCTGAATAGTATGTTTTGTTTCTATTGCGAAATATCCAGAATATTTGTTGGAAGAAGACATATAATATGGTAATTAATGACACTTTCAGGACCAAGAAGCCTAGCACTGGTTCCGTGTATGGGTTTTATGCTAAACCACCGCTGCTAACATAAAATTAGAGGATCGCATTGAACGTTACATGTGCAACACATAACATCCACAATAAGATATCGTTGCACATAGTAAGGTTCAATATTATTGAACTAAGTGTTTTGGAGCTCCTACGTATACCCACAATTATGGGTGTCAGGGACCTTCAAAAGAAGTCTAAATTGGAGAAACTGCGGTACTCTTCCTCCCGAAATACCATTATCATTAATTATAGCTCAGAGTAATTACTAGAAAAAAGGTAATTTCTAGCACCAGAGATGGATATAAGGAATGATATTTCATTATTTATATTTTAAAGGACTTATTGAATAGTAGTTGGCTATTACATGTATATTGACAAATATCTAATCTGATGTTTATATTTTCCTTTCCTTTTCCATAGAAGAGCACAGGAGAGGAAAGAGAAATCCTACAGAATTGGTAGCCCGTATACACACAAATACAATATACAAAATACAGTATGTGCACAGAGCAATTCATGTACATGTATTTGGAACAATTCAAAATTGAAAAAAAACCTAAGCTTTATATACACAGTGATAGGACGGGTCAGGCATGTTAAGGAGAGCTTCAAGTTGGAGATCCAAAGTTTTATACCCCCAAAAAGGTATTACCAATACAATGTCAAAGACAAAGGCATTACAAACTTAATCCCCAAAGCCTTATGATTATCAGTTAAAAGTAGTTAATCCTGGTTCCATTATGCAGATTCATAGATTAGGACGCATGCTGTATATTTCCATGGACTCAACTGGCCAAGCATGGAAAAACAAAAGCTTGAGCATCGCCGACTTCAAAGAGTCTAATGGCAAAGTACCTGAATACTAGTATTTCATGCGACTATAAAATGTCAGTCACTGGAGAACTATCGTAGCTGAACTGACACAGCTACATTTTTCCTGTAGCCGACCCCTTTCCTGAATGGAAACGCTTCTTGAAGGGGAGGAGAGAGAGAGAGAGAGAGAGAGAGAGAGAGAGAGAGAGAGAGAGAGAGAGCGGACAATTGTTGCTGTCTGGATTAAACCAAAGATAATATTCTTTCGATCGCAATCGATATTCACAATATATAGGGCAGCTGGAAAAACTAAAGTAGGGAAGCAATTATTAAAAAAAAACTCTCAAAGAAGTCCAAATTGCCTAATTTTCGAACAACATTTACAGTAATCTGCTTGTTGTGTGTGATGCCCTTTTCTCAGACCAACTCAAACTGTGGTCCATTCCAGGTCACGGTAGCCGATGGTTCATTTGCAGCTAGTCTCAGTGGCGGATCCAGGGGGAGTTCGAGGGATTCCCCCTGGCTGGTGAGTCACTTTGCACCACTACGCCACCTGTGGACAAGCATCAGAACTAATTGTTTTTCTAGCCTCGGCCGCCAGTTCGTCGACTTCTCAAACTTCTAGATTATTTGATTCTTCCTAAACCTTTGAAAAATAAATAACCACTAGCCACTTATGACTGCACACGAGAGGGCCACGCCAGAGACAACAAGAAAATAACAGAAGATTGATCTACAGTATTTAAAGTTTTAAAAAGTAGTCTTTAATCTGCCATTCAGAATACAATATGGTAGAACATATAAAGAAAATTCAAGTTGACACCTTAGAAAAAGTCTGGGGAAACGTGAAAAAATACAACTTCAGATGTACATATATTCTTAGAAAATAGAAAAAGGATAACGAATAGCTTCTTTATTTATCTGTTTAACCTTATGAGCGAAATTGAAATTGTTAGTGTCTGAGAATTAGACTAGCACAGAAGGGGAAATGTACTGAATGGCGCTCATGACTGGTGTTTAGCCATATCACAAGTCTCAAATTGAACCCCCCACCCCCGAATACATGTATTGCGATTATGCTAACATCAATTAAGCATAGCGCGCAAAAGTTAGCATCTTCATCTCCATGATGGCCATATTGTTGAACGTCCATGGGGTAAAATGCTTTTTTACATGTTTTAAATGTTCTTAAGGTCCATCATTCAATCTGCTGACCAAAACAATAGGCAATATGGCCACCCCCATTTGATTTTGCATGAGATAACTGCAGACAGTCTGCAGATAATTTCTGCGTTACATCAAGCTAATTAGCTTACTCAATCCAAGAAATGATCCAGACTGAAGAGTTCTTATGTTATTGTTATTCATCACGAGAATGCTAATATTGTGTAATCAATTGAAAGTGCCGTTTGCCATAGCTTCAATTATGTTATAACCCAGCCGCATCCTATGCAAATTCTCTAATCCATTAAATGCACATTTCTCCAGATGAGTGAGATTATTCCTGTTTTATAATAGGAGAAACAACAAATTGTCTAGGCCAAGAAAAAATAAGGTAAGATAGATTAAATTGTCAAAGTAAGCTGAAAATATACTGAGTTCTAAGCAGGGTCTTGGATGAAGAGAAGAATGGATATGTAGCGGGAGACCAATTACTATATGCCCTATAGTTACATGCTGGACTCATGCCAGGAGTACCAGATAAGGCATCACAGCGAGGTCACGTGGGAACAAGGACACATCAGGGCTCTCGCATCGATTACATTACAGAGAAACCTTATCTCCACCACCAGCTGGGGGTGCCCAGAGCATCAATTCTGGCCTATTAGTAGCTATTAGTTGACACTGGCTGAGGCTAGCATATTCAGGTTGACCGGCTGGTTTCGATTCCACTTGTGTTTGGTCATCTAAGGCAGGTTGTAGACCCAATGGTATACTGTACTGGTATTAGGAATCGTATGGTAAAAGGCAAGAGGGTGTATTGTCAAGAAAAGGGGTTTTCACTTTTCTACTTTATCAAAACACCCGTTTGTGAATTGTAGTCAAGTGAAAAAGGCTAATACTAATACTGATATTTATAATAATGATGATAATGTTTTGTTTTATTTCGATAATCATCACTTTTACCCAAAGTACGCCTAAGGTGTGACTAGCCAGTTTTAAGTTATGGTACACACAGGCAATATTAATACCAATGATAATAATAATAATAATAATAATAATAATAATAATAATAATAATAATAATAATAATAATAATAGAAATGATACAAATATTAATAATACAAATATTAATGATAACAACAAAAATAATAGTAGTAATAATAATAATAACAATAATGATAATAATAGTGATACTAATAATTGTAGTAGTACTAATAATAATGATAATAATGATAAAGATATATACGTTAACATATATATATATATATATATATATATATATATATATATATATATATATAAATATATATATATGTTTATATATATATATATGTTTATATATATATATATATATATATATATATATATATATATATATATATATATATATATATATATATATATATATATATATATATATATATATATATATATATATATATATGTTTATATATATATATATATATAATGATTATAATGATAACAACATATATATATATATATATATATATATATATATATATATATATATATATATATATATATATATATATATATATATATATATACATATAAATATATATATATATATATATATATATATATATATATATATAATATTATATATATTATATAATATATATATATATATATATATATATATATATTATACATATATATATATATATATATATATATATATATATATATATATATATATATATATATATATATATATATATATATATATATATATATATATATATATATATATATATATATATATATATATATATATATATATATACCCGTAATAATAATGATATAATAGTATGCAGGCCAAAATCCGTAGCCAAGAAGTACCGGTAGCTCCATTCATCCAACCGATGACGATGTATCAAATTCATCCCCCAAATTTATCCAGGTGAGGTAGTGGATTGCGATACCACACTACCCCAACCCAAACACGCCTGGGGGTCGTCGGGGTTCGGAGCCCACTGCCGAGCACGAGATTCGTGATGGCGCAGCCGCTTCTGGTCTCCTCACCCGTCGGACCTGGCTGGTCGAGTTTGTGTGATGAAACGTTGGCTAGGCTCACTAGAAAGCGATCACCTAGCATCACCTGTGTTATCGCTTACACTCATTGCTTAGAGTCGAAGTAAGCGTTGGGTTCTTGGTGAGCACTGCCCCCGTGAAGACCGCCATCGTGGCCGGCCTCCAGCGAGTTTGGTATGGCGAGTACTTTCGATGGTTGGCTTGCACCGGTATTTATACCCGTCGCCGTCTAGACACATGATACTGCAATCGTTGTGCAATCTCTCTGATGCGTCATCAGATAATACTGCAACGCTAATTTGCTTGAATGTTGCTGATGGGGCACATTGCAGAGGGACCCAGTGGCGCCTCCTATCCTGAATAATTCCCACTGTGCATAGAGCATTCCAGCATGTACGTACATAGAACGTTTGACTCATACATGCAACGTTCCTTGTACGTACATTGTATGTGCAGTGCCCACTGGGCTGTAATATAGAGATTAAGAATTGGGCAGATGGTTGATTTATGGCTCAGTCCTAGACTCCTTTGGTTGTATTTGGAATTTGTTTTTTTCGTCACATTTATGCGAACTAGCCACAATTGGCATACATGCGACGAAAAACGAAATTCCAACATTCCTATGCTTGGCTGAGGCCGCCAAGGAGACATTAAGTCATAATGAATGTGGGATTATAAGAATTGTTGGAATGTTTTATAAAATAAACAGAAAGTGTCATTTTATGCATAATAATTTCTCCGTGGGAAGTATTCAGAAATAAAAAAAAATGGTTATGAATGAAAAAGACTCAGAAATGATAAGAAATGAAGTGTTTTAGAGGTGAGATTATTGTATAAACCAATGTGTTTAGAATTGCAAACTTATCCTTGTTTTCGTTTCATGTTATTGCAAGTTGTCACGCACGAGGGAAGACCGCTCAAACAAACATGCCACTTTCAATTGCTTCACAATTGGACGATCATACGAGAGAAAGTGTTCTCACATTGCGTCAATACATGCTTGTACCCCTGAGGTTTATCAAAATGCGGTCCAATTGAATGCAACCTGGAAATTCTTAAAGGGATGTCTTTACATCTCATCTTTACACTAAAGAATATGTTTCAATGAACTTGCTCATATATATATATATATATATATATATATATATATATATATATATATATATATATATATATATATATATATATATATATATATATATATATATATATATATATATATACATATATATATATATATATATATATATAAATATATATATATATATATATATATATATATATATATATATATATATATATATATATATATATATATATATATATATATATATATATATATATATATTATATATATATATATATATATATATATATATTATATATATATATATATAAATATATATATATATATATATATATATATATATATATATATATATATATATATATATATATATATATATATATATATATATATATATATATATATATATATATATATATACAGAAATGAACATCATCAGTAAATCAGGAACAACACCATATGCTGAAATATTGAGAAATACACTGGGCTATCGATTAGTCAATATTTTGCCATTGAATCATCCCTCTGGGTTATAAATTGATGTTTGATTGACCAATTTGTATATCAATTTTAGCCAATTCTAGTGACAGAAAAGAGATAAATTGTTTCCTGTAACACCACCTACTGTGCTATGGAGTGGCCTACTTTACAAGTTTTATGGGTTTCGTCCCCAACAACAAATATCAGATATTTGAGTTGCAAGGGAACTCATTTTAGGGTAATCTTCCACAGTTGTCGTTATAACCTGCACTTTTAAAGCACTCTGATAAACACTATCAGTGGACAATACCTAAATGTAATGCTATCCAAACCCCTTTAGGATTAAATGCAGGTTATAGCAGTAACATGCAAACTGGTAGAAAAAAAGAAATCCATACCAACCTACCCTGTTATTTTGTGGACCGTTAAGGGAAACAAACAACATCTTTAGGCCTATAGAAGCATCTTTTGGAAAAATATTTGAAAGAGAAATATTAAAGTGTTCAACAAACAACTTATCTTTCAATCATTGCTTGATAACCAATTAATTCTAATGAGCAATTGTCCTCGCTTAAAGAATAAGTCAAGAATAACATGTTTCATATCAATAAGTTAACTTTACATTGGGCGATTCATGTTACTATTTAAGCTAATGAAACCTATGATAATGAAAACAATCGTCCTAGGTAAACTGCTATATCTTATGAAATAATTTTCAATAATTCAAAAGTTCCTCAAAATAGTATAAAGGTCTGCACATTGTATCTTTCGTCCAGTCAGCAGTAGGCCGAGTACACCCTTGGAAATCAATTTCCTGAGGAAGGGCGCTTTCCTTGTATGGTAAAAATGTGTAAAAGATGACTTGCTCTGTTGAAAAGTGGTCAAATCATGACTATTTCAGTGACAATCCTTGAACAATGAATCGTATTCCAGCATCGAATCCAAGGATTGTTGGGCGGTCAATTGGCATTGTGGGTCCTAACAGTGACTGTCTTGATTGGTCTTCCAGTTCTAAGGAAAAAAAACTTTTGAATGACACCATTTAAGAAAATTATATTTATCTACAAGTGTAATAGTTTTTTTGAAGGAATAACATGTAACTAGGCACGTTAAAATGATTTCATGACAGATGGAGACTCATATGATCGTTCAATTGTTAAGCAATCAGAAGTGGCATGTACGTTTGAGCAGTAATCCGTCGTGTGTGACACCTTGCAATTAGAAAAACAAATACAAGGATACGTTTGCAATTCTAAACACATTGGTTTATACAATAATCTCACCTCTGCCTTAAAACACCTTATTTCTTATAATTTCCGAGTCTTTTTCAGAACAATTTTTATAACCATTTTTTAACATCTGAATATTTCCCATGGAGAAATTATTGTCTAAAACACCACTTTCTTTTATTCATTTTATTTAAAAAACATTCCAACAATTCTTATAATCCCACATTTATTATGTCTAAATGTCTCCTTGGCGGCCTCAGTCAACCAACGGAATTCTGGGATTTGGAATTTCGTTTTTCGTCACATTTATGCCAATTGTGGCTAATGTGACGAAAAACGATATTTCAATTTCAACCAAAGGACATTCTGGCCTTAGCTATAAATCAACCATCTGCCCAACTCTTAATCCCTATATTACAGTGCAGCTAGTGGGCACTGCACATACAATGTACGTACAAGGTACGTTGTATGGATGAGTCAAACGTTCTATGCACGTACATTGAATATCCGGTGCACAGTTGGAGTTGTTCATGATAGGAGGCGCCACTGGGTCCGTCTGCAATGTGCCCTATCAGCAAGATTCCAGCAAATTAGCGTTGCAGTATTATCTGATGACGCATCAAGGAGATTGCACAACGATTGCAGTATCATGTCTAGACGGCGACGGGTATAAATACCGGTGCAAGCCAACCATCGACAGTACTCGCCACACCAAACTCGCTGGAGTCCGGCCACGATGGCGGTCTTCACGAACCCAACGCTTACTTCGACTCTAAACAATGAATGTAAGCGATAACACAGGTAATGCTAGGTGATCGCTTTCTAGTGAGCCTAGCCAACGTTTCATCACACAAACTCGACTAGCCAGGTCCGACGGGTGAGGAGACCAGAAGCGGCTGCGCCATCACGAATCTCGTGCTCGGCAGTGGGCTCCGAACCCCGACGACCCCCAGGCGTGTTTGGGTTGGGGTAGTGTGGTATCACAATCCACTACCTCACCTGGATAAATTTGGGGGATGGATTTGATACATCGTCACCTGTTGGAGGAATGGAGCTACCGGTACTTCTTGGCTACGGATTTTTGCCTGCATACTATTATATCATAATTATTACGGGTATATATTTATATATATATATATATATATATGTATATATTTATATATATATATATATATATATATATATATATATATATATATATATATATATATATATATATATATATATGTTGTTTTCATTATTATCATTATCATCATTATTTATTTGGGGGATGAATTTGATACATCGTCATCGGTTGGAGGAATGGAGATACCGGTACTTCTCGGCTACGGATTTTGGTCTGCATACTATTAAATCATAATTATTACGGGTATATATTATTAATATTTGTATCATTACTATTATTATTATGATTATTATTATTATTATCTATATATAAATACCGACTTTCAAAACCGTTGGTAACACTAACTGAGTTCCCTGTGCCTTGCCGTCCAAAACTGCCGCGCTGGATCAATGGCCTGAGGTTCCATGGGTGCTGTTTGATTGTTATTTTTATTGACTAAGGCATTCTCGGTCTGTATTTTGTGAATTCATGAATTGGGGCGTTGGGTAAAGAGTTGGGTAAAGAGAATGGAAGAGCGATGACTGTCTGCATTTGATACAATTGCTGCAACAATGTATTTCATACGATATGATACAACTGAATCTATAAAATAATACAACGTTGCAAAAATCTACTGCTTCATTCTTTAACCCATTATCTCTGTATCTCTCTCTCTCCCTCTCTGATCCCACTGTGGATCTTTGGGCGGGGGTGGACTTGGGCTTAGATAAGCAACCACGTATATTTTGATCAAAGGCTTGGGGGAGTAGGAGCATTTATTTGCCCATCGGGGGCATTTATGAGCACTTTTAAATTTGGGAAAAAGTCTTGGGTGGGTACGAAGGACAGAAGAGCAATGACAACTGTCTACATTTGAAATGATACAATTGCAGCAACAATGTATTTCATACAATATGATACAACTGGATCTATAAAACAATACAATGTTGCAAAAATCTACTGCATCATTCTTTAACCCATTATCTCTGTATTCTCCTTTGCTCCCCTGCATTCTATATTTAGGTTTTCTCTTAAATGGCCGAACAGTCTTCAAAACAACTTTCACTCATGGGGTCATTGACTTTTTGAAAAAATAATGCAATTCATGTAATGAACATCTCCTGCTCCAAAATTAGTATCTTTCTTTGCTAAATTGATCCTTTCAGAGATATTGTCACTGCCTTAAATACTGGTCTACCATGATGAAATTATATTTTTGCTGTTATATAGGAATTATGGGGTAATATAAAGAAATTCAAGAATTCAGGTGATGAATACTAAGAATCTTTTATTCCTCTGGTGTTAAGATTCCAAAGATAATTTGAACATACTTAAATTTAAGAAATCCGCACATGCACATCATAAGTTTGGGTTTGTGTGGGGGCAGATATTCCTGTTCCAGTTTTGGAATTTTAAAATGCCAACTCCGAGGCACATATGCAATGCCGATCTAAACTGCCCCTGTGGTCCTTTTGCCAGGGGTGTGTAGATGGTGGTTATTTTTTTGAATTTTTGGCATTTAATACCTCAATTTTTCAAAAAATTGGAGAGATATACTATATATTGCTTATTGTATATATATTGTATGTGTACCATATCTTTACCTCATTACTTTGCTTTTTCTGCCCATAATGTTTGTATTTTTTTTTCATTTTTGTATTCTATTTAGAAGTCTGATTTGTTCATTTTATCATAATTTGCAATTTCATTCTTCTGTATTTACTTTTTGTCATTTCTCTCCACTTGGCTTGAGTTACCTGATTTATGAAGCATTTTTTTTATTGCTTTACTGATCTCTCTCTCTCTCTTTCTTTGCAACAAATTCTTTTGAAGTCCCATATTTTGATAGGGGGGGGGGGGTGATCATATTTAATTAGCAGAGCATTTTTTATTATTTATTTGAATTTTTTGAGTTGATTCCGTAATACCTTAAAGTCCTGTCGCAACATTAAGAAATCCTTTCAACTGTTTCAAGCCTATATTAAAACTTCAGATCTGTATATTTCTCTCTCCTTTTATTTTTCTTTTTTCTTTGGATTTTTGGTATTGCTTTGCATGATCGTTTACATTCTACGATATCCCTTTTTGTATCGTATATATCTCTGTATCCTATGAATTTATTTCTTCTCACTTTGTTTGTGCACCCCATTTTCCTTTTTTAAGATTATATTTCCCTCCATCTCCTTATTGTATATATTTACTTTTTTATTGCAATTCTGGCAAAATCCACTGCCTAAGCAGAAGTCACAACTGGCAACTTTCTCACATGCCCAAGCTAGGATTTGAATCACAGCAGTGGTGAGAGACATACATCCCAGTGCACACTGTACACACATTGTGTTGCCAAGTGTGCCTTACCTGTCTGCTGTGTAATCAGTGCTGCACTTGGGCAATTAACGGCTATGCTTTTCAAAAATATTGTATCCATTGGCTACAAGCAGGGTATGTCAGTGGATCCCCATATGTGGCCCATACCACAGGTCATGTGGCGAGAGATGCTGATGGCGAGTCCAATTTATATTTCACTAAGACTTTTATGACATTTTAGAGTTATTGAGGGAGGGGGAAAAAAGGTAGGGTGGGGGAAAAGAAATCCTGTGAATTGAATGGAAACTGATTCTTGCTCTCTTTTATTCCAATTCTTCCTCTCTTTGATTCATCAACTATCCTCTCATCTTCCACTTGATGTTCAATTTGAAATTCCCTTTCTTAAAAATACTGTGTAATTTAGGGGGGAGGTATACCTTGACTTAGTTGTTTCTTAATTTCTAAATCTCCTGCGCATCAGTGAATATGACGTAGAATACAAACCCGTACATCAGTGAATATGATATAGAATCCAAACCCGTGCTGTGCACGGGGGCCTGCTACTTGGTATTAATATTTCCTGTTTGCACCATAACTCAAAACTGGCTAGTCACACCTTAGCCGTATTTTGGGTAAAAGTGATGATAATCGAAATTAAAAAAAAACATTATCATCATTATTATAATAATAAGTATTAGTATTACCCCTTTCCACTTGACTACAATTCACAAACAGGTGAACTAGAAAAGTGAAAATCCCTTTTCTTGACAATACACCCTCTTGCCTTTTACCATACGATTCCTAATACCAGTATACCATTGGACTACAAGCTGCTTAGAACTGAGTATATATAATTTGAGACGGACCCCTTGACTTGTGATGTGGCTAAACACCAGTCATGAGAGCCATTCAGTACATTTCCCCTTCTGTGCTAGCCTAATTCTCAGACACCAACAATTTCAATTTTGCTCATAAGGTTAAACAGATAAATAAAGAAGTTATTCGTTATCCTTTTTCTATTTTCTAAGAATATAGTAATTTTTCACGTTTCCCCAGACTTTTTCTAAGGTGACAAATTGAACACACTTATTTCTACCACTACTGGGCTGAAATACCCATTGAAGAAATTTGATTCCCAATGGCCATTCCCAATGGGCATTTGGAATGATTTTATTACCATATTTGGTAAAGATCGCCATAGATGGAACAATGCACCACGACCCAGATAGGGCCCCGTTGAAAGAGGTACTGGGAGGACAGTAGAATTACAGAGAAGCGGGAAGGCAAGTGTTGCGGCAGGGCGCTAAAGGCCGCAGGAGGAGTAGAAGTTGTCGATGTAGTAAGGATCCGTGCGCCCAAAAAGTGAGTGGCGGGCGCACGGATCCAAGCCCAAAGTGCAGGTGGAAGGTACATGGATAGGGCACTGATCAGCACGTAGGGATGTGTGAAAGGGCAGATAGAAGGTAAATGGGTGGGAGTTGCATAAAGTAATAGTCATGTGCAGCAAGTGTGCATGCAAGTGACAATACCAACGCCATAGGGAACTAAATGGAACATTTCCTTCATCAACAGATATAAATTAATACTTACACCCATTAAACTTCACAGAGCTCAATTTTTATATGAAGGCTAGGCATTACTTACATTCATTAAACTATAGATTTTCTCGAAGAAATTCTAAACTTCACAACTGTGGAAATGTTTATTATAACCTGGGAATTTTATACACTAATCAAATCGGCCCTTATAGCAAACGGCAATTCAGGCAGACATTCTCTCTGGGATCAGTGGATTTGACCAACAATTCATTTTAGTAAAGTAAAATAAAAATAATAAAAATAAAGGCATCGTTATTTAGAGAAGGAAATGTTTCTAAGTGCCACACGAAGCACTGGGCAGGTGGAAAAGATGATGTTAGTTGCGGGCAGACAGAATCGAACCCGCAACCGCATGACCTGTAGGCAAGCGCTCTAGTCACTAGGCTACGGCGCATTGTGTACGATGTGGCTGTTTGAAAAGAGAACTATATTGATGAAATCCCGTAATTTTATTTGGGATCGTTCCTAGCATTCCGAGTTTAGTCCTTTATTTACTTCTATTATTTTCTTGTTGTCTCTCGCGGTGGCCCTCTAGTGTGCAGTCATAAGTGGCTATAGTCAGGTATGAAATCTGGGAAAGGGCCTTATTTAAGGAGTTTCAGGCATTTTGGGGTAAAAGTGGTTTGCCAACGGTTTTAGAATAACTTGATGGTGCTAAATCTGAATATGATGGATACCAAAGTCAATTTTCAGTTTTAAGCCCCAATTTTGCATTTGTCCGAAACACCCCAAAATATGCAAAAAGGCCCCAAAATGGTCAAAATGATAGGTATAAGGGTAGGAAAGACATCCTAAAATATTCATAATTCAACTTAGACCAAACATAGGGATGAGTGTTTGGTATCAAAATGTTGGTCTGAACGAGAAGTACCTTTTGAAATACTAATCACATGACTCACTATGACTCATGATGTAATAAAGGTCATTCAAGGTCAAAATGGCTGCCAAATCAAGAATCTGGGATTTTCCCATAAACTATAGTTTCCATTTATAAACTTCTCAGTTTTTTTCAAAGGTATGTATTTCTTATCTGTAGCCACTTTTTCTAAAGGAATGCCTTTTAGTGGAGTTGTTAAACATTTTAGAAAGTTCATTGATTAGAATTATAAGTCCAATTTAGAGATTTAAGGTACAAAGTAGGGTACCAGGCCCACCTGGAGCCCCCTAAAATGGCCTAAAACGGTAAAAATTTCAAAATCAAAATGACTGTATCTTAAGTTTTACCAGTCCTTATGGAGTAGATGATGCATCAAAATATCAGGTTTAATTTTCTCTTTAATCTGAAAGATGATGGTAAAAAAATTCTAAAATTAAGGGTCATTGAAGGTCAAATGAAGGTCAAAATGTCATTCTTTCTCCTAAAGATTCAAATTTTGATGAAGAGTTTTTGATGAAGTAGTTGTGTTTTGTCATTATATAATTTCCAAACCAAGATACCATAATAACTGACAGATATATTACCTTAAATATAGTCCACCAAGACCTTTTGTACCATTTACCAGTGAAAATGAAGTTGTCTTAAGTAAATATGACAGTATGGAATGCAGCATTTGGCTATATCGTGCTTATTATAAGTGTTAAAAGGCGGCTTGTGAGAAAGTGTTAGTATGGGACCACTATTTAGGTCATAAAAGTTGTGAGAACCAAATATCATAGGCATTGTTTGGTATCAAAATGCTTGTTGTAAGATAATCTTACCATTTCATGCAACCAACCTAGGGTAGGGTATATTGTTGTGATATTAGAGGTCATTCAAGGTCAAACTAACCCCAAATTACATAATTTAAAGGTATTTCATATTTGAATTGTTCAGATAGCAGCTTATTAAACTCTCCTGGAAAAAATATTTCATCCAGGAAATATCTTTAGGTGAGAAATATCTTTTAAAAGGATTCTCTGACATTTTTTGAGTCATTTCAAGACAAAGTCTGGGCCAATCTTGAATATTTAGGGACCAAAATGACAGAATGCCTGATTACCGATGCACTCAGATATTTAAGTGAAGCAGCAGAAAGTTGACATAACAGAGTCATATTCAATGCATAAATGGTATGTCAGCTTCCATTTTCAATGGGGAGAATATGCCTTAAAACTTGCCTATTGTGTTTTTCATGTACTATTAAAGGCAATGTAAAATATAAAATAAAATTTTTCTAGGAAAAAATGAAGGTCAAATGAAGGTCAAAATGTCAATTTTCTATAAAAATTCAAGTTTTGAAGGAAAGATTTAGGTGAAGAAGTTGTGTTTTGTCATTACATAATCTCCTTTGCAAGTTATCACAATAATTGACAGACAGAATACCTTTCTATGCTTTTCCCCAACATGTTTACCCTTTACCAGTGATAAGGAAATAGTTGTAAGTTAATATGTAGATGTGGAACATGCAAATGGGCAATTCATGCCTATAATTAGTATTTAAGATAGAGTTGTGAGAAAGTGCCAGTATGGGACCACTATTTATATCATAAAAGTTGTGAACACCAAACATTATAGGCATTGTTTGGTATCAAAATGCTTGTTGTTCGACAATCTTTCCATTTCATGGAGCCAACCTAGGGTAGGATATTTTGTCATTCAAGGTCAAACTAACCCCAATTACAAGATTTAAGGCTTTTCGTTTTGAGAATTGTTTGGTAGTAGCTCATCACTTTTTCCTAGAATACACACTTTGTCTTGCAAATATCTTAGGTGAGAAATATCTTTTAAAAAGGACATGCTTTGCCTCCTTTTAAGGTTATTTCAAGACAAAGCCTGTGCCTATCTTAAATAGTTAGGCACCAAAATCACAAAATGCCTGATTATAGGTGCACCCAAATATCAATGTATGAAGCTGCAGAAAGGTGACACCACAGACTCATATCTAATGGTATGTCAGTTTTCATTTTCAATAGAACATATTTACCTTTTAACTTGCCTATTTGTGTTTGTCATGTGAGGTTGAAGATACTGTGAAATAATATTGAGATTTAAGGAAAAACTGAATGTCAAACCAATGTCATCAGGGTAAATTGAGCGCTTTGGCCTTTGAAACAAAGATCTATATACTGCAGTTGCATTTTGGTCAAATGAGTATTGCCCATTTGCTTGAAAAGAATATTTGATAATCATGAAATCAATTGAATAGTTAGTTTACAATAATTCCAGATAAGAATAAGTCGCATTTACCTGTGGAGGTAAAAGACTGAGACTGTAACCGAGATTTTACCTAATTCTGATTCAAATTCAGTAGTAAATTTATCAAAGGTCAAACGTACAAATAATTAAAGTATTTATTAAATTGAAGTAGATTTGTAGTCTTCCTACTACAGTTAAGTTGTCAATGGAATATTAAAGGCAGTGTAAGATATTAATATTTCAAGGAAAAAAATGTCAAATTAAGGTAAAAATGTCATATTCTCATAAAGTCAAAAAGTTCAAGGATAGCAGATTGATACTATTGGTACAAACTTTAGTAACTTTGCGAATTTGGAGGCCAGCAAAGATTAATAAGCTCAGTTCAAAGCTAGAATTGTTTTCTTAGCTCATGCAGTAAAACCAACTTCAGTCATTATTATCCTAGGGTACTTTAATGCATAGAAACAGAACTTTAGGAGTAGACTTGCTAGCATGATGCTAGGTTTTCTTTACAATCTCTACAGTTTAAGTAAATTTCCTTGTGTGACAGTCCCTGTTTGGTTTTAGAGGTCATTGAAGGTCATGATGAGCTCTGGTGCATGTTTTTGAAATTCTCACCTCAGAAGATGTCAGCTTTTTTACAATTTCCTTTGATGTAAATATTTTGTCACTCATTACTGGCTTCGCAACTCACAGGGGTTAAAGGAATTTCTATTTGAACACTTATTTAACCAGGTTATTTAGCTGTTTATTGAAAGAAGCCAAAAGACCACCACTGCTTAGGAAGGCACATAAAATAGTCACAGATAGCATGACTATCAGCGAAAAATGAACCGAATCCTAAATTGGGATTTTTAGATATGCTTGTTTTCCAAAATGGATTAGGGTATGTAAACATAATTCAATTATACACTCGGTCGTATATGCTTGATTTGATTATTACTAAAAAGAATAAGTGAACTGTGGTGTTCTACCTTATAAACCTCCAGAGGTTATCATGACTTGTCTTGGTATAAAAGCCTGAATCTTGACATTAATACTAGTTTTTAATCCCCAGATACAATGAAAGTTGTCTTTATATGGAAATTCTGAACCGTCAAAACTGAACTGACAGGAATAATTAAAAAAAATCTAGAATTAAAGTATGATCATTTTATAAATCATATGACTTGATTTATAAAATGGTTGTCATTGAATGCTAGAATTTGCCACACGTTGAGCACATGCACAGTTAAAAACACTGGAGTGAAAACAACAAGAAAAAATTCAAAATATTCAATTTATAATGGAATTTAGTTTCTACATACATTGGAATGATGATAAAGAAATCGTATTGATTAGTACTTTTTCATCATAATGATCATAACATCATCATCTCCTATTGAATTCCTATAAATATGCCAAATTATTTACATTTTAACCTGGGGACCCGCCGTGGCCTAGTGGTTACGACACCTGGCTCCCAAGTAAGATTTCGCAGATTCGGGTTTCTGCTGGGTCTCCAAACTAGCCGGTTGACCTGGTTGCTTTAGAAATATGTGGCGTTGTGGAGAACTGTCTATGGTCCTTCTGCACATTGATAGACCCCTTGGATCTATTCGCAAAGAGAAGGGAATTTTTTCCCTGTTATGGGTTTCTATCTCATCGCAATATGACCTAAGCTGTTGAAAGCAAGGTTAAACCCAAAACTCTCCTTTGACATTTTAACCTTCATTTAACTTTTGCATTAACCTCCTATCTTAGTTTTTCCTACATATTTCACTAACAAGAAAACATCAATAGGCTTGCTCCTAGGTAAGAAATGAAACTTTCTATTTCTTGACCTCGAAATACAATCAAAAGCAACTCATTTCATCTGGTTATAGTAATGTAGCCGTTAACTAACTCAGTTCCTGCATTTCATGACTAAAGTCATGAATACTCTATTTGACCTCTTGACCCCAATCTTTTACACCATCTATATTTTACACTGGCTTGATCCTTAAATGAAAAAAAATGATATGTAGCAAACATTTTGATACTAATTAACCATGTGCATGTGCATACTAGTGGTCATTCATTTTTCGGTTTAGGAAGAATCAAATAATCTAGAAGTTTGAGAAGTCGACGAACCGCCCCACCCCCCCCCCCCCCCCCTCACCTAACAAACTTGAGGTTTTCTAAGCTGAAATGTAGTTAGGTATTCTTCAGGGGCCTCGAAGAAATCAAATAATCTTGGAAGTTTGAGAAGTCGACGAAGCCCCCCTCCCTCACCTACCAAACCTAAGCTTTTTTAAGCTGAAATGTAGCTTATAGGTATTCTTCAACGGAATCAAATAATCTAGATGTTTGAGAAGTCGACGAACCCCCCCCCCCCCCCTTCAACTAACACACAGGGTTTTCTAAGCTGAAATGTTGTTAGGTATTATTGGTTATTATTCAAAGGCTTCGGAGAAATCAAATAATCTAGAAGTTCGAGAAGTCGATTAGGTTATTATTAGGTATTATTCAAAGGCTTCGGAGGAATCAAATACTCTAGAAGTTCGAGAAGTCGACGAACTGGCGGCCGAGGCTAGAAAAACAATTAGTTCTGATGCTTGTCCACAGGTGCGTAGTGTAGTGTGCAAAGTGACTCACCAGCCAGGGGGAATCCCTCGAACTCCCCCTGGATCCGCCACTGAGACTAGCTGCAAATGAACCATCGGCTACCGTGACCTGGAATGGACCACAGTTTGAGTTGGTCTGAGAAAAGGGCATCACCCACAACAAGCAGATTACTGTAAATATTGTTGATGGGTCAATTGTGAGGAAACCATCTGAAATGAATAAAGTTTGAGTCTGTTATTTATATGATGATGTTGTTCGAAAATTAGGCAATTTGGACTTCTTTGAGAGTTTTATTTAATAGTTGCTTCCCTACTTTAGTTTTTCCAGCTGCCCTATATATTGTGAATATCGATTGCGATTCAAAGAATATTATCTTCGGTTTAATCCAGACAGCAACAATTGTCCTCTCTCTCTCTCTCTCTCTCTCTCTCTCTCTCTCTCTCTCTCTCTCTCTCCTCCCCTTCAAGAAGCGTTTCCAATTAGGAAAGGGGTTGGCTACAGGAGAAATATAGCTGTGTCAGTTCAGCTAGGGTACTAGGGTATTTTCTTTTTAATAACAAATTCTATTTAATACTATATTCAATTAAACTTATAAACATTTAACTCCCTTGTTCATACAGAATTACAATATCTCATTGTCTGGAAGAATTTTGCCCTTTCCACTATGCAAGATTAGGTTACCCTCTCAGCTTACCAAATATGCCCATATTATGATGGCGCCACCCATATCAAACCTTCAAAGCATAACAAGAAAAACGCTTACTAGCATTCTACTTGCTGGTTCATACAAGATTAAATACATTGATTGACAAACAAATGGTCGTTTGTACTAGGCAAATATCAGTTGGCCTAGTAGCTTAACTGCAGGTGGCGCCACCTACCACAAGGGCCATGACTGTCACGCCCCATATCTGGAAATGTTTTACATGCAAAGATGTAGCCAGTGAACATTGTATATTGGTCTGAATGTATTTCTGCTGTAAATCCTAGTTATTGATAGAAATAGTACACTGGGTAGGCCAAAAGTACCCATTTTAATGGTGGCGCCACCTAAATCTACCCATTAAAAGCTAAAATTCAATGAAACTTACTAAAACTCTACTTCCTAGTACCTACTTTATTATATATATCATTGTATGGCAGAGCAATGACCCTTTTTATACAGCAAGGTTATGTTGACCTAGCAGCTGACCAATAGGTGTGCCACCTGCCCCCTGGGGGGGGGGGGGGGGGGCATGGGTGCGACGCCTTCATATCTGAAATGTTCCCCTTGGTGAGTTGTACCAACATATCTAATTTCATGCTCTTAATACAAAGTGCATGATTTTTCTCAAAAGTGCTGGACTATAATAGTATATAGAGAAGATCCCCTAGTAAATACCCGTAGCTATAGCTAATGGTATTTCGGGAGGATGAGTACCACGGTTTCTCCAATTTAGACTTCATTTGAAGGTCCCTGACACCCATAATTGTGGATATACGTAGGAGCTGCGTTTCACAAAAAATCTGATATCCTGCTGGCTGTGAGGCCACAATGTTTTTTTATCATCAGAAGACCTTTCACGCAATGATTACTTTGTTTCGGATAAATATATGTTCCTTCCCTTTCTATAGTGGTCGGGAAAAATAAATTAAAATGTATTTCTCTTCCCAATAAACGGGAGTGAAAATGAATTAAAATTTATTTTCTCTCCCCAATAAACGGTAGTAAAAATAAATTTAAATTTATTTTCTCTCCCCAATAAACGGGAGTGAAAATAAATTTAAATTCATTTTCTCTTCCCAATAAACGGGAGTGAAAATAACTTTAAATTTATTTTCTCTTTCACACTTGGTCCATCGTAGAATCTGCAGGTGATTGTTTTGTTTGTAAACAATACTTATAAGTCATGCTTGATCTAGGACGAGGTCAATCATGTGTTTAATGATGGCCAATATTTGTCTTTGAACCAAAGTGCAAGTATAAAGCGCCGCGTATCGAAAACTAGGTTAAGCATAAGTTATTTTAGTCACAATTCGATGTATAACTCAAAACATCTATAGTAAAGTGGGTCAGGTATACCAG